>CM042870.1:18248142-18383142 GCA_023658055.1 Thaleichthys pacificus
TTGAGCATGCATTATTCCATCTGTCACTGCATGCGCCGGGACCACGTGTGTTTTCGGCTTCTCATCTCATTCTTTCTTCTCTGTGAGATGGATTCACAGCGTGACGCTGCTCAGGTGTGGATTAGCCCGGGGCATCTGCATGGTTGAGATGCAGCCCTACGTGAAGAGCTCCCTGTGGCCTGCATTGTTCCAGTCAAGCACAGCTTGTTTTGGTTCAGTAACTACTGTCTGAAGAGAAGACTGTTGCCTACTTTCACCTTTTGCACCGTTGACAAAAATGTGAAACTGCAGTAGCCTACATTCTCCGAACACCGAGAAGATGAAGTCCAACCACCATGGTCCCTGATGTCTAGCAGAAGAACCCAAGAGGAGCTCTGAGGAGCTCTGAGGAGCTGTCACTGCTTCAATGCCCCACGTGACCATGTGAGCAGGACAACCCCGCAGTGAGGTCAGGTCCCATGTGGATGACTGTCATGGCTGGTTTGTCAGGACGACAAGTCGGTAAGTCGGTTCAGCCTTCAGACTCGGTCACGCCTCACCTCCCCCGTCGGACGTTGCTATTGGCCCACCACCCTGTCCGTCACAGTTGACCGCTTTTACCATCTGCCTCATCCTCCACGAGGACGAAGAAGGTTGCTGTGTGTCTGTGATGTGAGAGAGGGGGGGTGGTGGGGAAAGGAAGCTGGAGTGTATCCGTCAGTGTTCCCTTGTTTGTTTTTGTCCCAGGAGTGTTGTCTCTTCTGCTTGTGGATGCCTTCAACTAAAGAGCCCCCCTTTGTAGAGCCCCCCCCCCCCCTTGTAGAGCCCCCCCCACCTTCCACCACCACCACAACGCCCCTCTCCTCCTTCCACACACCACCTTCACTGAAGGAGCACTCGGAAAAAACGGAAAGACGATGAACGCAGAAGATAGGATGAGAGACAGAGGGGGAAAGAGACAGTGTCAGAGAGATGACCCTTTGTCCTGCCATCCAGCCAGCCATCCAGTCCACTGCCAGCCAGCCAGCAGCCAGCCATCCAGTCCACTGCAGTCAGCCAGCCAGCCAGCCCTCCAGTCCACTGCCAGTCAGCCAGCCAGCTAGGCGCCATATATCATTCGACCAGTCAGCCAGCCAACCAGCAAACAAGTCAATCAGTCAGCCAGCTAGCCTGCCCACCAGCCAGCCATGCCAGGGGGTTCCAGTGCTCTTCAGTGCAGCCACTGTGCTGCTCGAGGAGCTTTTGTTCATGTCCTTTTCAACCCTCGCTACTCAATACCCAGATCAATACAGGCCTTCCACTCCTTCATCATAACGCTGCTGGCCTCCGCTCTTATTTTGAGCGATGGCTGAGAAATACTTGAGGGGGGAAAGAACATTTCACAGAGACGAGAAACGAGAGCATCTGAAGGAGTTTCTGTAACATCGAAACCATACCGGGAAAAAAGTGGGAAATAAAAATACATACAAACCCCTTGCAACCAAAAATGGTATGCATTCTTGACAACATAAAGTGCATAGTAAGTGCAGCAGATGATCAATGACTAAGTGCACTTCGAACAGAATCACGATGGTTAGTGCCGAGGAATGGTCTGTACTTTGAAGACAGTACAACTACAATTCCACAGCCAACAACAACAGGAGTACAATGTTTAATTCCACAGGCGCAGTCTGTGTTTCAAGACAACATGTCAAATGCAAGAAACGTGCCGAGGCTTATGTTGGCTTGTATGTTGGCTTGTATGTGGCTTGTATGTACAACGTTGTTGCAGCATTTTGAAATGCCCTCATTAAAATGCCTTAAAATTCAATGTTGACCTGTGTCCTATTGTATTGAACTGACATACGGAGAGCTACCCTTGACCCACACTCATTCATGTGGCATGAAAGTCATGTTGAAAAATTCAAGCTCCAATGCTGCTCAACTGTAGATCAAAAATGATCTCTCTCTCTCACTTATTTGTCATAGGACAGAAGTTTTAGAGCTAATTGCCCCCCCCCGGGGAGCGCAAACTGGGGTGAGCACCCCCGACAACACAGGACATATGAGGTGCCGCGGTTGGCGCCCTCCTGCTGGTAGTGTGTTTGAAACTTGCCGCCCCCCCCTCTTCATGCTGGCCTAGGCGGCTGCCTATGTCGCCTATAGGAAGGAACGGCACTTCATAAATGAAAAAAATCTATTCTTTCACCAACCGTCCCTGGAGGAGGGGATCCCTCACTGAATTGCTCCTCCCAAGGTTTCTTCCATTTTTCTCCTCTAATGAGTTTTTCGGAGAGTTTTTCCTTGTCTCCCTTGAGGGTTGAGGTTGACTGAGGGGCAGTTCTATGGGCGGATGTGAAGCCCTCTGATATTGCTTGTAAAAAGGGTTATACAAATACATTTGATTTGATTCATAAGAGTAAAAGATGTCCGGTAGTGTCAGTGTTATTTTGGATGACCTACATTAGACATTATTTACAGACCAATAATGTTTATTTTTATTCTTTCCCTCCCTCTTTCTCTCTTTTCCCTTTTTCTTTTTTCATCTCTTTCCCACTTCATCTCCCCTTAATCTACCTATCCCCATTCCTCCCTCCTTCTTTCTCTCTGCTGTGAGTTTGTATAGTCCTCAGGTACACCCTGTATAGACTGAGGATGGAATGAGAGATGATTTAGAACCATACATCCCTCCCCTCCCTCCCTCACTCCCTCCCACCCCCCTCCCACCCCTCCCACCCCCCTCCCCCTGTCCATCTCTTCCTTCCTTCTCAGACCAGAGCACCCAGCCAACCATCATTAAGGCTAGTATCTTGCCAACTTTCATCTCTCTCTCTCTCTCTCTCTCTCTCTCTCTCTCTCCTCTCTCATCTCTCTCTCTCTCTCTCTCTCTATCCATCTCTCTGCTCTCTCTCTCCTCTCTCTCTCTCTCTCTATCCTCTCTCTCTCTCTCGCTCTCTCTCTCCCTCTCTCGATCTGTCAAGGTCTTCACTACGTCTCTTTCACGACTCATCGACGGCCTCAGCTCCGAGCGTAGCCGGTGACGACTCCATACAGAGGTGTCAGCGGCATGAGCAGTTAGGCTTGGCGTGAAGCGTGAAGCGGAGCGTTTATCATCTTCATCCCCGCCTGGACGCCCCTCACCCTCAGCTCCCTCAAGCTCCCTCAAGCTCCAGTCCACATGGGCACGGCAGGGGAAATCGCACATGACCCAGATCATCTACTCCCGGGGGTTTTTTGTTGTTGCCGTGATTGAATTAGAGGGTAACTAACATCAATCTGTGAGTCTGGTGAGAGGTTGGACAATGTGTGGTGCCAGCGCCCTCCCTCTGCCATCTGTCTTCCGTCTGGCGTGCGCCCGCTAGGAGAGCGGTGAGCTGGGCTTGTGGACATGCTGGAAGACCTGCTTGAAGAAAGACTGGAAGCGTTGGAAACCAGACAACACTCAACAATCACTCAAACACTCAAACACACAAACACTCAAACACTCAACACACAACACTCAAACACACAAACACACAAACACACAAACACTCAAACACACAAACACTTCTCTGCCTTGTCTTTTTCTCTGTAAGTCCATTAGCCAGTAAACTTTGCAGAGAGGCTATGACCGGCGGAAAACCTCCTTTGTCTCCCCCCCCCCCTTCACACAGAGCTTGTCGCCCCCCCCCCCCCTTCAACACAGAGCTGTCTCACCCCCCCCCCTTCACGAGAGCTTCTCCCCCCCCCCTTCACACGAGCTTGTCTCCCCCCCTCCCCTTCACATCAGAGCTTGTCTCCCCCCCCTTCACCAGAGGCTATGTCTCCCCCCCCCCTATTCTACACAATATAGAGCTTGTCTCCCCCCCCCTCCCCCTCTCACACAGAGGCTTGTCTCTCCCCCCCCCTCCCTTTCACACAGAGCCTTGTCTCTTTCCTCCCCCCCCCCCTTCACCACAGAAGTTGCTCCCCCCCCTTCAAACAGAGTGTCTCTCCCCCCCCCCTTCATCACAGAGCTTGTCTCGCCACTTCCACTTCTCCCATGCAGCCCCACTTAAGGGACTGCAATCATTCCCTTCTCTCTTCAGCGAGGCTGTCAGAACACCCTCCAGCACGGCATCATAGCACCCACGTTGATGATGTGTCCGTTTCCTTCATAATGACCAGGAAGTGAAGGCATGGGACCATGTGCAACAGAAAAAGTTAGTTGTTCAGGTTCTTGTATCCACAGAACAGTCACCTGCCCAATACCAAAATGGAACCTGCAGTGAACTGTAAGTGAACTTGTGACCCCTTCCTCCCTCATTCCACCCAGTCCTCCATCTCACCACATTACTGTTTGTTTGTTGTTGCACCTGAAGACTCCATCCCCCCTTTTCTCTTCCGACCCCTCCTTCCCAATCCCTCTCTCCCCCTGTACCTCCATCCCCCCGTCCCTCCATGTCTTTTTGCACCCCTCCTTCTCCATCCATCCCTCCTTTCTTCTTCAGACCCCTCCATCCCATCCCTCCATCCCTGCACATTGGTCGGTATCTATTCTCGGTGGATATGTGTGGAGGTCTGTGTAAAGATGCATCAACAGCCATGAATAATCCATCCTGGCAGCATGGTGTCCGCATGGTGTTACGGTGGGAGCAGTACAATAGCTGCACGCCACCATGGCACGCTTCGTCCGCTCTAAACTCAGGGCGTCTCCATTCACACACACACGCTGAAGGAGGAGGAGGAGCAAGAGGAGGAGGAAGATCAGGAGGAGGAAGATCAGGAGGAGGAAGATCAGGAGGAGGAAGATCAGGAGGAGGAAGATCAGGAGGAGGAAGAGTCAGGAGGAGGAAGATCAGGAGGAGGAAGGTTTGATGAATGCGGGCGTCAACATTATCCCTGTTTGGACCTGTGATGAGGATTCTCCTGTTTCCATGGTTATCTTAAGCATGGCTGCGAAGGCTGGTTCTTGTCACAACATCTTAACAAGAAACTGTCAACATGTCACATTAAAGTTCCAGTTGCTAACAGTGAAACTAAATGAGTCAACATAGCAACTGGTGTGGGAAAAGAGAGAGAAAGGAGAAGGGAGATGGAGGAATCTTAACCTAAAAAAGTACACATTACATTTACATTTATGCATTTAGCAGACACTTTTATCCAAAGCGACTTCCAAGAAAGAGCTTTACAAAAGAGCATGGGTCACTGATCATAACAACGAGATAGCCCCAAACATTGCGAGCAGCCAAAACATGAAGCATACATTGTGAAAACCAAATAAGTGCCAAAGCGAAGAACCATAAGAGCATGCAGTTAAACAAGTTACAATTAAACAACATGAAACTCAAAAAGTGCAAGAGTGTACCTGTAGAAAAGAAGACAAAACAACAATCAACAGTAAAATATTTCACAGCGAGTACAAGAATTTAAAACCGTCACAACTAACCAACAGGAGCAACAAGTCTCTCAATACGAGTCATTGTGATCCTGGAGGAAACTAACATCAGGTCCAGCCAAGCATTCCTAAGTGCCGTTGTACTCCCGGAACAAGTGCGTCTTGAGCCTTTTCTTGAAGTTGGGGAGACAGTCAGTGTCCCTGATGAAGGTGGGGAGTTGATTCCACCATTGGGGGGCCAGACAGGAGAAGAGCTTGTGTTGTAGAACCAATTGAAGCGTTGTCCAACCAAGTCTAAATGTCCACCTTTCACAACTTCTACTATTGTTTAATTATGCTCTCTCCCTTACCCTCTCTCCCCCTTTCTTGCATCTCCTCTCTCCCTCCGCTCCCCCTCTCTCTGCCTCGTCCCTCCCCTCCCCTCCCTCCCTCCCTCCCTCCCTCCCTCCCTCCCTCCCTCCCTCCCTCCCTCCCTCCCCTCCCCTCCCCTCCCTCCCTCCCTCCCTCCCTCCCTCCCCTCCCCTCCCTCCCTCCCTCCCTCCCTCCCCTCCCCTCCCCTCCCCTCCCCTTCCTTCCTTCCTTCCTTCCTCCCCTCCCCTCCCCTCCCCTCCCTCCCTCCCTCCCTCCCTCCCCTCCCTCCCCTCCTCTCCTCTCCTCTCCTCTCCTCTCCCCTCCCCTCCCTCCCTCCCTCCCTCCCTCCCCTCCCCTTCCTTCCTTCCTTCCTTCTCCTTCCTCCCTCCCTCCCCTCCCCTCCCTCCCTCCCTCCCTCCCTCCCTCCCTCCCCCCCCCCCCCCTCCCTCCCACATGTATAACAGGTTATAAAAGCCAGACCGCAAAGTGGCTGCTGTGACACCCGTCTCCTGATGGCTTCCGTTTCCATGACAAAGAGAAACATGGCCACTCACAGAAACCTGTGATGGCGTCCTCCTCCTCTTTCCTGTGCGTCTGTAGACCACCTACACTCACATACACTCACACACACACACACTCACACCACTCAAACACACACGCACACACCATACATCATCCAGCTTTGACTCAACCGCTGAAAACAATGTAATGAATTAATCATGTCAGAGACGGCAGCAGCGCCTCTGTTCCCACACATCCCATAATTAGCATGTTAGTCTCCAGGCAACATGTGCATGTGGACCGGCAAGCTGTGAGTAACTCATACAGTTAGATAATGTCCCCACCGATACAATCATCTGGAGGCTGAAGGCCCACACTGTTCTGCCAGCAGAGTGTGTGGTGTGTGTGTGTGTGTGTACGTGTGTGTGTGAGAGAGTGAGTGTGTGTGTGCGTTTGTTGTGTGTGTCTGTGATCACATTGTTGACTTGGTGTCCGGGCCATGTGACAAAAGCTTTCAAACCGACTCGAGAATGTGCAAACACTCGTGTGTGATGGTGGGCGGCTTTGAAATGAATTCTCGGTGTCGGAGCCACTTAGGATCTGTTTTCGGATGCACCGAATACACCTGATATTGGTTTTGTCAACAAAGGTCAAGAGAGGTGAATGTGTTAGTAGTCTGCCCTTGTGATTCTTTTTTTACATGGACCACATGTACATGAAAACTGCCACTGTCTGTGTTTAGGACCCAGGGACAGGTGCAGGTTCCGGGTGCTTCTATTTGATAGCCTGGGGACATATATAAAGGGAGTGTAAGAGGCCCTCAAGACTGTTGTGAGCCTGCTGGAGAGATGGGCTCCGCCTCACAGGCAGTGTGGAAGAGATGATTTTATCTGTACCCATGAGTGTCTGTAACATTTGTAAAATCTCAAAACATTTGAATTCTGCACACATATAATGTCCCTTTTGAATTCAAAGAAAGCATCTGAAATGTGTGTGCGTGCGTGTGTGTGTGTGTGCTTGTGTCTGCCACCACATCTCCGCTCCCCCGCAGCAGACACTGATGTATGCACACTTACCCAGAGCCAACGCTGACACTGACCCATCCTGTCTCCCTGAAATGTTAATGAGAGGAAGAGAGGAGAGAGACAGATGGTTCCTGTCCAGCCCAGCCTCTAGTGTTTGTGTGCGTTAGGGGTTAGGGTTAGGGTCTAGGGTTAGGGTCTAGGGTCTAGGGTCTAGGGTCTAGGGTCTAGGGTCTAGGGTTAGGGTCTAGGGTCTAGGGTCTAGGGTCTAGGGTTAGGGTTAGGGTCTAGGGTCTAGGGTCTAGGGTTAGGGTCTAGGGTCTAGGGTCTAGGGTCTAGGGTCTAGGGTTAGGGTCTAGGGTTAGGGTTAGGGTTAGGGTTAGGGTCTAGGGTCTAGGGTCTAGGGTTAGGATCTAGGGTCTAGGGTCTAGGGTCTAGGGTCTAGGGTCTAGGGTTAGGGTTGGGTCTAGGGTTAAGGTTAGGGTTGTGTGCGGGGGTCATCCGCATTATTAATACTGTTTATATTCCTGTTCACAATTTGTATAATTACCTTTGTTCCTAACTCTAACCCTCAAATCCATGCATTTGATTCTTGATAATGAATTAGCCTTGCTGTCAACACTTTGCCAAAGCAAATGTGTCATTACTTTGACCATGCTGATAAAGCACCCTAAATTAAATAGAGAGGAGAATGTGATTGGGCCAGGCTGAAGTGCTCTTAAACAGCTATTAACCTTGAATCAGCTGCTTCTCCTCATTGCCCAGCGCTAGCCTTGATAGACCACTGTGAAGCAACATAGACTAGCTCACCCCACACAGCCAGGGTAATTACATCCTGCTATGCTTCTACACTCTCTCACATCCAGCCTTGTGCCTTTCTACCTTCTTCAGATTCCTCTCTCTCTCTCTCTCTCTCTCTCTCTCTCTCTCTCTCTCTCTCTCTCTCTCTCTCTCTCTCTCTCTCTCTCTCTCTCTCTCTCTCTCTCAATCCTCTGTTCCTCGACATATCACAGTAGCCACAGAACACACAGACCACCCAATCGAAAGCCTTTTCTTTGAATCACTTTGCAATGCAGAATGATTGACAGCCAAACAGGCGTCGCTTTCAGGGCTTTTCTAGACACCGAGGGCTAGTGTCTGGGAGATGGCTGAAGCATTCCTGGTAAGGTGGTTACATGCTTTTAAAGACTGAAACATCTGCTGAGAGCAGATAGCCCAGGGCTGGAACAGCAAAGTGCTGAGGAACATTCTGTGAAATGAAGCTGTTCTGTGGGTGAGGGCTTCTTTGTGGACATGAAACTCTGCATCAAACTCTGCATTGTGGGAAACACCAGTACTAAATAATGTTGTCTACTGTGTATAAGTGTTTGTCTGCATTTGTCTATGCACATCTGTATTATGTGTGTAAACATTTATTGTTTTACGGTCTGAACTAGGCTTCCCTCATATGTGTGAGCCTGCTTGTATATGTAAATATATTCACCATTTGTGCAAATATAATATTTGTATTTCCTCTTGTGCATGTATTGCCCCACATCGGGTGTGTGTACATGTGTGTCTGTGTGTGTGTTTATGTGTATATGTGGGTCTGTGTGTGTGTGTGTGTGTGGTCATTGTGCGGTTGCACCCATACATATAATGTCCTCCATTTACAGTTGATTTGTATGAATAGGTGTTTGTGTGTTTGTGCATGTGCGAACACGTCTGTGTGTGTACCCATCTGAATGCTCGTGTTAGTAAAGTGGCTGTCTGAGAGGGGAGGAGGACAACATGAGCAGCCCTCCAGCTCCTCCAGAGCCTCTGTTCTCAGGGGCCCTCTGGGGCCGTCAGGGGCTGTCAGGGGCCGTCAGGGGCCGTCAGGGGCCCTCTGGGGCCGTCAGGGGCTGTCAGGGGCCGTCAGGGGCCGTCAGGGGCCGTCTGGGGCCGTCAGGGGCCGTATGGGGCCGTCAGGGTCCGTCTGGGGCCGTCTGGGGCCGTCTTGGGCCATCAGGGGCCGTCTGGGGCCGTCTGGGGCCGTCAGGGGCCGTATGGGGCCGTCAGGGTCCGTCAGGGGCCGTCAGGGTCCGTCTGGGGCTTTTGATCCACCCACAGCTGGCCCTCTCAGCTACATAACTGCCACGACAGCTCCTCCAGAGCCTCTGTTCTCAGGGGCCCTCTGGGGCCGTCAGGGGCTGTCAGGGGCCGTCAGGGGCCGTCAGGGGCCCTCTGGGGCCGTCAGGGGCTGTCAGGGGCCGTCAGGGGCCGTCAGGGGCCGTCTGGGGCCGTCAGGGGCCGTATGGGGCCGTCAGGGTCCGTCTGGGGCCGTCTGGGGCCGTCTTGGGCCATCAGGGGCCGTCTGGGGCCGTCTGGGGCCGTCAGGGGCCGTATGGGGCCGTCAGGGTCCGTCAGGGGCCGTCAGGGTCCGTCTGGGGCTTTTGATCCACCCACAGCTGGCCCTCTCAGCTACATAACTGCCACGACAGAAAACAATCTCTTCAAAGCAATGAACACGGTTGGGAACAATGGATGATGATGTAAATGTGGAGATGCTAATAACTAAACAAGTGTGTGACTGAATGAGTCAGGGTTGTGTCAGGTTTAAAAGCATGATCTATGGTTCAAGAGCAGAGCCGGACCAATGAGAGTCCTGTCCTGCCCTTTAGACCCCTGCCAAGCTCATGGTACTGTACACTATGACATGGTGAGCCCTTTTAGGAGCAAAGTGGCATGTTTTCAACAGAACTATTTCTGCAGCAGTCTTCTGCAATTCTGTTCAAATGAACAGTGCAGAAGTGTATCGTGACCGTGAGGCTTGAATATCGAGCCTGGGCATGTCCTTACAAGCCCAGCTGCATCTGAGAGACAAGCTGGACCCAAACATCCATCTGGAAGAGCTGAAGAGAGGAAGGGAGTCAGGTGGCTGAGCGGTTAGGGAATCGGGATAGTAATCAGAAGGTTGCTAGTTCGATTCCCGGCTGTGCCAAAATGACGTTGTGTCCTTGGGCAAGGCACTTCACCTTACATGCCTCGGAGGAATGTCTGTATAAACACCCCCACACACTCTCACACCACACACTCTCACACACACACACACATACACACACACACAGGTAAACAGGGTCCTACAGGCTGCTGGTGTGATTGAAACTGCACCAGGCTGGAACACTCACTCCCCAGGGGTCCTGCAGAGAGAGGAAATGTCAAAGCAAGCTGTGACATTTGCATCTGTGTCAATGCACCCCTAAAACACACACAAACGTACACACAGACAAAATGAATTACCGCGACATTTTGCTGTAGGGGTATTTCATAATAGCTATTTAAATGTGTGATTCTCAGTAGCCCCCCCACCCCCCTCTCAAAACCCCCTGTGAGGACCCTTCTAAATTAGTCTCATGAGCCCCCCCACCACCACCATGCAACTCCCCTCCTCCTCTCCCTGGCCCCCCTCGGAGGCCTGACCGGCCGAGATGATCCCCCCCAGCACAGTCCTGATTCTGCCTCCTCCGTTGTAGCAAAGCTTCCAGCCCTGATTTCTACAGTGCTGCTTATGAATTATCAACGACTTAGACAGCTATTTATAAAGGTCCACTGGTGACTTCACTTCCTGTCTCCATGTCTTCCTGCTCTACATCCTGTGGAATGTTTAATATTGCAAGGAAGGAAGGGATAATGAATATAAGGAATGAAGGTAGGAAGGAAGGAAGGAAAGAAGGAAGGAAGGACAGAGGAAAAGCAGAGGGCAGGATCGAAGGCTCCAACAGTCGCCAGCTCCCACGTTTACAGACACTGTGTCGGCAGGCTGGTATAATCTGATGGAACTGAGACCTGGACAGATTCACTACCGACTACCTCTATCCGAGAAAGAGAGAGAGGGGGTCAAAAGACTTGGATTCCGTTAACTCTGAAACTTTTCTCATTGAGATTTGGGATCAGTTTGTCTTATCTCTCCCCTACCACCCCCCCCCCCCCCCCCCCCACCCCCGGTCTCCCTCCGCCTTTCTTTGTTTTAGGAAACCATCACATCCTGGTCCGAACCAAGGACTGAGGAGAGAGCCCTCTGGGATGACTCCCACCATCATCATGAGCTTCATTAGGGAACGGAGCTATGGAACGTGTTGCTGTGGTTGTTTTGCAAATGATCTGCACAACAGCTTAGTTGTTCATACTTTTGACCAATGAGTTTGTGGATTGTCACATTGTGGTGCCACACATGAATCTAGTATCTTAAAACAGCTGTGTGTGTGTGTTTCTGCCCCCCTTTCTGAAGTCTAAAGATAACGCAGAACATCAGGAAGTCCATGCTGAATAATTCAGGACAGACAGACAGCTTTATGAAGAGCACCTGTCTGGTGGCTTTAGCAGGACAGACAGACAGCTCACTGTTACCTTGGCATTCAGTCATTCAGCCAATGCTTTTATCCAGAACGACTTGCTAACATTTCCATATATTAAGTGCAGCATATGAAGGACTAGAAGTGCACAATTCTAACAGTATTACAGTGGTTGGTTAGTTTAAGGCTGGGTGTCAACCTTGATGGCTCTCACAACCCATTGTGTAACTTACTGTAGCATTGCTAGTCATATGTTGATAAGTAAGGGTCGAGGTTTGGTCTGATTGGTTGTCCTTGTGTATAAAGGGAATGGTGAAGCATTATTCTGTGGATTCTTCATCTCCTGAGACCTTCTCCTCAGCTCTGGCTTGTCCTTGTACTCCTTCTCCTTCCTCACCTCTTGCTTTCTCTCTGGTTTACAATAATCATGGTAGCGTGGGTAGGAGTTAACCTTTATTTTGTAACATGTTTGCCTTGTAATTGATTTCATTCATTTGTAATGTTATTAAATGTTTATTTCATTTAACCTTACTTTGACCATTCTTGCTCTGATTTAACCCATAGAGTCCAATAACTGTAATCCCATTAGTATTGACATTATTTGGTTCATGCTAATACAATGTTCAGTTTTCCATCTTCCTTTAAACCATACGGGAATTAGTTTGGGTTATTTGGACAATATTTAACCCCCTACATTAGTGCCAAGGAACTTAGTATTTTATATGACACAGTGTGTCAATGCAGACAGTGCAATAACAGAATCTCCACGACAATATTGCAAAATTCTGCAGTTTAGACAACAATGTCATATCTTAAGTACAGCATAATCTAATTTTGGAGGCGTAGATTACAAGACAGTGCAACGACAACATCGACTCAAGTACCACGTTGTATAATTGTGCAGAGAAGTAACGTACAAATTACTGCTGTGTAATGTACCCTTGGTTCACTGTGGGGGTACTTAGGATTTCATGCAGTAATGTATTCATTCAGCAAACCCTTTTATCCAAAGTGATGAAGTGGGGGATTTGAACATGTGACCGCTTGATGTGCAGTCAAATGCTCTACCGCTAAGCTATACCCATCAGCATCCCATGTTGTGAAACGCTTCTGAACACCCAGCTGTTGAACGCCACAGCACCTGTCAGCAGGGCTCCAGCATTACACAGAGGAGGAGACGTGAAGCTTTATCTGAACACAGCTATCAAAGCGTAGTGCTGAAAGAAAACTAAACGCTTCGAAAAGAGTTATTTGTTTCACAGGGCAGTGTTCATGGATTCCAAAACAGACAAAACATTTATCTTTCATTCTCTGGAGCTTTGCTAGTGTTGTGACATCTCCCTCTTTCACTCCTTCTCCTCCTTCTGTCTCCCCCCCCCCCCCCTCTCTCTCTCTCTCTCTCTCTCTCTCTCTGCATGGTCTCCTCTCCTGGCCAGCAGGTTTCAGGTCTCCTGCAGGTCTCCAGTGTAGGGGCAGCCTGTGTCTGAGAGCTGCCCAGGCAGGGTGAGTGGCAGGTGGGCTGGAGGCCGACTGAGCCGAGCCTCTGGAGCATATCTAATGGAATTGACATGGTGAGGAGCAGCAGGCTGGAACAGGTCGTTATTGTGTGCCACACAGAGCACAAAACAACCAGGGGCGCCCAGTAAGACCCATAACCCCCATTCCACACGCCATCACTCCATCACTCCTCTCCAACCCCCATCACTCCTCTCCAACCCCCAAACTCAATATCAAAACCATATGAGGAGGAGAGGAGAGACAGATTGAAGTGGAGTCTTTCACTTACATGTGACTTCCTTTTTTTTCTCTCTCTCTCTCTCTCGCTCTTTCTCTCTCTTTCTCTCTCGCTCTCTCTCTCTCGCTCTCTCTTTCTGTCTCTCTCTCGCTCTCTCTCTGTCTCTCTCTCTCTCTCTCGCTTGCTCTCTCTCGCTCTCTCGCTCTCTCGCTCGCTCTCTCTCTCGCTCGCTCGCTCTCTCTCTCTCTCTCTCTCTCTCTCGCTCTCTCTCGCTCTCTCTCTCTCGCTTGCTCTCTCTCGCTCTCTCTCTCTCCTTCTCTCTCTTCCCCACAATGCTTCTCTTTCCCTTTTCCATTCATTCTGTATCGTCTGTAGAGAGAAAGCCATGATGAAATGACAAATTACAGTAATATAGTGTAAATAGAGCACCATTCATTAAATATGCATTTAAATATGAAGTATTACAGTAATGCATCATGTTTTATCTATGTAAATATCCAAGGTTGTCTGCTTCCATTGTAGGGCACTTTAGAAAGATTTAAAATTTAGATTTGTATTGGTTGAATTGTTGATCCCCATTAGCATGTGGAGTCTGAGCAGATGAAGTGGACGCTTAGTGCTGCAGCACAAGTGTTTTTACCTTCCTTTGTTTTATAATGTCGGTGAGACTGTTGCCACAAAAACACACACACAAAACACACACACACATTAACACACAAACACACACTGTCTCTGATTACTGCAACACAACCATGCATTCAAAACAAACACACAAACATGCACACACACTCACAAAACAAACGAATGCATGCATGCATACACAGGAGGAGAACACAAACACTCACCAGCACACAGCTGTTTTATTGAACTGCTCACACTGCTAATTAAAGCTGATCAGAATTTGTGTTTTATACAAATGTTACTTTTTTTATTGTGTATATACTGTATGTATGAATACAATGATTATTGTGTTACGTAATGTATAAACTATATTTATTGTGTTTATAAATGCATGAAATTGAAGAAATGTCAGGATTTACCAGCTGTGGTACAGTAATCACATACTGCAGTACAAGTTGTATTTAATCTTTTAACAATTGTTTTATTTAATTATTATTATATAAATTATAATTCTCCTTGTAATATGCTCTGTATTTCTCTGAATTCATTGACTTTGTTTGTTGAAGGAGAGTTGTGGGGGACAGGCAGGGCCGGCCCTCGGGTTTTGGGGGCCCTCAAAAAAAATAATGTCAGGGCCAATCAAAGTGGGCAAATCAAAGTGCCCTTTGATTGGCAAAAAGTTTTTTTTTTACTATTGTTGTTTTGGGGGGGCCCCGAACCAATCACGTGGCCCTAAACAAATGTTTTGTTTGTTTATTGGGTCGGGCCGGCCCTGAGGACAGGTCATCATGTCCTTGTCTATCAGTAACAGTCCATCTGTGAGCCGTCAGAGCCTGGCACCTGGGGTCAGGGCTATTTGAGGCCGGTGGCTAGAGAAGGCTTTCTGATTGGTCGAGGCTGACTGATACATGATAACTGTCTTGACTGTAACTGAGAGTTTGCTTATTTTGTTAAACACGTATTGATTGTATTTTCTTCTGTTATTCTTCAGTTATCCTTGAATTCCCTTCGAAAAAACTGTCCTCTGACCTCCCTTTGGTTGGATCTGTGCTTTATTCTAGAGTTGTTTTTCTTGTCTAGTGTGGCTCTCTCGCCACTCAGCTGATGTAAGAATGAGTCTCTCTCCAGACCTCCAGCAGCCATACCACACACACACACACACACACACACACACACACACACACACACACACACACACACACACACACACACACACACACACACACACACACACACACACAGCCATGCCACCAGAGGAGGCACATTATCTTTTCAAACTATCATTACTGTGTATAAGTGTATGAACTGTCATTATTGTATAAAAATAATATAATGTGAACTATTATTATGGTTTGTTGACGCCGGTAAACAATGTTAGTCCCTGACAACAGCACTTACCCTGGTGTGCGTAGTGAGCACCCTCAATGTGAACTACAGATAACATTTTGTGAAAACAAAACTGTAATACTTGAGATTGTGAAATCATTACATAGAGCATACAGCCAGATGGCTGTCCAATTTTCTGTCTTTGTCTCTCTATACTGCATACATTTAACAAAAAACTCGGTGAGCTTACAGTAGGTTCAGAATGTCATCATAAAATTACTTGAGCTGAAATGGTCTTTAAAGAGTCAAGAACAATGCATTTATTCTGATTTATGACATATGAAGAACCCCCTGAATCAACCAACAGAAAAACAAATTATTATTTGAATCACTGCTGGGAAGTCAATTTCACAACTAGTCCTGCCTAAGACCAGCTGATCAAAAAGTAGTTTTTAAAGCATTTCCAATCTTAACTTACATTCCTCAAAAAAACGGGAGTAAAAAAAACATTACGTAGAAATAACAAATGGGATGAAAAGAGAATGTTTCTTAAAACTTTATTCCATGTTCACGTATAGTTAAAGCATAGCCATTATCGTATAACTGCTCGTATAACACCACACACAGAGCTAGTTCACCATTACAATAAACAGCATAGATTTATCTGTAGAGCTCTTTGACACTCATTAAGATGTCAAGTCTCAAAGCCACAAAGCACACACTGATGACACGACATCAAAGCTCTCGAAGATTCAAAATGATACCAGCTAAATCACACCAGCCAAAAAAAACGGAACTGGCACACTTTCTTGTCTCCAAACCAGAGGAATATCAGATCCAAACACTTATAATTACAGATAGGAGTTCTTCTCATGTATGTTCAGCTTTTATCTAAGAAGGTTGTAATTACAGATAGTGGCAGATGTTGTCCCCTCTACACCTGCCAGCAGGCCTTCTGCTGCTGCCGACTCCACGTGGCAAGAGAAGCCTCTGCTTCTCCTACGCACACTCGCACCTCTGACAGCAAGAGCTCTGCTTTTGTTCGGAGTGCCTCCGATAGAGACCGGATGACAGGGTACGCCAAGACGAAGGGGAGAGGAAAGCGAGAGAATAAAAAGAGAAGTGGAATCTGACTGCCAGACAAAATACGGGAGAAGACCAAGGGAGGATGTATTGACACCCCCCAGGTGAATAGACCAGTAGAGGGAAGGCGTGTGATATACAGCCAGGATTCAGCATTCAGTCTTCAATGGGATGTTCTAGAGAGGCCTTGATAGATAATTAAGCACAGACAATTAGCGCTCTGAGATGAAGGCTGAGCAGAAATACATTTACAGTATAATCTCCAAAAACACACACACAAACTCATGCACACACCATACACACACGGCACACATTTACTACAGATACACAGATTTCAATTGATCCTTGAGGCCTAACAGACAGCAGTTTAAACGTTAGAAAGCAGCGTTCGGAACTAAAAACCAAAAAGGAAAACCCCATACAGCCTCTTCTCCCTTGGTTTGGCAACAGAATCGGAAAGATAATACTGTATGTCATATTCAATAACATGAATATTAATTAATTAACATATTAGTTAACAGGCAGCAACATGTTGTTGATTATGATGATAATGAGGATGATGGTGATGACAATGTTGGGAATGATTATGATGATGATAATGGGAATGGGGATGATGATGGGAAGGATTAAGATGATGGTAATGGAGATGATGATGATGGGGAAGGCGTATTCTCAGCCAGTACAGGTAAGGGCAGTCACACAATGGCACTTCCTGGATAAATAAACTAAATAAACATGTGGATGATAAACAAACCACAGAAGATGTTGAAGGGGTGTGGTTAATAAGAGGGCTGTGTTTATCTGTCCCAGACGGCCCTGTCATCCTGGACAGCTGCATCATGGGACTCTCTGGATGGTAACAGGCCCTATATGACAGTGTGGACAGCTGCATCATGGGACTCTCTGGATGGTAACAGGCCCTGTCATCCTGGACAGCTGCATCATGGGACTCTCTGGATGGTAACAGGCCCTGTCATCCTGGACAGCTGCATCATGGGACTCTCTGGATGGTAACAGGCCCTGTCATCCTGGACAGCTGCATCATGGGACTCTCTGGATGGTAACAGGCCCTGTCATCCTGGACAGCTGCATCATGGGACTCTCTGGATGGTAACAGGCCCTATATGACTGTGGTGAACAGCTGCATCATGGGACTCTCTGGATGGTAACAGGCCCTGTCATCCTGGACAGCTGCATCATGGGACTCTCTGGATGGTAACAGGCCCTATATGACTGTGGTGGACAGCTGCATCATGGGACTCTCTGGATGGTAACAGGCCCTATATGACAGTGTGGACAGCTGCATCATGGGACTCTCTGGATGGTAACAGGCCCTATATGACAGTGGTGGACAGCTGCATCATGGGACTCTCTGGATGGTAACAGGCCCTATATGACAGTGTGGACAGCTGCATCATGGGACTCTCTGGATGGTAACAGGCCCTATATGACTGTGGTGGACAGCTGCATCATGGGACTCTCTGGATGGTAACAGGCCCTATATGACATGTGGTGGACAGCTGCATCATGGGACTCTCTGGATGGTAACAGGCCCTATATGACTGTGGTGGACAGCTGCATCATGGGACTCTCTGGATGGTAACAGGCCCTATATGACAGTGGTGGACAGCTGCATCATGGGACTCTCTGGATGGTAACAGGCCCTATATGACAGTGGTGGACAGCTGCATCATGGGACTCTCTGGATGGTAACAGGCCCTATATGACAGTGTGGACAGCTGCATCATGGGACTCTCTGGATGGTAACAGGCCTATATGACTGTGGTGGACAGCTGCATCATGGGACTCTCTGGATGGTAACAGGCCCTATATGACAGTGTGGACAGCTGCATCATGGGACTCTCTGGATGGTAACAGGCCCTATATGACAGTGTGGACAGCTGCATCATGGGACTCTCTGGATGGTAACAGGCCCTATATGACTGTGGTGGACAGCTGCATCATGGGACTCTCTGGATGGTAACAGGCCCTATATGACAGTGTGGACAGCTGCATCATGGGACTCTCTGGATGGTAACAGGCCTTATATGACTGTGGTGGACAGCTGCATCATGGGACTCTCTGGATGGTAACAGGCCCTATATGACTGTGGTGGACAGCTGCATCATGGGACTCTCTGGATGGTAACAGGCCCTATATGACAGTGTGGACAGCTGCATCATGGGACTCTCTGGATGGTAACAGGCCCTATATGACAGTGTGGACAGCTGCATCATGGGACTCTCTGGATGGTAACAGGCCCTATATGACTGTGGTGGACAGCTGCATCATGGGACTCTCTGGATGGTAACAGGCCCTATATGACAGTGTGGACAGCTGCATCATGGGACTCTCTGGATGGTAACAGGCCCTATATGACAGTGTGGACAGCTGCATCATGGGACTCTCTGGATGGTAACAGGCCCTATATGACAGTGTGGACAGCTGCATCATGGGACTCTCTGGATGGTAACAGGCCCTATATGACAGTGGTGGACAGCTGCATCATGGGACTCTCTGGATGGTAACAGGCCCTATATGACAGTGTGGACAGCTGCATCATGGGACTCTCTGGATGGTAACAGGCCCTATATGACAGTGTGGACAGCTGCATCATGGGACTCTCTGGATGGTAACAGGCCCTATATGACAGTGGTGGACAGCTGCATCATGGGACTCTCTGGATGGTAACAGGCCCTATATGACAGTGTGGCTCAGCCCCTCCCCACACCTCTCTGGCTTCCTGGGAAGGGCTTTGGGCTCATCATGGAGACAGGTCTCACTGTCCTCTCCAGAATAAGTGTCCTCCCCCCTTGTTTTGGACTCTTGGTAGATGTCTTCAGGATTTAACTCTTCCTTGTCATTGGCTGAGGGGATGCTGTTGGGATCTATATTCCTTTTATCACTGGCTATGGAGATTTCTGTAGAATCAATACCCCTCATGTCATTGGCTAAGGAAGTTTCCAAAGCATCAATACCTCTTGTGTCATTGGCTAAGGAGGAGTCCATAGAAGCAATACCTCTTGATTGATTGGCAAATGAAGTTTCCATAGAAACAATACCTCCTGTTTCATTGGCTGAAGAGGTGTCCATGGAATTAATATCTCTAGTTTCATTGGCTAAACAAGTATCCATAGAATCAATACTTCTCGTATCATTGGCTAAGGAGGTGTCTATACAATCCAAACATTTTTCACTGGCTACTGAGTTTTCAGTAGACTCTAGATCTTTTTTACCATTGGCAGTTAATTTGTTGATTGGATCTCTGTCTTTCTTTCATTAGCTGAGGAGGCCACAAGGTCACCTGAACAACTCATTGTGCTACAGTCTTTGGGGGTAGTCGAATTCATGGTAACTCTGCGGGCCTTCCCATTGGTTCCGTTGCTGGTCTGCTGGGGGGGCCTTGGGTCCCTGACAGTGCTGTAGCTGGTCAGCACCAAGGACATCCTCCGCTGGTGGCAGTCCTGCCTCTGGCACCTGTACAGCCCGCGGAAGGCGGAGCGGAACTTTTGGGACATGAGGTTGTAGACCACAGGGTTGATGGCGCTGTTGGCGTAGATGCAGGTCCTACAGAACAGCAGGAACCAGGCATCCAGGTAGGGTGTGGCCACGAAGGAATTGATCAGAACCAGCGTCCGGTAGGGCATCCAGAGGAGGGCAAAAAGGATCACAACCACCGCTAACATTTTAGTCACCTGGAGAAGGGGGGGGGGGGGGGGGGGGGGGGGCATTAGAGAAGAGGTTAGACTAGGAACACCTTTCAGAAGACACTTTCCTTTTTTTTGGTCAACCTTGAAGATAAGCCAGAGAAGGCAGATTGACATCATATCTGAATCTATTCACTGCACTTTAAAGACCCTTCAATATTGCAACAGAAAACACATTCATATCATCTGATCTCTCCTTGACCTATCCCACTCCTATCCAGTGTGTGCGTGCATGTGAGCATGTGTGTGAGGCTCAGTAAAAAGGGCTGTTGACAGTCGTCTCTGCCCAGCAGGCTGTCTGTCCTGGGTGTAGGAAATCCAGGGGGGCCAGGGGCGACAGGAGCTGGGTGTAGTACAACAGGAAGTGAGGGGAAGAGAGGGAACAGAAGACACGCAGGGATGGAGACGGAAAGAGAAAAAGAGCAGAGAGGGCGTGAGAGAGAAGAGCGAGAGGAAGAAGATGGAATGCTGTTGACAGAGAGAGAGAGAAAGGTGGTGAGACTGGGAGAGAACGAGAGAGGAGGAGTGGAGAGAAGATTAGCCGAGGCAGAGAGAGAGAGAGAGAGAGAGAGAGAGAGAGAGAGAGAGAGAGAGAGAGAGAGAGAGAGAGAGAGAGAGAGAGAGAGAGAGAGAGAGACAGACAGACAGACAGAGACAGAGAGAGAGAGAGACAGAGAGAGAAAGACAGAAAAGAGACAGAGAGAGAGACAGAGAAAGACAGAAAAGACAGAGATAGAGAGAGAGAGAGAGAGAGAGAGAGAGAGAGAGAGAGAGAGGAGAGAGAGAGAGAGAGAGAGAGAGACAGACGGTGAGGCAGAATAGAGAGAGAGGTAAGGCAAGATAGCAGAGAGCAGCATCACTCAGCCCATGGCTTTGTGACCATGGCGACAGTCATACTCAGGCAGAGGTTCCTCAACCCTCGTGAGACAGAGGGCCCAGTCCCACCCAGCTCAGCACTCCAGGCATTAGCCTTATCGCTTCCAGACAATACCACAGGCCTCCACTACACCCCACCCCCTCAACCACCTACCCCCCCCCCCCAGCTTCCCTTTCTGCCTGTAACTGTTTTTCCCCTTAAACATTTCTCTCTCCTGCGTCAAAACAGTGTTGTTAAATCACACAGCCACCTTTTGCTCTTCATTCCCTCGGTTTTGGATCAGAGCAGAACAAAGGTGCGAGGCGTTGGCATGACGATAACAGGGTTTAGTATCACCCGCGCCTATTTAGCGATAAATGCTAAGTGAGATAAGCATCCCCGTGAGAACGCGCACGGGGGTGACAGCAGCCTTCTCAGGTGAAATAAAGGGATCCGCCACAGCGTAGCTAAGCTCGTAATTGAACAGGAGAGAGGCGGAGAGTCGCGCTTCTAATTATCAACCGACGTGATAATGAGAGGCGCGCGGATCACAGCGACATTCTGAATTCAAATCTAATTACTGTCACTCCAGATGAGCAGGAATACACAGCCCCGACGCGGCGCTGCCAGAGCAGGTCGCTGCACACGACAGATGCACCGATTAGAGCAACTGACACGGGTTCACTGTAGGTAGAAAACAGGTTAACCTGTCCTGACGGTTTCTGGTCTCCAAGTAAATATGCTGCTGTATCAGACCCCTAAAGCACAAGGACCTCCTCCAGTCAGATACAAGAGGTGCGTTTGATTGATTATCTACAAATCCCACCAACGGACAAACTACAGCAAAGCCAGTGGTGGATATCAGACAATGCCCCTTGAGTATTTTGTACCCATGTGCCCGTCAGGTCTGCTGCTTGGCAAGATGCTTGAGGAGATCACAGTCATAGACGTGTGGTTCTCAGAACAGAGGCTTATCGTGCTCTTTATCTGATCATATCAGTCTGGAGAACAGAGGAACCCTGCGAGCCTGTTGAGGAACTGAGGGAATGACATCATCTCCAGCATTAAGCACACTTCAGAGCAAATCCCAAATCACATTATGCAAATCTTCCGTTCAAATGAAACCCACTTTGAACACTGGCGATTAGGATCTTCCCAGTCACACATTCCTAAGCGTGTGTTCACGCACTGAACGTGCACACAAAGCAAGCGCACGCATGCATTCCCACACACACATCCATATACATGAGCGCATGTTTACAATCACACACACATCGATACAGCAGCTGTGCACATATGGCAGAATGTTCTGAGTGGCTGTGTTCTGCAGAGATGCCTGTTCTTCCCTGACTCCTTGGCTCAGGCATGAAACAGACACTAAAATCACACAGAAACACAAACATATCTAGAAGGACACACAATAAGGGATCCCTCCAGATAGAAGTAATTCACTACAATTGTATTCAGCTGTTAACGAGGTTGAGATGTAGACCTACTCTTCTCTTCCAGCTCTGCTACAGTCAGTCTATTTATTCATTTCAGTCAGTCTATGTATATACTATGGTCCAGGCAGCCTATATTTATTGGTCCAGGCAGGCCCTACTTTATATTATGGTCCAATCAGTGTACATATATTATGATCATTGCAGGCTATATATTATGGTCCAGGCAGTCATTTATTATGGTCCAGGCAGTCATTTATTAAGGTCCAGGCAGTCATTTATTATGGTCCAGGCAGTCATTTATTAAGGTCCAGGCACCCTACGGTAGTCCAGTCAGTTTATATATTATGGTTCAGACAGCCTATTATGGTCCCGGTAGCCTATTTGTTTCCTAATGTGTTCCTAGATGATCCTCCATTAGGTGGGCGGAGTATTGGATCTATAGATCAATGGTCTATCAGGCTGATGACCTGTTCTACCAGGAGCTATGACCTTTGATCTTGGCTAAGACCTGAGCATTCAAGCGTCCCCTTACTTATTTACTTGGGGATATCCATCATTAGATTCTAATATTACATTCCAACTACAGCATTACAATCAAAATAACTGGACACCAGTTAATTTCACCCTGATGTGTTATTTATTGCTATAAGAAGCCTAGAGGAAGTGTATTTCCCCCTAAAACTTACAAAATAAGAAATAAAGTAAAAAGTGCAGGGAAACAACATTTGCTGTGTTATTTAATCTCTTTAGGAATAAATGTTTATTCTGGGAGGTATGAAGTGACACTTAGCACTCAGCCCCCCAGGCAGGAGCCACCACGCTCTAAAACAGAACCTAATCCCAATAGATGGATTGAACATGAGATGGAAAAACATATTTTCAATTTAAAGTTGGTTATTCAAACCATTTGGAAACTGTCAAATAAATCAGCATTCTGAGAACCATGAAATACTTTGTTCTTATTGGATGGAATGTGCTCCAGCTGAACTGTGTCTTCTAGAGGCAGAATCTGACATCAGACACTGCCATTGACGATAATGACCCCAGCTTCACCATCACACCGATGAGTGGACACATGCAATTACGGGCTTTCCGATAACACATTGAGAGCTTAGTAAAACATCTCTTCTGGAAGGTCTTCCTGCTCCACAGAGAGAGCTGCCAAACAGGGGCCAGGGGAGGAGGAAGAAGAAACCATTACAGTCTTAAAGGTTGGAGGTAAATTTATGCCATGTCACCAGGCTCTGGAAAGAGCTGACCACTTAGCAGAAGTGACAGGGGGCTAATCCCCCCCGGTCAATCTGGGGATGGGGGAGGAAAGAAGAAGGAGGAGACATGGGAGGAGGACTGAGAGGAGGGGGGGAGGGGGTGAGGGGGTGAGGGGGGAGGTGAGGGGGTGAGGAGGGATGTGAGGGGAGGGGGTCAGGGGAGGGGGTGAGGGGAGGGGGTGAGGGGAGGGGAGGGGGTGAGGGGAGGAGGACTGAGAGGAGGGGGTGAGGGGAGGGGGTCAGGGGGGAGGTGAGGGGAGGTGAGGGGAGGGGGTGAGGGGAGGGGGTGAGGGGAGGAGGACTGAGAGGAGGGGGTGAGGGGAGGGGGTCAGGGGGGAGGTGAGGGGAGGTGAGGGGAGGGGGTGAGGGGAGGGGGTGAGGGGAGGAGGACTGAGAGGAGGGGGTGAGGGGATGAGGGGGGAGGTGAGGGGAGGGGGTGAGGAGGGAGGTGAGGGGAGGGGGTCAGGGGAGGGGGGGAGGGGAGGGGGGGAGGGGGTCAGGGGAGGGGAGGGGGTGAGGGGAGGAGGACTGAGAGGAGGGGGTGAGGGGAGGGGGTCAGGGGGGAGGTGAGGGGAGGTGAGGGGAGGGGGTGAGGGGAGGGGGTGAGGGGGGAGGTGAGGGGGTGAGGAGGGATGTGAGGGGAGGGGGTCAGGGGAGGGGGTGAGGGGAGGAGGACTGAGAGGAGGGGGTGAGGGGATGAGGGGGGAGGTGAGGGGAGGGGGTGAGGAGGGAGGTGAGGGGAGGGGGTCAGGGGAGGGGTGAGGGGAGGGGGGAGGGGAGGGGGTCAGGGGAGGGGAGGGGGTGAGGGGAGGAGGACTGAGAGGAGGGGGTGAGGGGAGGGGGTCAGGGGGAGGTGAGGGGAGGTGAGGGGAGGGGGTGAGGGGAGGGGGTGAGGGGAGGAGGACTGAGAGGAGGGGGTGAGGGGAGGGGTCAGGGGGGAGGTGAGGGGAGGTGAGGGGAGGGGGTGAGGGGAGGGGGTGAGGGGAGGAGGACTGAGAGGAGGGGGTGAGAGGAGGGGGTGAGGGGAGGGGGTGAGGGGAGGGGTTGAGGGGAGGGGGTGAGGGGAGGGGTTGAGGGGAGGAGGACTGAGAGGAGGGGGTGAGGGGGTCAGGGGGGAGGTGAGGGGAGGGGGTGAGGGGAGGGTTGGGGGGAGGGTGACAGGAGGGAAATGGAGACAAAGTGCGTGTCTGGGGCCTCCTGTAACACACCTGTTTCCTGGATGACAGTGCGCTCTTGGGCCGGCCCTGGCGACCCCCCTTCTCCGGGGGCTCGCGGCAGCTGCGGCGCAGCGTGGTGGCGTTAGCGGCCCCCCCGGCCTCGGGGTGGTTAGGCAGCGGGCTGAGGTACAGGATGTGGGCGATGAGGCCATACAGCACGATGGCGACGAGGAGGGGCACCACGTAGAAGACGGCAAAGTCGATGAGGTAGACGGGCAGGTAGAGGCTCCGTGAGACCTTGTAGCCACACTGCACTGTACCGTCACGCCCCACATGGATGTCCACCAGGAAGAACCACAGCATGCAGTACACGCAGGTGAACGACCACACTCCTGCGATGATGCGCTTGGCCCGAGACACCGTACACACCGTCTGAGCTCTCATTGGGTGGCATATGGCGATGTACCTGGAGACAAACAGATGATGTCAGAGGAAGCTAGGAACAACTAGCTTTGAGAATCCAATACACCCAAATGACTTTCCCATCGACCGTATTGGAGGACATGCTGATGCCCAACGGCGTCGCAAATCAAAACGCGCCTAACCTGACCCAGGTGTGACCGTGGGTTTTCCAAACCAGCAGTGTCTCTCACCTCTCCACGGTGAAGGCAGTGATGGAGCAGGATGACACGTTGATGCCCAGGTACTGCAGGTAGGTGATGCTCAGGCAGCCCGCGTGTCCGAACACCCAGGTGCCTGTCAGGCTGTCGGAGACGTTGGGCAGTCCGGCTGCCACCAGCACCGTCAGGTCAGCCACCGCCAGGCTCACCAGGTAGCAGTTGGTGGGCGTGCGCATGTGGCGTGTTGTGAGGACGACCAAGACCACCATGATGTTGCCCACGATTCCCACACCACAGACCAGCAGCACCAGGAAGACGGACACCGTCTTATACTCCAGGGATTGGTAGACAGGGTCCCCGGGGCTGACCAATGAGATGTTGGTGGGCGTGTCCATTCTAGAGCTCCCATTTTCAGCCATGTTTGATGGTGACGTGAGGATTGAGCTGTTTGTATGAACGGGATTAAAGCTGGGAGTCAATAGAGATTCTGTGTATTTCTGTCTGCTCGTCTGTGAGAAGTGACTTGTGAATAAACACCCTGTTTAAACATGGCGGGTAGATGGTTGAACACGTCTAATCTTCCTCTTGAAAGATGCTTTACCTACTTTGTTTCTCTTGGCCTTTTCAATAAGACGGCAGTTCATCTCTTCAGACACAGGTCTCACAGGGAGGTAATTTGATTTTCATCAAATCAACATGTCGATTTTCCCTGGGCTCTTTAGCACAGATGAGCTTTCAATTGATCCAGCTGCAAATCAGAGAAATAAGTGAACATAACTGGACAGAAATGGACCATGGGGAGTGTTCACCCTGACATGCTGATAGTTATTATTGCACAGGCATGGTAAAACGAGCGCACCATTATAGCAGACTGGGAATGACAGATGAATTCAGTGTGAGTGTCAACTGCTCGTCTAAACACCATGGTGGTAAGTATGGGCCATTTTAAAAGTGTTCTCTGTTTTTCTGAAGTGTTCTGGTAGTTTCCCTGCAGGCTGATGAACCCATGGCCTTAACATCAGCCCCATCCAGGCACCACATGCTCTACAGGCAATTATTCAAATGAGGCCTTTTAGCTCTGCTCATTTTTCACCCAGCCAGTCAGTTAGTGAGCCAGCACAGCCAGCCTGCATGTCAGTGACACTTCTCCTTGTGATATAGATGTTATTCCAATTATGAAATGATATAATGTAATGACCACTGTATGCTAGGAAAGAAAGACATGTAATAAACGGTGTTTTCTAGAGCATGTTAGACAAGGGATTGGGACTGAGCGGGTGAGTGACTGGGGGGAAGGGGAATGAGTGAGAGAGTGAGTAAGCGAGTAGGTGAATGAGCAACTATGTGAGTAAATGAGTATATGCATGAGCAAAGGTATTGTGGTGGTGTGTGAGTAAGTAAGGGTGTGAATAAGTGAGGGTACCAGTGGGTGAGGGTGTGAGTGAGTGAGGGTACCAGTGGGTGAGGGTGTGAGTGAGTGAGGGTACCAGTGGGTGAGGGTGTGAGTGAGTGAGAGTACCAGTGGGTGAGGGTGTGAGTGAGTGAGGGTACCAGTGGGTGAGGGTGTGAGTGAGGGTACCAGTGGGTGAGGGTGTGAGTGAGTGAGAGTACCAGTGGGTGAGGGTGTGAGTGAGGGTACCAGTGGGTGAGGGTGTGAGTGAGTGAGAGTACCAGTGGGTGAGGGTGTGAGTGAGTGAGGGTACCAGTGGGTGAGGGTGTGAGTGAGGGTACCAGTGGGTGAGGGTGTGAGTGAGTGAGGGTACCAGTGGGTGAGGGTGTGAGTGAGTGAGGGTACCAGTGGGTGAGGGTGTGAGTGAGTGATAGTACCAGTGGGTGAGGGTGTGAGTGAGTGAGTGAGTGTGAGTGACTGGGAGCATAAACAGGCCAGGCCTCTGCTGGTCGCTACCCTGTTTCTCTGCTTTGTAAATGAGATTGGATCTCCCCTCCTGAGGGCTCTGTCTAATAAATTGAGGCGGACATGAAATGAAAAGTCATTTATATTTTCTTCCAACTGTCAGCCTGAGACCCCTCTCCCCATGTCTACCGCCCAGTAAAGTTAGTTTGAAATGAATATCCATTCACAACTTATCCTTTTCAGGGATAGTGACTGCTATTTCAAGCCCAGAATAAAAATCTATAAAACTTCCTACAATAATAACAAGTGTTTATACGATACAGAAAAACCAATACCAAACTTCGGCAATAATGTGTGTATACGCGTGCGTGGATGCATGTGTGCATGTGGGCGTGCGTGTGCAGTGTGTCTGTGTGTGAGGGCATGCACAATTTAGATTAAACCGAGCTAAAGAAATTGCTCCTCACGGTGGTTAGACGAACAATCCTTCATGTTGCGTAGCTCCTCAACTCCAGCCCAAGCCCCATTTATTTCCCCAGGGATTAGAGAACACACTTCACTGAGCCTTGACTGAGACAACACTTCACACAACGCTGTGTACCTAGTTAATCACTGGGTTCAAATGTGGCATCATCTTAAATTGCCTATCAAAGTCACTGACTTTTCTGCGACTCTGTTCCCTTGGTCTGTTCTTCACAAGAGGAGCCCAGCTCTGCTCCTCCACAGCCTGGTGTGCTGCTGCCGCTCTGGGTCGTCCACCCGTGAGGCAGTTATAGTCTGGGTTCTGTACTGTCCTTGATGGCCCTGGATGACCCCCCAGTGTCTCCTCCCTACCCCCACCCTGGAATTGGATTTGGATTCTCTTGGGTACTTAGCTCAGCCTGTCCCGAGGCATCCACAGCTCTTATCCTACAGATTTATGGAGTCAGACTCCCACAAGCATCTGGCCAGTTCATGACCACATATCATGACTAATAAATATTGATGATGTATGATTCAGATGAAAATGGATTACATGAATGTCATTCCATAAAGACAAGTCATGTGAAACAGGGATGAATAAAATATAGCTGCATTATTCATTTAACAAGCACCTAACTCCTCACACAACAACATACTAGACTGGTCATAAATAGTGCCATGTGATGGAGATGAGAAAAAGATAAGCAGGTATTTGCATCAATAGCAATAATCTGACTGGACCAAGAACATGGTGTATTATTAGTTAAAAAAAAGTGACATTCAGCAATCCTACTAAGAGTAGGCTACTGTTACAGATGTAATTACTATGATTGCATGGTTGGTTCTATGCAAACAAGTGCTTAATACATTATTGTAATTAGGCTTTTATCAGTATATGTAGACTATGACAATGTTGCATAGGTTATGGTCTTCAGCAAATACAAAATAAATCACAACTTATTTACATATTACGCCTCAGCTGCCAACTGGCAAGTCAAAACGCGAATAACCTTACCTCATAACCATTTTTGCTACCAAGTGTGATACACTATCCCCTTCTATATCTTCTCCATCTGCAAATTCTGTCCGTCTTTTATGACACAAATATAGCCTTGTGGGAATCAGATTTGTCTTATTTATCCAAGTTAGCCAGTGGACAGTTCGGTGGACCAGAACACTAACATGGAGTTGTCTTCTATGCGCTCTGATCATACCTCTCCAACGTTCACTTGTGCGCTGATTCCTTGGTGCCAAGGAGTTGAGCGCTTCTTACTTTTCATGACTCATTTCCCCCCCTAGCGCTCAGACGCTGCCATTTTCGTCTCAGGACGTGGCTTTCAAATAAGTCACCAAACAAGCACTACGGTTTTTAATTAGCCTGGTCGGTGGTTGATATTATGAGTTATAACTTTTAGGTGCATTTGTTCTATGTTCCTGAAAAAAAATTGCCCGCGTTTGGATTGTACTGTTTTCTTCAACACTAATCCTATATCTGTTTCAACTACTCTAATTTTCCTTTCAATTGCAGGTTCTGGTTAGGCAATTTGATCTAAGATAGGGGAGGGGGGGGGCACGGGTGCCGTGAGCGCGGCGATCTACACGGTCGTATCTTGATGACGTAAAGGTAATGGCCGCAATAGATGGCCGCTCTCTCTGTATCGTGTAGGGTTTTTTGTTTTCTTCAACATAGCGGATAAATCAGACATACACTTATTTACACTGGAGAGTAAAAAACTGAAATAAAAAAGCTGGGTAGTTCCTAAGACGTCGACCCTGTCTTCAAAGAGGTTCAGGCTGAAAAGGTGACTGAATTCCTTCAAATATTAGCGGACATAAGCAACTTGGTTGGTGAGAAAGGGATGGCTGCATTGTAGAAAAGCATGCTTTCATAGCCGATCGTAGAGCAATATTGTCCGTGTCAAGTTGATTTTAGTGTGTGGATTTGGTCGAAACTTTGTTAAAACACGCTAGTTGTATAGTTTGGAGATATGTTTAATGTATCTTGTCTTTTTCACCGTGCTGTCAAATTTAGGGCCTACCTAGCCTAGCTAGCTAACTGTTGCTGGGTAGCCTATCAGTGATCCACATCGTAGCCGGACCGCAACTAGCATTAGTTAGCTAGCTAGTACCTAGAGCTAGCTTACTGACGAATGGACAGTTTCCAGATTTATACTTTATTTATTGAAAGCGGACTATCTAAATTAGTATCGAATAGTTTGCATTTTACCAATTAGGTTCGGGGATGATTGAATGATAGAACATTAGCTAGCCCATTCAACCATGTTTTGTTCCCCTAAAATTTGCGTGCCGCTAATCTGGTGTCTGGGTATTAGTGCACATCGTTAAATGACCTACCAAACACAGATTTAAAAGTTTGATATTGAAAGGGGTGTATTAGATAATTATGTAATATACATACAATAATTTTAAGTAAAGGTAATAACATTTATGTTCCAACTAACGTTTGTGTTGTGAAACATAATATGTAGTCATGTGTACGTTTTGGTTGTCAAATCTACAATATTCTATTCACGTATTAACCATCTTTTGCATGGTATTTGTCTTTCTCCAGTGGCACGTTCTCCGATGGACACTCCTGAAAGCCCCACCCTGTCCCCCCAGTCACCTGAGGAAGAGAAGGGGCTGTCGGACAACGAGCTGCTGGATTCTCCGGAGGAGGAGGAGGAGGATGATGAGGAGGACAGATTGATTTCAGACAGCGAGCTCCTCAATGAAGATGACCAGGACAGGCTGGAGGACGGCGAGGGAGGAGGGGACTCAGAGCTGGAGGAAGAGGAGGAGAAGGTGGTCCAGGAGCTTGTCTCTGACCCTGAGGACGAGGAGCAGGCAGGGGGAAGATTGGAACACATGGGGATGGAGCAGCTGGATGAGGATGAGGATGAGGAGACTGTCGTTCTGTTGGATGGGGATGGTCCACAGACCATCCAATCAGCTGAGGAGGATGACGAGGGCGAGGACAGAGTCATTGAGGACACGCCCCAGTCTCCTGATTCAGAACCGTACAGAGGAAGGCCCAGGTTCTCCCTGGCCGAAGAGGAGGAGGAGGACGAAGGGCGAGGGAGGACTGGGAAGGAGGAAGAAGGGGACGACGGCGTGGGATCATCCGTGGGTGTCGAGCCCCGAGAGGGGGAGGACGAGGAGGAGGAGGACGAGGATGAGGAGGACGAGAGGAACCAAAGGAGAGTGGTGGTGATGAGGGAGATGAAGGAGGAGGCGTCCTCCGTGTCCAGAGAGCTGGACGAACATGAGCTGGACTATGACGAGGAGGTCCCCGAGGAGTCCAGCGCCCCCCAGCAGCAGCAGGAGGACGAGGAGGAGGGCGAGAGGGACCCCGGGGAGGACGAGCAGGAGGACAGAGAGAACAAGAGCGTCAAGAAGAAGGAGAAGAAGCGCATCCTGCCCCCGTCGCCTAAAGAGGCGAAGAGGCCCGAGGACGGCAGGGCGATGGAGAGAGGGCGGAGGGACTCGTTCAGGGACAAAAAGAAGGACGAGGATGACGGAGAGATTGATGAGGGAGAGATCGATGTAAGTCTTCACAGGGTCCCGGTCGAATCCCTCCCGTACGCTGGCTGTACAGTCTGAACAGGAGTTGTCTGAGGACGGGGAGGATGCTGTGTATTCTTCTGTCACCTCTCAAACGTGGAGGGAATCCTCCACACATCGGTGTGGTGTTATGTAGGACATGGGGGTGATACAGTGTGTGTTGTTTTGTAGGATGTAGGGAGGATGTGTGGTGTTTTGTAGGATGTAGGGAGGATGTGTGGTGTTTTGTAGGATGTAGGGAGGATGTGTGGTATTTTGTAGCATGTGTGGAGGATGTGTGGTGTTTTGTAGAATGTAGGGAGGATATGTGGTGTTGTGTAAGATGTAGGGAGGATGTGTGGTGTTTTGTAGAATGTAGGGAGGATGTGTGGTGTTTTGTAGAATGTAGGGAGGATGTGTGGTGTTTTGTAAGATGTAGGGAGGATGTGTGGTGTTTTGTAAGATGTAGGGAGGGTATGTGGTGTTTTGTAGGATGTAGGGAGGATGTGTGGTGTTTTGTAGGATGTAGGGAGGATGTGTGGTGTTTTGTAGAATGTAGGGAGGATGTGTGGTGTTTTGTAAGATGTAGGGAGGATGTGTGGTGTTTTGTAAGATGTAGGGAGGATATGTGGTGTTTTGTAGGATGTGTGGATGATTTGTGGTGTTTTGTAGGATGTAGGGAGGATGTGTAGTATTTTGTAGGATGTGTGGTGTTTTGCAGAATGTAGGGAGGATATGTGGTGTTTTGTAGGATGTAGGGAGGATGTGTGGTGTTTGGTAGGATGTGTGGTGTTTTGTAGGATGTAGGGAGGATGTGTGGTGTTTTGTAGGATGTAGGGAGGATGTGTGGTGTTTTGTAGGATGTAGGGATGATGCAGGAATGATGTGTGGTGCTCGGTATGAGTTAGGGATGATGTGTGGTGTGTTGCTCTCTAGGATGATGACCTGGAGGAGGGCGAGGTCAAAGACCCCATGGACCGCAAGATCAGACCTCGGCCAATCTGCCGGTTCTTTATTAAAGGTGAGTGGTCCAGAAGTGCACAAACACACATATATACAGGAGCATACAAACATAACGATGAGAGGTGTTAATGATTCATTGATAGTTGATTCATCTAATTGTCATTAATGTGAATATAATTATCAATGAAGCTGATCAACTACCAGTCAGTTTTAGCAAACATATTCATTTGCAGTGTATTTGCCAATACTGAAACAGTAGAGGGAGCCATTGGGCTTCACATCAATGATGGAAGTTATTGTTGCATTTAGTCATTTAGCAGACGCTCTTATCCAGTTGCATCACGACAAGGGGGTAGGTTTGGTCTCAGCTTTGGTAGGGACACTTGTTTGTTCAGAAATTATTATTTTTTCTATGTAGGTAATTGGTTCAGGTTTTATGGAGCTGTACTAAGGCCTACATCATCTGTACTGGACTTCTGAGCAATGAAATCATATATGATGCATGCATTTGGGCATACCAATTTATAGCACCTTTTTACTATCTACAAGTATAAGTGTGAATGATAACGTTCATGGGTTACATTGTCTAAACATCCCTTAAAAACAGCAATTTCATGCATCTTTCATCCATCTTTACCAAAATGGACAATTCAACTTCTCACCTGAACCCCTGATGCTGATTCATCACCAACCTGCTCTACATCTGTATCTTCAGGGTGCTTTTTTTTCCTGCACAGTAATTCATCGATTTAATACAGACACTAACCATGCTTAGTTGACTGCTGACATTGGTCGAGATTACAGGGATAGGCATATTACTATCCAAGGGATCATATAGGCCTACTTATCAGTTAATATCACTTTTGAGTTGCTAGCCTGCTGGTATAGGCTAAACTAGCACGGTCCCATTATGTGGGTAGGTTAGCTTTATCATTCTGGCTTCAACAAGAACACTGGTCGAAGGATTGCAGACGCTAAGGATAGATTTAATACAAGCAAAAGTTACATGCTCTACTACACTAACAACTTTCAAAACATGTTTCCATTGTACAATGGGTGGCGATGTAAGGCTAGCAGGTTTGCACTGTGTGGGTAGTTTTCCTACTAGCTAACTAACAACGACCTTCTTGATAGCTACTTACTCTCTGGGTGGTGAAAAACTTCTGATATCTCTTTTCTTTTTGGGTGACATTTTCCTATCTATAAAGCACAAAAGGGTCAAAAATATCAATGCTGAGACCAAACAAAATACTAATATGAGGCTTTTGATTTTCTGGCGTACTGCCAGCTCTCTTTCTGCAAGTCACGATTCACGAAGTGTTTCTGACTGCCACTTCAGCCAATTAACTTAAATAACATAATCTCGTCTCGCAGGCTCTAGGGCGCATTGGTTTACTTGGAAATGTATTTTTCACTTTTCTCGGCGACGAACATAGTATAGATAATAATACAAATTAGTTTTGCAAATATATATATTTTTTTGAAAATTAACAAAATATTGGTGGGGACGATTGTGTCTTTCCCAAACTTTGGTCGTGACTAGTCCCTATGGTCCCTATGCAAACCTATGCCCTTGCATCACGAGTTGGAGAGAAAAGGGTTTGAATAAATGTATTTTTCAAAATCTTTAGAAGTCATTCTAAAGCTAATCCTCCCCAACATCTGTCCCCCGTCCACAGGAAACTGCACCTGGGGCATGAGCTGCAGGTTCATCCACCCTGGGGTGAACGACAAGGGCAACTACTCACTCATCAGCAAGCCAGACCCCTTCTCCCCCAACGGAGCCCCGCCCGGGGGGGCGCCACACGCACTCATGCCCAACAACCCCTGGGTATGCCATGTTCTAGTGTTCTGACTATGTTCTAATGTGTCTTTCTGAGTATGGTTGTGTGTTGTGGGTTTAACTGTGCCCCCCCCCCCCCCCCTCCCTCACCACCACCACCAGGGTGCCCCTGTGGTAGAGGAGCTGCCCCCGCCCCCCCCTCCAGTGGAGCCCCCCGTCGAGAGTGCCTGGGAGAGGGGCCTGAGGCATGCCAAAGAGGTACGACACCATCAACGCCATGGACACTGTCACACAGACCTGCCCTCATGCACACAGACCTGCCCTCATGCACACAGACCTGCCCTCATGCACACAGACCTGCCCTCATGCACACAGAGTAACACACGTATGTTAAGGTTACCCCCCCCTCCCCAAGAGCCTCGTTGCGTCTTCTGTCTCTGTTTCTAATTACATTTAAGCTCCAGCTCATTATCCATCTCCTCATATACAATTTTACTGGTTCTCTCAAACCTGTCATACCAGAATGTTATTTTGCTTCCTTACATTTACATTTATGCATTTAGCAGACGCTCTTATCCAGAGCGACTTACAGTAAGTACAGGGACATTCCCCCCGAAGCAAGTAGGGTGAAGTGTCTTGCCCAAGGACACAACGTCATTTGGCACGGCCGGGAATCGATCCGGGAATCGATCCGACAATCGATCCGACAACCTTCTGATTACTAGACCGATTCCCTAACCGCTCAGCCACCTGACTCCCATCTTCCTTCCTCACACCTAGGTAGCTTGCTGTAGATGGTAGATGGCTACCTATCTATATTGGGCAAGATGCCCAAAATATTCTTTTGTTTACCAAACCACAGTATCTTCCTTCTGTGAGGTTTTCCTGCGCTACAACCAAACCAACCGCCATTTTGCTCGATTGCGCCGCCTAGTGCAAAACAAATGCGATGGCCATCTACACGACAAGGCCGCACAACTATAGAAGCTGAGCACGCCTCCGCAACACCCGCACATGACGTTAAGAACGCAGACCCCAAGAAGCAGAAAGCAGGCTAGACTACTCCCCAGCTCCACTACACAGCCCCAGTACTGCCAAGACCGCCGAGGTTCCCCCTTGTTACATTCACCGCGTGTGTTAATGTGTGTGTGCTTGCTCATCCATGTGACCTCCTCACTGGGGCCCTGCAGGTGTTGAAGAAGGCTACGATACGCAAAGAGCAGGAACCGGACTTTGAGGAGAAACGCTTCAACGTGACGATCGGGGAGGACGAACGAGACTTCGACAAAGAGAACGACTTCTTCAGGGAGCGCAGCTACCGTATCACACGCGACATCAGAGAGTAAGACAAACAGGAAGTCTGGATGAACGCCAGACCCAGACAGCCTGTATCTGCGCTTGACGGATCTGGCCTGTATCTGTGCTTGACTGATCGTGCCTGTATCTGTGCTTGACGTATCTGGCCTGTATCTGTGCTTGACTGATCGTGCCTGTATCTGTGCTTGACGGATCTGGCCTGTATCTGTGCTTGACGGATCTGGCCTGTATCTGTGCTTGACGGATCTGGCCTGTATCTGTGCTTGACGGATCTGGCCTGTATCTGTGCTTGACTGATCGTGCCTGTATCTGTGCTTGACTGATCTGGCCTGTATCTGTGCTTGACTGATCTGGCCTGTATCTGTGCTTGACGGATCTGGCCTGTATCTGTGCTTGACGGATCTGGCCTGTATCTGTGCTTGACTGATTTTGCCTGATGCCATACAGACCCAGAAAAAAGTCCCATTGGTAAAGCCCAGCACTGTAAAGTCCAGACAACACCGGTTGAAAGCACTAGGGACACATTTGTCATGAGGGTTGATGTCTGTTGCCAGGATGGAAGGCCTTCAACCCAGATCTGAAATACAGTCTGTCTACTGTCAGTGGACAGCAGACTGTCTGTGCTGCTGTCTGCCATGACCAAGCATCAGTAGTCCTGTGTGTATAGAGTGAGACTGCATCGTGATGTGTTTGTGTCGCTAGCCACTGTTTCACCAGCTGTCTTCTGTTTCCTGTTCTCCCCCCTCAGTGAGATTGACTTCAGAGAGCCTCTCTACGGGTGAGTGAGCACGTGATCCAGACAAACCTTCTCATGCCTCCTCTTGCTCTTCAAATGCTTTATTGGCCCACGTCACTAGCCATAGACGGCACAAGAGAAACTGTGTGTGTGTGTGTGTCTGCAGTGGGGAACCATACCCAGACCCATACTATGACTATGAGATGGAAGCCTTGTGGAGAGGAGGCCAGTATGAGAACTTCAGAGTCCAGTACACAGAGCCCCCCCCTCTACCCTATCATTATACTGTGAGTACCACCACCACCGCTGCACTGGGAGTACACACCGGGCCACAGCTTGGTGTGTGTGTGTGCCTGTGACTTATCTAATCATCCACTCACGCAGGAGCGCGAGCGTGACCCCAGAGAGCGTCATCGGGACCGCGAGAGGGAGCGAGACCACCGCGAGAGAGAGCGCCGGCAGAGAGAGCGGGAGAGGGAGCGAGAGAGGGAGCGAGAGAAGGAAAGGATGCGCAGGAAGGAGGAGTGGGAGAGAGACCGCTTGAAGAGAGACGAGAAGGAGAGACCGAGGGAAAGGCCGGTACGGGAGCCCAAGGAGCCCAAGGAGAAGAAGGAGAAGGAGGAGAAACCTCTGAAAGTGCCTCGCTCTCCAACAGACATGCCCCCCAGGTCAGTACTGCTGTGTAACAGACATGCCCCCCAGGTCAGTACTGCTGTGTAACAGACATGCCCCCCAGGTCAGTACTGCTCTCCAACAGACATGCCCCCCCAGGTCAGTACTGCTGTGTAACAGACATGCCCCCCAGGTCAGTACTGCTGTGTAACAGACATGCCCCCCAGGTCAGTACTGCTGTGTAACAGACATGCCCCCCAGGTCAGTACTGCTGTGTAACAGACATGCCCCCAAGGTCAGTACTGCTGTGTAACAGACATGCCCCCCAGGTCAGTACTGCTGTGTAACAGACATGCCCCCCAGGTCAGTACTGCTCTCCAACAGACATGCCCCCCCAGGTCAGTACTGCTGTGTAACAGACACCCCCCCCCCCCCCCCAGGTCAGTACTGCTGTGTAACAGACATGCCCCCCAGGTCAGTACTGCTGTGTAACAGACATGCCCCCCAGGTCAGTACTGCTGTGTAACAGGACTTATTGGGGATGGACCGTGGCTAGCTAGGTTCCACGTGGGAAGTTTTCCGTTTCTCTTTATCTGGCGAGTGTTGAGGTGTGGCGATTTTAAGGAAGTTGTGATTGTATGTTGTCATGATTGTGACTAACTGAGAACTTTAGCAGTGCGTGTGTGTGGACTGAGGTTGGTTTAACCGGTCAGATTTGACGAACATGTGCGTGTATCCAGGGTGCTGTTTCTCCAGTCCGTGTCACTGCTGTCACGGACTCCAGCATTGCCTAATAGCCTTGTCTTGTAAGGTGCCTGCATAATGTCGAGATTCTTTCTGTAGGTGTGCCTCTCCTCGCAGATCTCCCATCACACAGCTGCTCCATGCTGCCAGGTTTTAGGTTGCATTTCCGGTTGGGGTGGTGATGCATGTTGATGATTTTAGATGTCAGACAGGCTGAGACAGGCAGGTAGGGAGAGTGGCTGAGACAGGCAGGCAGACAGACAGGCAGGTAGGGAGAGTGGCTGAGACAGGCAGGCAGACAGACAGGCAGGTAGGGAGAGTGGCTGAGACAGGCAGGCAGACAGACAGACAGGTAGGGAGAGTGGCTGAGACAGGCAGGCAGACAGACAGGTAGGGAGAGTGGCTGAGACAGGCAGACAGACAGACAGGTAGGGAGAGTGGCTGAGACAGACAGGTAGGGAGAGTGGCTGAGACAGGCAGGTAGGGAGAGTGGCTGAGACAGGCAGGTAGGGAGAGTGGCTGAGACAGGCAGGTAGGGAGAGTGGCTGAGACAGGCAGGCAGACAGACAGACAGACAGGCAGGTAGGGAGAGTGGCTGAGACAGGCAGGCAGGCAGACAGACAGGTAGGGAGAGTGGCTGAGACAGGCAGGCAGACAGACAGACAGGTAGGGAGAGTGGCTGAGACAGGCAGACAGGCAGAGTGACTGAGAATATCAGGTAGGGAGAGTGACAGACAGACAGGCAGGCAGGAGGGCAGGCAGGAGGGTAGGGTAGATGACTTAGACTGAAACCTGAGAGGCCACCAGAGTCCATCCTTGCTCAATGCCACCTGTATGCCGGAGCGGTCTCCTGTATGACGTCATCATGATGAGGAAGGAAGCCAGGCTGCCACACAGGGACAGAAAGAGATGGGTAGGGAGAAACACACCATTAGCTTCCAGTTGGAGGGCTGGAGGGCTGGAGGGTTGGAGGGCTGGAGGGTTGGAGGGCTGGAGGGCTGGAGGGTTGGAGGGCTGGAGGGTTGGAGGGCTGGAGGGTTGGAGGGCTGGAGGGCTGGAGGGTTGGAGGGCTGGAGGGCTGGAGGGCTGGAGGGCTGGAGGGTTGGAGGGCTGGAGGGCTGGGTACACATTGGAATCAACAGTGGAAACTGGAGGGCGAGCCCCTAGCATGGAGTTGGTTTACTGTGTACATCTACCTCATCAGCCGGCCAGGCTCAGTTACATCACTAGTTCAGATTTCCCAAGAGTCTTGCCTCATAGATTCCTCATTTCGCGTGTTTATTCCAGAAGGTTAAACGCTGCTCATGTTTTGGTCCCACCCCCCACTTAAGATTGCTTTGTCTAACTGTTGAATCAGGTTTCTCCCCCCCCCCCCCCCCCCCCCCCCCCCCGGTGTGTGTACAGACCTGTGTACCTCTTGCACCGCTAGCAGGCTCTCCGGGGCGGTGACTAGAATGTCCTGGATATAAATAGCTGTCTATTTTTAGCTCTTTGTGTATTGACCCTATCTTATTGGCCCTCTTGCTCCTTGTCATTGTGGAAGGAAAGTACAGGTGTGTGTGTACATGGCGTCACTCCTTGGCCAACCCACTGCTACTTTCCAGGTTCATTCCATAGATGGTTAACTGCCGCTTTACAAAGTACACGTTCTAGCCATGCTTACCAGTCCACAACCATCGGATTCTGTGGCACTCCATTGGGGTGTGGGGGGGGGGGGCGTGGGGGGGCGTGGGACTGACCATGTAGAGACAGAAATGACATGCCGTCGTGTAAATAAGATAAATAACGTAAGGCCATTTAGTTTGTTTAATAAAAGAGCAAGCTATAGACCTGTTTTGTAGAAAAGGTAACCTTACCTCTAAAACTTCTAAAAAAAAAAATGTTTTAAAAGCTGTAAACCTATGGGAAACACTGTCAGAGTCAACATGATGGTCGGAGTGTTTATGCCATGCTTGGTGTTCAAGTGGGAGTCTTATTTCTGCAGACATGAAATGCTGAACAACAGGATTCTTTTATGCAGTATAAAAGGTTACATCCTTAATTTCTCTAACAAAAACCTTAATTAATTCATCTTTGTTCTTTGTTGCTATCACCATTGACGGACGGATTATGGCAAATAAAAAAGTGATATTGTATTTGAGCTTTTAGGGAAATTGCATCATTACAACAGTGTAGAAAAATCAATTATACACAAGTTGCACTCATACGCAAGTTATACACCGCTCCGAAATAATGCTACACAAATGATGCCCGGAGGGACGGCTAAATTAGAAAACCCAATAAATGAACCTGTGATGTGGAATACATGAGTATGCGTGATTGAAAAGAGCGAATGTAACACCACCAAGAGTCAATGTACCCAAATAGAGCTGTGTCATGTTTGTCAAACGGTATCAACAGTTCTGTCTCTACATGCACTAATGCATTAATCACCTAGCTTCCTAGCACTTTCTGTGCCCACACACACACATTCTCCTTCCTTTCTGGGAATTTCCAGTCTCTTTCCTCAATTTCTTCCTATCAATATTTTAACGACACCAGAGGAGATTAATGATGAATTTCATGTTGGTTGAAACCAGCCAGAATGTGCTGTGACGTAGTGAAAGTAAACACCGTGCTTGATGACGGAGTCATGATCGTTCTGACAAACTTTGGTTTTCTTTACACTTATACAAACATACAGGAGGGTACAGAAAATATCTGACATTGCCGATAAGTCACTGGGTACATCTGCTCAGGTACAGGAGGCACGTTTACATTTAGCAGACGCTCTTATCCAGAGCTAGACTGTAAAACAATGGATGAAAAATCTGTTCCAAGAAAATTCAGATAGATCTACCTGACTGTAAAAGTGATCTGTTGTGGTGGGTAGAATATGTCTAAGATATTCCAAAGGAGCTCAAATACAACTTTACACCTACCTGTATTTGTATTATTGAGGTGAATGTGGAAGTTCATTTGAACCTCCCATCCAGACAGCAGACTGACCTCCATGCCTTAAAGACTGTTGATTATCGGATTGGCACAAATAATGATCTTATGTTATTAAAAACCAAATAGAGGAAGTATTCTTCACCCATTCAGATATGTACCTTAAGTGTGCACACAGCAGGTATACTTAAGGTATTTGGCATATCTCCCATAGAACCTGACTACTGCAGAACTGCCATTCTCAGTGTAGGTCGACCAGGCAGGCTTTTTGACCTGTTGTTGAGGTCGTCATTGTGTTTTTGCCTTGTTACTAATGAAAGGCACAACATTAGTAGCTTAATTAGCACTGAACGCAACCTGCGGTCTTAAACGTATTAACTTATTTACTGGTAAACTTACTCCTCCCTCTCCTCCCTCTCTCCTCCTCCCTCTCTCCTCCTCCCTCTCCTCCTCCTCCCTCTCTCCTCCTCCTCCTCCCTCTCCTCCTCCTCCCTCTCTCCTCCTCCCTCTCCTCCTCCTCCCTCTCCTCCCTCTCTCCTCCTCCCTCTCCTCCTCCCTCTCTCCTTCTCCCTCTCCTCCCTCTCCTCCTTCTCCCTCTCCTCCTCCTCCCTCCCTCATTCTCCCTCCTCTACCAGCAGGCCCATGGAGCCCCCTCAGAAGAAGGAGATGGTTACCATGGTGAAGCGGCCAGACGAGTGGAAGGACCCCTGGCGGAGGTCCAAATCACCACGGAGACGACCCGGGATGGGCTCCCCACCACGTGGGCGGAGGAGACACCGGCCCTCTGGCTCCTCTGTCTCTCTGTCCATTTCCTCCAGGTAGCTGCGCTCTCTCTCTCTTTGTGTCTCTCTGTCTGTCTTTGTGTCTCTCTCTCTTTGTCTCTGTCTCTGTCTCTCTCCTTTTCTCTCTCTGTCTCTCTCCCTGTCTGTCTCTATCTGTCTCTCTCCTTCTCTCTCTTTGTCTGTCTCTCTCCTTCTCTCTCTCTGTCTCTCTCTCCCTGTCTGTCTCTCTCTGTCTCTCTCCTCTCTCTCTGTATGTCTCTCTCCCTGTCTGTCTCTCTCTGTCTCTCTCCTTCTCTCTCTTTGTCTGTCTCTCTCCTTCTCTCTCTGTCTGTCTCTCTCCTTCTCTCTCTCTGTCTGTCTCTCTCCCTGTCTGTCTCTCTCTGTCTCTCTCCTTCTCTCTCTTTGTCTGTCTCTCTCCTTCTCTCTCTGTCTGTCTCTCTCCTTCTCTCTCTGTCTGTCTCTCTCCTTCTCTCTCTCTGTCTGTCTCTCTACTCTCTGTCTGTCTCTCTCCTCTCTCTCTGTCTGTCTCTCTCTCTGTCTCCTTCTCTCTCTCTGTCTGTCTCTCTCCTCTCTCTGTCTGTCTCTCTCTCTCTCTGTGTGTGTGCTGTGTCCTCATGCCTGTGTCGTCCCCCCAGGTCGTCGTCCCGCTCGTCCTCCTTCACAGGGTCGGGGTCGTCAGGGTCCCGCTCGTCCTCCTTCAGCTCCTACTCCAGCCACTCATCCCAGCACAGCTCCTTCAGTGGCAGCCGCTCCAGGTCCCCTACACACACACACACTCTAGATACACACACACACACACTCGAGATACACACACACACTAGATACACTCACACTCTAGATACACACACACACACACACTCGAGATACACACACACACACACACACACGCTCTAGATACACACACACACTCTAGATACACACACACACTCTAGATACACACACACACTCGAGATACACACACACACACTCGAGATACACACACACACACACTCTAGATACACACACACACACACACTCTAGATACACACACACACACTCTAGATACACACGCACACACTCTAGATACACACACACACACTCTAGATACACACACACACACTCTAGATACACACACACACACTCTAGATACACACACACACACACACTCTAGATACACACACACTCTAGATACACACACCAGTGTTTTCCTTTAGGATATTTTTTTGTTGTTGCAGTGGGGGCAGGTCTGTCCGAACCACAACACCGCCCCCCCTAGCCCCGCCCCCCCTAGCCCCGCCCCCCTAGCCCCGCCACCAAATGTTTTCCGTATGAAACGGAACTGTCTGCTTAATTTGATTTGCCGCCACGGCAAAATCAACATAGAGGAAACACTGCACACACACACCAACACACTAATTATACCTGTACACCCATGCACTTGCCCTCATAGACACACATTTTAATACATGCAAGCACACACACAGTAACTCTGTGTCTCTCTGTCTATTTGTGCAGGTCCAGGTCCTTCTCCTCCTCTCCATCGCCTTCAGGCCGGAAAATCCCCCAAAACAAACCAGAAGTCCTGCCGGTACCGGCTAAAGGGTAGATACACTCATCTCATCTTCTAACTACATTCATCCAGCCATAGACAGCTAGCCTGTATCTTCACTGTACATTCACCCAGCTATAGACAGCTAGCCTGTATCTTCACTGTACATTCACCCAGCCATAGACAGCTAGCCTGTATCTTCACTGTACATTCACCCAGTCATAGACAGCTAGTCTGTATCTTCACTGTACATTCATCCAGCCATAGACAGATAGCCTGTATCTTCACTGTACATTCATCCAGCCATAGACAGCTGGCCTGTATCTTCACTGTACATTCACCCAGCCATAGACAGCTAGCCTGTATCTTCACTGTACATTCACCCAGTCATAGACAGCTAGCCTGTATCTTCACTGTACATTCATCCAGCCATAGACAGCTAGCCTGTATCTTCACTGTACATTCACCCAGCCATAGACAGCTAGCCTGTATCTTCACTGTACATTCACCCAGCCATAGACAGCTAGCCTGTATCTTCACTGTACATTCACCCAGCCATAGACTGCTAGCCTGTATCTTCACTGTACATTCACCCAGCCATAGACAGCTAGCCTGTATCTTCACTGTACATTCACCCAGCCATAGACAGCTAGCCTGTATCTTTACTGTACATTCACCCAGCCATAGACTGCTAGCCTGTATCTTCACTGTACATTCACCCAGCCATAGACAGCTAGCCTGTATCTTCACTGTACATTCACCCAGCCATAGACAGCTAGCCTGTATCTTCACTGTACATTCACCCAGTCATAGACAGCTAGCCTGTATCTTCACTGTACATTCATCCAGCCATAGACAGCTAGCCTGTATCTTCACTGTACATTCACCCAGCCATAGACAGCTAGCCTGTATCTTCACTGTACATTCACCCAGCCATAGACAGCTAGCCTGTATCTTCACTGTACATTCACCCAGCCATAGACAGCTAGCCTGTATCTTCACTGTACATTCACCCAGCCATAGACTGCTAGCCTGTATCTTCACTGTACATTCACCCAGCCATAGACAGCTAGCCTGTATCTTTACTGTACATTCACCCAGCCATAGACAGCTAGCCTGTATCTTCACTGTACATTCACCCAGCCATAGACAGCTAGCCTGTACCTTTACTGTACATCACATCAATTCCTTTATCATGTATGTACAATCTTTCATGTTCACATGAGAGCCTGCATGGTGATGCTGCATACAGCATACAGCATGGTGATGCTGTACGCCTGCATTCCCCATCATGCCTCCTGCTGCTGTGATGTCGATGGGGCCGTTCATGTGTGTGCTTGCCTGCATGCCAAACACTGACTTCTTCTCTCCCAAGACCCCCCCTGAAGCCTGACGCCCTGCCCCCCCCTCGTAGGGAGAAGCCCCCCCCTAAGAAGCTCCCCAGCCCGCCTGCTCCTGGCCTGCCTGGGAAGCCCCCCAAGCCTGGGCCTGGGGAGGGGCCGGGGCAGGGGCCGGGGCCGGGGGCCAAGCCTGCCAACCCCCGGCCAGGGGCGCGTCCGCCTCAACCTCCCCGGGAGCCCGGCAAACCTGGCAACCCGAGGGAGGGCCGCAGGAAGGAGAGACTGCCGCAAGACCCACCCCGCAGGTAAGACTACTGTACCCTGAGGTTACTACCAATACTGTTCCAGGTATAGTTCAACTCATCTAACCTGGTTTTAACCCTTGGTTATATAAAAAGAAACTTAAGACTTAATAAAGACTAAAATAAAGACTTAATAAATGTTACAACTTAAGTCTTACTCTCCAGTCCAAGTCTAAAATGAGCGGCACAGCAAGGTAAACGAAATAAAAAATGATCAGTAAGTGTCTTGTGCGTGTTGTTAATTATGAGAGGGACCTACACTGAACCTGCAAATGCTGACCCCAGTAATGCTAAAGCCCCCATGCATCAGACGCCTTGTGCCGGTGGCCATCGACTGGGTCTGAAATGAACTGTACTTAACCAGTCAGCATGGCCACGCCAAAACCTTTTGCACAACAGACAAGTGACAGCATCCAGAATGCTTCTTGTACCTGACAAACGATTTTCGAAGCACACACCCTCATCTATGCTGTGGTTTCACAAACATAGAGGACTTCTGAGTGTCAGTCAGTCAGGCGGTGAAGGACTACTGTCTAAGTAAGCCCCCTGTACTAGTTTGTATAAACTATGTATTCTCTAAGTGTTAATACATTTGCATGGAATATGAAGCTAGTTGGTTATTTACTTTCTGGCCTACCCGCTAACAGGAGCGGGTAGGGGAGTCAGGTGGGGAGTCAGGTGGCTGAGCGGTTAGGGAATCAGGCTAGTAATCTCAAGGTTGGCAGTTCGATTCCCGGCCGTGCAAAAATATGTTGTGTCCTTGGGCAAGGCACTTCACCCTACTTGCCTCGGGGGGAATGTCCCTGTACTTACTGTAAGTCGCTCTGGATAAGAGCGTCTGCTAAATGCCTAAATGTAAATGTTAAAATGTAACAGTAAACAGTTTTTGGTAACATTGCCAGTAGACGTGTAATGCTGGTGGCTTCCACCAAACGTGTTCAGTAGAACAGTGGCAGGCTTTCGAATCCGTCTGGCTGCTAAATTTCCATACGAGGTGGAACACAGGCTCTTTGTGTGTGTGTGTGGGAGTTCCGTGTGTTGTGTGTGTGTGGTCAGTCATGAGGAAGATAAGCAAAGGTCAGGACAGGACCCAAGTAGTGGGTGGGTGGGCTGGTGGGCTGGTCTACCATGTGGGCTGTCCAGGGAAACTCTCCTGGAAAACCCTGCCCCATCCACCAAAAGCACTGTCCCACACACTAGGCTTGTTGTTGGGTGGTGTGTTATCTCCTCCCCCCACACACACACTTCTATGTTTGTTTATGGTCGATTGCATGTCAGGGATGATTCGCGTTTTGTGGTTAGAAGGTGAAAGTCGGTGTGGCCCCTTCCTTCTTTGGCAGGTAAGGAGCTTGGGCTCAGCGTTGACGCATGTTGAAATCCATTTGGATTTCCTGAACACGCACACACGCCCACCTCTGACACCTATCCCTGAACTCGTATTGCTTGGTTTGGTTCCTGTCAAGATACTGCCAATTGAGCCGAGTTGTTAGTCATGTTGACACGCGCTCGGCATCATTTCCACGTTGGAGGAGAGAGACTCGGGTCACTTCAGTAGGACCCGGGGAGGTAGTCCTGCCAGGACTACCTCCCCGGGTCACTTCAGTAGGACCCGGGGAGGTAGTCCTGCCAGGAGAACAGAGAGCATTATGTTGTTCCTCTTGGGAACTCTTGGGTTTTCTCCACGTTTTGTTCCGAAACAATACCTGTTGTTCCAGCCTCTGCAGCAAGGGATTGTAACTGGAATCGAGATCTAGTCCAGGAAACAGGACCGGTGACTTTCTTACCCTCTTACGACACACATCTTAAATGTGACGAGCCACGCCCAGATAATCTAGTGTGGCCGACAGACACCCATACATCCGTCTCTTCTTTCAATGTCCCCCCCCCCCTCTGCCTCTTCATCCCTGCTCCCTCTCGCTCTCGCTCCCCCCCTCTCTGTCTCTCCGCCAGGCGGACAGTGGGCGGCGGCGCGAGTGGGAGTGGCAGCAGCTACTCAGGCTCCTCCTCCCGCTCCAGGTCTCGCTCTTCCTCCAACTCCCTCTCTCGTTCGCCCTCTGACTCGCGGAAGTCCAGGTACACGCGCTGGGCGACCACAGGATCCCAGCTCTAACACTATAATACTGGTCGCTTGGAAAAGAAAAAAAAAAATACATTTGTCAATTATCCAAGTAGCATGTGTATTGATCCCCCCCCCCCCCCTCTCTCGCTCCCCCCCCCTCCCCTCCCCCCCTCTTTTTCTCACTGTCGCCCCTACGTGCCGTGTGTCCACTGTTCAACCACCCACAGAAAATCAAGGTACTGTGTCAACTTAGTTGTCCGACCTAGCCGTGGCCGCAGGCGTGTGTGTGTTGCCTCCCTAACCCCGTCCTCGCTACTCCCCCCCCCCCCCTCCCCTCCCCCCGCAGGTCTCTCAGCGTGAGCAGCGTGTCGTCAGTGTCGTCCGTGTCGTCCAGCAGCAGCTCGGTGAGGAGCGCCGACTCTGAGGACATGTACGCCGACCTGGCCAGCCCCGTGTCCTCCGCCAGCTCCCGCTCCCCCCCTCCAGGACACCCCCACCCCCACCCGCCGCCGCACCCCCGCAAGGAGCGTGGCCCGCCCCGCGAAAGAGGGCCCAACAGGGACAAAGGTACGGCTGTTACTGCCCCTCCCCCCCTCCCCCACACCAGGGATTCCCCCCGTGTTGAGCAGGAAGTGGTTGTGCGCCACCTGAACCTGCGATGTATTCCTGTACCCTGTTCTGTGTCTCCTTCTTTTTCTTCTCCCTCTCTAACTCCCCTCTCTGACTCCCCTCTCTGACTCCCCTCTCTGACTCCCCTCTCTGACTCCCCTCTCTGACTCCCCTCTCTGACTCCCCTCTCTGACTCCCCTCTCTGACTCCCCTCTCTGACTCCCCTCTCCAACAACTCGTCCAGGGAAGCCCATTAAGAAGGAGGGCCCGTTCAGAGAGGACCGCAGGAAGATGGACCCGTTGTCCGGCATGCCCCCACGTGGTGCCAACCCCATGCCCAGGTCTGGGCCGGGCGCCAGGGGCCACCCCCACCCTCACCCCCACCCCCATCCCCACCAACACCTTCATCCCCACCCTCACCCCCACCCCATGCAGCCCCAGCCCAACATGGGGCCCCCAGGACCTTATGGCTCCCATAAGGATATCAAGCTCACCCTCCTCAACAAGGTAATTATGGGATGGCAGGACTGTTAACCATGGGAGTAACTAAAGTACTGGAGCTGAGTGCACCAGCTGGGCGTAAAAAAGTTGGTCTTAACTCTTACGTCGGTCTTAACTATGTTCGACTTTGTGATTTGAGTTTACACCAAGTGCACTGAGTTTGACAGACCACGGTCGTAGCCCCGCCTGGTCTTAAGATGCGCGTCCTTATGAAAATGCGAAAGCGTCGATCGTTGCCAAGCAACACATTTAAGAGCCTATCCAAAGTGCACTCTATAGCTAGCCTATCAAAACAAGCCATGGATAAAGAAAACCAAAAGAAAAGGAAAATACTTTTTACTGATGGAGAAATTAGAAAACGCCCACTTTTTCCTCTTTCTGCACTTATGGGAGTAATGGCACTTCCGGTTCACCGGGGATGTCATTCAATTCAAAGAAGAACTGCCGAGAAGCCCTGCTGCTTACAGGGCTGCCAACTTTTCCAAAAACCTTGGAGTGAGCTGGATTTGTGCCAGATGTGTTATCTTCGTGTGCTACAAAAAACTTGTGTTGACATGATTTGTTTGCCGGTCAGATCGCTGCCCTGCGCTCTGATGTGCTGCGATAAGCAGGCATTACATGAGCCACAAACATAAGTTGTTCTAGCAATTTCACTGCAGGGCATATGCATTTACTATACCTTGTTTGAAAGCTTAGGTCCTCTACAGTTCAGTCGTGTGATTTAATTTTACAGTCAGTTCTAGGGCTGGGTGATATGGCCTAAAATGTTTATCACGGTATAATTCGTAAACACTGACGGTATCGGTATATATCACGATATATTCGTTATTCTTAAAATGTCATGACAATGCAATTTTTCTTTTTTTTAATTTGTTTATTTGATCAAGAGGGACAGTGTACATTCATAAACATTAAAATGTAAATGCACCCAATTATAGCCAAAAGGCTAGTTTCCATTGGTAGTCCCTCTGCCAGAGGGAAAAAGGCTATACAACCTAAAAAAAAAAGGCATTAACGTATATCAAACATAACATTGACAATAAATTTAAAAATTTAAAAAAAGTAAGAAACAATAAAATAAATACAATCCCAATATACAAGTTCTACTGCTTACCCACTAGTGATCACATTTTTGGTTATTTATCAACCATGTTTTGAGATTACTTTTAAAACAGTTGGATGAGGTTGATTCTCTAATGTTTTGAGGGAGATGGTTCCATTCCCGGGCTGACCTAATTGAGAAAACCGACTGTCCAAATACACTTTTTTTTAAGGAATAACACAGTCTCCTCTTGCTGCCCCTCGAGTAGCACTGATTGCTGGTGTTCTAAACTTGACTAGGCTGCATAGTGGTGGGAGGGCCAGGTTAAACCTGATTTTGAACATCAAACAGCAGTTCTTGAATGTGATCATGTTGTCCCAACTTAAAAGTCTGTATTTATGGAGGACTGAACAGTGATGGTGTGATTTAGGTTTTTTGTCAAGTATTTTGAGAGCCTGTTTGTAAAGAGACATTACTGGTTTAAGGGTAGTGGAGTTGGCAGTAGACCAGGTGGGTAAGCAGTAGATAATATGAGATAAAATCAACGAGAACGTACATTTTAGCAGCCTTGGTGGACATGTGATTTCTAAGATGCCTAAAGTTAGCTACGGTGAATATTTTTTTAACATGTTTTTTAAAAGTAAGTTGATTATCAATCAAGATACCAAGATATTTGTATTCCTTCACAATCTTGATTCTTTGATCAGAAATAAACACATCTGGTTCAGTGTGAGACTTGCTGGTTTTAGAAAAAAACAGCAACGGTTTTGGAATTGTTGAGCTGAAGACAACATTTGTTTAACCAGTCAGACACATTAACCATGACCTTTGTAAGCCTAGCAGCGACCTCTATTTGACCCCACCCAAAGATCACAGTGTCGTCTGCGTACATCAGAACCTCACAGTCTTGGCAAACTGATGGTAAATCGTTAATATAAAGACTGAAAAGAAGTGGACCCAGGATTGAGTCCACTTCAGCAGCTTCTGCAGCAGCTAATCTACCGCACTCAGATGGATTTGGATTACGTGACTCCGGTGTGTCACATGAGTTGAATTTTCCCAATTTTGCAATGTTTATTGTCACAGAAGAGCGACTTCTCAGTAGCCTACGCGTTCAACAGTAGCCTACGTTTATGGGATCTCAAGAAAACTCTGTTAAATATTTGTAGTGATAGCTCGAGCTATTAACTACTTACTAACCGAGAGTGAGGTCATGCAGGGAAATATCAAACTGAGGCTTTAACGTATTTCCCGGCATTACCTCACTCTCGGTTAGTAAGTAGTTATTATTACATACTCGATTCTGTTGGCCTACAATAAACATTTCACAATTCTAACCAACCTGGCATTGGATTTGTCAAACGCATTCTGGTAGATTCATTTTCGCGCACATGCATGGCTTTCAGGTGGTGAAAAAGATTGCTAGTGTTTCCACCTTTGGCTAGCACAATTCGACGACAATTTACAGAGTAGGCTACTGTTTGTTGGTCGATGTTGGATAACTTGAAACCAAACCATTTCCAAACGACAGGAGAGGCCCCATTTTTTCAATTCTTCAACCCCACTGGCGTTATTTTCAGACGTCATTAACGCTTGCTTACACTTACCAACAAAAGCAGTTTACTCATATGAATGTTTGCTTCCTCTGGAGTTGAGCTAGCTTGTTTGTTTACTTTCATTGGTTGGCACAATGCTTGCATCCATGCTGCATGTTTTTTTTAGTAAAAGATACAAATTTGAAGTAGCCCACTAGGCTGTATCACTTGGGTTATATTTTATACCAAACAGAAAAGCTTTACATAATACATTTATTAATATATCGTGATATCCATGATATGGCAAAATCCATATCATGGCACAACGCAATACCGGTATTCGCGTTCATACCGGTATACCGCCCACCCCTAGCCAGTACATGTATTTGAGATTCCCCGCAAAACCGACCAGCTAACATTGTTAGCAGTAGAACGTTAGCTTCTTGTTTATCTACTTGAGACTCTAGTTTTTACATCAGGTCTCTGCTATTAGCCATGAACTGCAAATGTATGAGTGACAAATTACACAAATAGTGCTGTTATAATAAATAGTAACAACTTTTTCATGAGGGTCTTTGGTACAAGCTTTATGCAACGTGTTAAAACTTACATGATATAGGGTGTGCACCAGTAATCTTCCCTCCTATATAATGGCAATTAGAAAGACGCATCTATTCAAATAATGCTATCGCTGCGTTGTTTCAAAAGCTTTACATTACATTTAGATGCACTGCAGCAGTTGTTTTGCTCACAGCCATGCCCATACATTTGGTGATACGAGCAGACAAAAGGAAACTTTGTTTTTTTTATTCAGCACCTTCAGCCAGGGACGCAGATCCTCAACTTTGGTTGGAGGTCGGTGCAAAGTATGTCGGTCCACAACACTCGGACCTCTTCTTTCCATGCTCAAAACAATGACAAGACAGGTCAGATTACGTTTTCTCCAGCTGTTATGGCAGCCACGAACTGCAAAGTTGACGCTGGCCATCTCTATCAGCCTTAAATTAGTACCGTTAGAAACCAGGAAGTAACAAAACAGGAAATGAGATTACGCGGATGGCCGCGTCCATCGTGACTTCCGGAAGAATAGAAGCGTGCTGAAGGGGAAATGTAATAATATCAACACAAACAAACAGAAACAATCAGCTTGGAAATCGATCACCAATAAAATTAACAGTGGATTCGAGCGATCACGGACGACTCTTTCTCGCCTTAATTTCCTTTCCATATGTTGCCTATAAACAAGACGCGCTGCATGTGCGATCAAACTGTTGTACTACATTATAATTACCATGGATATTAATCCGATTTTCCAACTTGCGCCTGCTCCACACTAGGCGTAAAATGTACACCCAGGTGCAACAGATAAAGGGCTTAAGTCTAACTGGTGCACTAGTCGTAAATTGAAGTTGGGCGTAACTTTCAGTTCTACTTCGGACGTAGCGTCATGCCCAGGCGTACGCCCAGCTGGTGCACTCGGCTCATGGACTTTACTGCAAACTTTTTTACTTTCTCGACAGAGCTTGACAGATATAGTTTGGCGAGAGCTGTGGTGATGATGTGTTGGCTCATTAGCATGAAGTTGACAGGGTTTAGGTTTGCAGTGATGCTGCATAAACAGTTGTTGGGTCTGGGGGGACGGGGGACGGGACGGGGGACGGTGAACCCGTGCTACAGAAATGATTAACACGTACCTGAGGGTCGGGTCCTTCAGGTACTTTCAGGCTGTAAGTACCTACTGGGCGTCCAACACTCACTCTGTTTCTCGTTTCCTTTGATTTCCACTCTGCAGCAGCAGGCAGACCGTGGTAACAGGAAGAGGTATATGCCTTCAGAAAAGGACAGGCTCCCCTCCCCTCCCAACAAACGCATGGCCATGTCCCCTGACAGAGGCGAGTATTTTGCACACACTTTACACACTCATAATGACATCATTCCGAAAGCTCCTCAGTGGCTTTGTGTATTCTGCACATGCGTGTGTGTGCCAAAACCACCCCTGATGTATGTAAATATGTGGTTCGTGCAATCCCCCTTTGAAAAGCTTACACATATGTCCATTATCAGTTTCTGTTGCTTGATATCACACACAGAGGAACTGTGCACTTCCCTTTCACCACACCTCCCATTGTCGTCAAATAATAAATAAATAAAATGGTTGTGTGGTGCAGGTCGGGACAGGAGGATGCCGGGGAGACCCCCGCTCTCGCCCAGAATGGATCGGCCCAGGGGAGGCCCAGGCCAGCGGCCCATGGGAGGCCCAGGCCAGCGGCCCATGGGAGGCCCAGGCCAGCGGCCCATGGGGGGGCCCAGGCCCATGGGGGGGCCCAGGCCCATGGGGGGCCCAAGGCCTATGGGGGGCCCTCAGGGAGACAGGTGGGTACCTTCCAAGCACCATGATGAAATGACTGTCGCCTATTTGGTCTGGTATAGAAATGCATAAATGTCCAACTTCATAGAATTGTTATAAGTGTAGGAGTCTCCCTTTGGCTTGTCAAAGTTTCTGAATAGCCAGTTATTTATTGACATTTCTAGTAGGGATTTTCAGTACATTCCACTATCACACATATTTCGGTGTTGAGAGAGCTCCAGTTAATCATTAATCTTAACAAGGACGGCACTTTCCGTCCGAGTTGTCACCAACCTTCATTTCGACCTGTCGTCCCATTCTAACATCGTCCAACTGTCATAGAGCTATAGAGGAACTGCACATGTCAATAGCAGGTTTGTTAACACTTGCCGCAGATATTGATCTTCACTGCATGTCACATGCTGGTGACCTTCTGAAAACAATGTCTGGAGAGAAGGGACTGGCCACGCTGTGTTCAGAGAAACCCCTAGCTCGCCCTGCTCCGACCCAGCAGCAGGCAGGTCGTAGCAGGCTGAGGCAGGCTGAGGCGTGCGAGCCCTGACCTCAGCCCCCAGACAGGCTCCTCTGTGTGAGACACGGCAGGGAGAAGTCTTACTTCTGCTCTGGAGGTCAACATGATGTCATGCAGACCTCACGCATCTACACTTGATCCATGATCGCATACACACAACACATACACACACACACACTTCTCGGTACCTTTCATCGTAATGTCATTGAAGTGACCAATTACTTCCTGATAGGATTCCAGTACGTGATTGATTGTGAGGTGTCGACTCAACAGGCAGCTCTGTCGTGTCTTCTCTCTCTCTCTCCGCAGGAAACGGCCCATGTCTCCACCCACCAAGTCTTCTGGGAAGGGCCCGGGTCCAGCAGCAGGCAAGCCCCCAGGCCCAGGCTCTGCTCCTGGCTCCGCTCCTGGGCCCATGCCCGGGTCCGGCTCTGGATCCGGGCCTGGGTCAGGCAAGTCGAGCAGCACCCTGTCTCGTCGCGAGGAGTTGCTGAAACAACTGAAGGCTGTGGAGGACGCCATCGCTCGCAAGAGGGCAAAGATCCCTGGGAAATAAACCCCCCCCCCCCCCCATCTCCGCGTGGCTTGGCGGCCGCCGTGTGTGCGTTGTCCGTGGCAACGGCGAGTACCAAGGGACAAAAACGGTCACCTCCCCTACTCTTGGCCCCCACCCTCCCCCAGCACGGTCGCCTAGCGACTGATCGGGACTTGTATAAAGATGGAGTCTGTCACAGTATAAATGGCCGCTCTTTAATTGTTCCTAAAACAAGATGGCTACCACCAGACTCTTTTCTGCTTGTTTGCCACCAGAGAGAGGTTGTGTGGGTTTGACGTTGCTGAGACATGTTAGCAGCGGGGGGGGGGGGGGGGTTGATGTGCCCCCCCCCCCCACCCTTGCTGCTCTCCCAGTCCAGTCAGGGCATCAGAACCATCTTCCTGTTCTGTATGGATGGATGAGTGACCACATATGATGCACAGTCCTAGTTCGGCAGTTTCTCAGCTCTCTGTGCCATCTCAATCTCTGTCTCTTATGTCTTATTTTCTGTTTGATTTTTATTCTCTAAAAAGACGGAAGGGGGGGAGGGGAGGGAGGGGGGTGTATTTAGACTGTCCTGCTCCACAGATCCTAGACTCTGCCTGTGGGTTTGTGACTTGGGGTGCACTTGATTTACTCTACCCACTAGGAGGAAATGAGTTGAGCAGTCTAGAAGGTGCAAACTTTGATGTAAATCAAATGCACCGCCATTACTTAATGTACATGTCCTATCCTAGTTACACAAGCATCTGTATACAGACAGGGATGGAGGTCATATGGTCACCAACACAGGACTGCGTGTCTGTGTCTGACTATGTTGGCTGTCACACCATGTACAATAATAAAACCAGATGTTGAAACCAGACTTTTCTTTAAGTGTATGATGATTATAGAGAACAATTTGACTGATGTGTAGTACCGATTCTTTTTTTTTTTTTAATCTTCTGCATTTTTGTTTTACTTAACTCTTCTTCTCAAGCGTTTAAACTGATGTGTTTTATGTGTTGTGCATTTTTAGTTGACTGACTGAGCGATGTGAAGGGGACATCTGAGGATGAGAAGTGTCTGTATTGCTTTTGTGACACGAGGCTTCTGAATAAACTATTTTGATAAAGAGAGAACGCGTGCTGTTGTATTTCCAACCGCCGCACCACCGTTCAACATCCTCACTTCCGCCCTCAGCCGCGGGTCGTCGTCGAGCGTCGTCGAGCTCCCTCTCAGATGAGGTGTTCAGATTCCTATGAAATGACAAGCTAAGCTTGAAAGTCAGCGTTCCTGTTCGATAGGCCTTCGAGGCGCTTTACATATTCGGTGTCACGCTGCAGGAAAGCCCTCTCGCCGCATGCTGTGTGATACAGGCATGCAAACTCCTCACCTTTCGGTGAGACTCACCTTTTTGAAACCAAAATGGGTCACCTACGTGATTTGTGCAGATCCGATGAGAAAATATTTTGGGTCGGGGGTTCGCCGTATCGTTCTCACCTTTTTTACCCCTGACCTGTTTGCATGCCTGGTGATGCTTGTCTGAGTCGCCTGAAGACTGGATACATTTAGCAAATACGTTAACTGGATGGACTGCATTCCTAGATGTCAGGATGCTAGGTGTCTTGGGAAGGACAAATTAGCAGCTAGCCAGCCTGAGGGTCGTGATAAAAACCCTCACTGAGTTCTTGTGGCGAACCCACCCCGGGATCTCTCTCTTTCCCTCGGTGAAAGCCAGCACCTCACGTACTTACTTGTCTTGGACGTCATTTTGCCGTCTGTGCCAAATTTTGATATTGAGACTTACAAAAAATAAAGTTCCATTGCTCAAATCACATACATGGATTATTGTGCTGATGGTCTGGTATTCATAATGCATGAACACCATAGTGGGCCCTGGAATACCCCTGCTAGGCATCCTCAGTTGTGTATGTAGGGGAGTCAGATGGCTGAGTGGTTAGGGAATCGGGCTATTAATCAGAAGGTTGCTGGTTCGATTCCGGCCGTGAAAAATGACGACGTGTCCTTGGGCAAGGCACTTCACCCTAATTGCCTCGGGGCAATGTCCCTGTACTTACTGTCGCCCTGGATAAGAGCGTCTGCTAAATGACTAAATGTAAATGTAACAACCTGGCAGTCTCCACTGACACAGATCCACCTACTCACAGTGCCTGACCAGGGAATTAGATGCAGGTGGGTCTGCGTGGATGAAGGAACGGAAACAATAAACAATCCTGAAGGATCTATTCAGACATGAAAAATGGGGTGAGGCTTGAATGGCAGGCTGGGAAGGGCTCCAAACAGGGTGGTTGGCATATTTTCCCTGCTTTGAACTTTTGGCTACAGAGGCTACATCTTATCCTGTTTCATTATTTGTATGTAATTATGTTTTAAGATGACCACACAAAGGACAGTTGCCCATTTGAATGGCCAAGTCATGTAGCTGTACTATCTCCTGATCTAGAGAGAAATGTGACATCCAAGGAGTTTGGGACACTAGGTCTGTCGTGGGGCAATAGTCACACTGGGGCAATATCCCTTTTTATTCTTCCAAGCAATTCCAAGCATTGCTGGGCACAATGCACTTCTCGGCTATAGAAATTCCCCTTGCTTCACCCTCTATACAACAGTTCAGGGACGCAAGTGGCTGAGCGGTGAGGGAATCGGGCTAGTAATCCGAAGGTTGCCAGTTCGATTCCCGGTCATGCCAACTGACGTTGTGTCCTTGGGCAAGGCACTTCACCCTACTTGCCTCAGGGGGAATGTCCCTGTACTTACTGTAAGTCGCTCTGGATAAGAGCGTCTGCTAAATGACTAAATGTAAAATGTAAATATATAAGGCAGTGTGTATGTGATGTTCTTCACCACTCTCTCGAACGACTCTATTTTAGTTGTCCTTCGTTAGGACATGCATGGTCACAGAGCGCTATGTTTGCTAATGTATTGTACACACTAAATAAATTGTATTAAGCCGCCATATTGACTATTCAGCACTTTACAGGCTCTCTTGAGGAACCTGATGTTTAAGTTTGTCTCAACTTGATGAGTCACAAAACTGTATTATAAGGATGCTCAAAAGGTCCCAGGTGCAGCTCGGTCAGATGTCAATCATATCTTTGGAAACATTGGTATGGGTGCCTTTTAGGACTCTCATGAATAAGAGTATGTTTGTATGTGTTTATGTATCTGTTTTCTTTTTTTTCTTTATGGTATATGTCTTGCTATTGGGTCTAGAGCCTGTAATAAAGTTTATCTATTCAAACTACACAGTACCGTCAGAATTTTCCTTCAAATCCCCCGCACCATCTTCCCCCGCTGTTGCAAATGTTGCAGTCATTAACAAACTACAATGAATCCTCATCCCCAGCTCAGCTGTCTATAAGGTCCCTGACCCTGAATTAGTTTACAGAATGACGAATGTCAGTCATCTAGGCGATGCATTATTTAGTCTCGCCATGGTTTTGATTCATAGTCGTTCATAAAATCTAAGTTCACAGTGGTTTATCCTCACAATGTTTTTATGTTGTCGAAAAGTCAGTTTTCATATATATCTAAGCTCTCCAGTCTCACGCATTCGCCGTGAGACTCACGCATTTCTCACGCTGAGATATAACTTATCCCGCTATATACAATTAATGGACGAGGCGCAGGCATACTGAGATGGTAGTTGTCTGGAGTTACAGAGTTCAATTCCCATCAGAAAACATCACCAGCACTACGCCAATATATATATTGTGACAGGTCGGCTAATGTATGCATTTTATGCATGCATGTTAAGAGCACAAAGGAGATTGCCTCAACACTGACGCAATCTCGCTGTCCTATATCGTTCAGGAGACCTCATTTAGAAGAGGAAGAAACTCAATAGGCTACTGGGATTTCCATTTCCTGATGCATGCGGATTTCCCCACAAAGCTAAACTATGTTGGCTGCAAGTATAAATATTACTCCATTTCACTATGGCACATCGCAATTTAAAGACACTGGTCTAAAATACTACTGAGAGGTTTAATTTATCATCCCAACACATTTCAACTACACAAAAATATGCAGGTAAAATATCCGGAGTTTCTTTTTTGGGGGGGGGGGGGCAAAATCCTACCTAATATCTTGTCATATTTGATGATGACTGATTCTTTTTTTTAATCATTGTATTCTTTTTTTTTAATCATTGTTCTATCATTATATTCCAGGTTTTTCTTGTACTCACTATAATCCTCAACCTGACACTGACTTTAAAGGCCCACCTGTCTTCGTGCTTTCCTGAGGCGGAGCTGCACGACCAACTCCAAAAGGTAAAGCGTCAAATTAGAAGAGGACTAATTCACAGGGAAGATGAGGCAGGCCTACCACGCAACCTTGCAAAGACCAAGACAACTTGCCCCATCGGACTCTATTCCACTTCGCCAGAGATTCGTAATCGCTCCATCTCCCCCTGGAGGTTAATGTAAATAAAAATTTATTTAAATGATTATACCATCATCTATAAATATAGACAACAGGGATTGTGTAGGCTACATTTGTTGTAGCCTAGGCCTATCTAGATTGGAATATTTATTTGTCGTTGTTTTGCAGAGATGATGTGGACGAGACACGCTGGCCGCGGAAGATTACTGTCGCTGAATGCCTATGCAAGGGGTGTATCATCAACAAGTCTGAAAATGCGGGATACGTATCAAAACCTGTCCCCCAAAGTAAGATGGTGTTAAAGTGGATACCCTGTAGTCCTGGTGATGGAGGCTCGCTGAATGGATACTTTCTTAAAACAGAATATATCGACGTGCCTATTGCCTGCACCTGCGTGGTGCCAAGGATTAGTAGGCATATTAAATATTGATTGCCTTAATTCCTCTCGTAGAGGATTTGTAAAAGACTAAATGTAGTGACATGTTTCACATTATGTTGTGTTTGTTCTAAAATGCACTTAAAGTTATTTTTTGTAATAACAGTAAACATGCTTATGTTTAATAAGCTATTTAAAAAACATACATAATTTATACATATTTAAATATTAAAACATATTTATTTCTAATGCTCAGAATTTGTTTTGTATAATATATATTTATAGGAGGATGTTTTAATATTTATTTGCTATTTTGCTTCTTTAACAGGCATAGCCTGCTATTGTTTCTTATTTATTGGTAATAATGTGATAAAATCGGTTCTTATTTATTGGTAATAATGTGATAACATCGTTTTTTTCTTAACCATGACTAACATTTTTGATTGTTGAAATGTAAAAAAAAAAAAAAAAGTGCTGCTAATGTCGCACAACTAAGTTTTCTTAAATAAAGAAAACACATTTCAAATGTTGTTTGTTTCTGCTCTTATTTTGCAATAAAGTAAGTTATGTGAAAAAAGATTATTTACCATGACGTAGAATGACCGCGACGTATTTACATGTTGCAGCATGGCTCAAAAAGAAGCTAGCTAGTTATCTGTGTCGTCTGCCTTCCCATATTTCCTTTGAAAATATAAAAACAAGCATGATTCATTGGGTAACCTAAGTCTAAAGATGACTACCGCCATACTTTCTGCACTTAATATTCTCATTAAACCACTCGGGGGTAAGTCAACAGTACTAGATAAGCTGGCTTTGAGTTCGTAGGTACTGCTAGCTCGCTCAACCAACACTTCTCTACTCCAGCACCAGCAGTGTACGCGCTGCTGGTGCTGGTGCTGTGTGGTTGAACGTTAACTTGCTCCTGAACAATGTAGTTAGCTAAACAAGCAAACATTTTATTATGCGTCTTCATGGATAGCTTCTTTTCAATGTTGTTATTGCAGCCTAGAATAGCTGTGTTCTATCTGTTTATATCAAGAGAATGTCATATTTTCTCTGATTGTGGCACCTAGCAGAAGCCATCAGTGTTTCCTGTAGCTTCATCTATCGGGACAGTGCTCCGCAAACATCGCGTTGATTCGTTTTCGTCCATATCCATCCCCTTCAGAGGCAGCTGGGCGAAATACAAATCTCACACAGCAGGAAGCGCTCGTGGCTGCGCTGCAGACCAACCTAACTCTGTTGGAGGAGCGTCTCCATGGAGAGCAGGAGTTGCGCGGGCTGAGGGAGGAGGTGCAGGCTAAGGCTACCTGGGTGTGTAGGAACAGCCATGACCCCACGTGGAGCTTCGTTCAGGAGGCTCTCCTCTTGCTGCTCAGCCTGTCTCGACACCTCGCCCTGCAGCTGCAGCTGTTCAACCAAGCCCCGCCTCCAGCCGCCGCCAGACTGCCCACCCCTGAGATGGCCCCTCCCCTCCCGCCGGACGTGCTGAGCGTGAGCCAGCAGAAGACGCTGGGCGCCGCGCTGCAGTTCGTGGTGTCACTGGGCCTCTGCCCCTACCTGGCACCCGGGGTGGGGGTGCCTCTGGGGCGTCGCACGGCGCTGGGCTCTGTGGCGGAGGGGCTGGTGCGCGCCCACGCCGCACCTGCTCCCCAACGCCGCCTCCTCACCACCACGAGGGTCCTGCTGGAGCTGGCGGAGCTCTCCTCCCTCGCCACCCTGGTCTTCACCCGTCACCTTGGCGACGTGATGGCGGCGCTGTGCCAGCTGGGGTACCGACCCAAGCGCCATGAGGGGGCCGGGGCCAGAGAGGAGAAGGTATTCCAGTTCTAATCACATGCACTGCTGGGTAGTTTGTTTGATCCACTGTGTTCTACACCACTGGTATTACCAGTCTGTACCATGGAATGCAGCTGAAACTGCATAGGCTGGTCCACACGGTCTCCCTGTCGTCGCGGTAACTGTGTGGCCCCTTGTTGTGGTACGTAGGAGCTCAGCACAGAGGAACGCCAGTCCTGTCGACAGGCCCTGCAAAGCCTTCTGGGTAAAGTCTACCAGCCAATTGTCATCAAGGAGCTGCTAATCCTCCAAGGGGGTCCCAAACAGGTAGGTTCCAGATGTGTGTGTCTGTGTGTGTCTGTGTGTCTGTGTGTGTCTGTGTCTCTGTGTGTGTCTGTGTGTGTCTGTGTGTCTGTGTGTGTGTGTCTCCTGAATCCTTCACTCTCTCGTTCTGTCTCTTCTCTCCCTCAGGCCCCTGCAGGCCCGTCCCAGGGCAGAGCGCCCGGGGGCCCCCCAGGGACGGGTGGAGGTGGTGGGGCCGTCCTGGGCCAGGCCCCCCCGTGGCTGAGGCGCCTGTGTGGCCAGCTGCTGTCTGAGCGTCTGATGCAGCCTGGTGGGGTCCAGGCTGTGGTGAGGGCCGTCCTGGAGGGCAGCGCAGGTGAGAATCAGTGAGAGCAGAGCCGGCCACGGAATATTTCCTTTGATTTTCCTTCTTAGCAATCAGTAACCGTTTACATCTGTTCTCACTGTGGAAGGGGTATGTGAACCGTAAGCAGGGTAGGCTTTCTCTGTAGTGAGCCCATCTGAGTGCTGCTGTCCCTGTTCTGGCCACCAGGGGGAGACTCAGACTGGAGGACGTGTGATGGGGTGGCCAGGATCCTGACAGCCTGTCCCCAGCAGAGCCTCTCTGCAGACAGCTACTACAGGCTGGTGTGCCCCCAGGTCTGGCCCAGTCTCAACCATGCTGTCCCGTCTGGGACTGGGGCTGAATTCAAATCCCACCGGAGTTGAATTGAAAAGCGAAGTCATGGCAGCTGTGTCTCGGTCTCGTCTCAGGTCGTGGAGCTGCTCCACATCAGGGACAAGATCACGGCCCAGCAGTTCCAGCGCGTGGCCACCAGGGCGGCGCTCACCATGGTCGAGGACAGGCCAGAATTTGCCCAGCGGTACCTCCTGGACCCCCTGCTGGGCCCCCTCCAGCGGTGCAGCGGGGTCAAGGGTCAGTAAAGGCCACACACAAAGACAAAATGTAGACTGATAGAGATACACTGATAAAGAAGGACCGATCTAGACTGTCAGAGATGGATTGGTTAAAACTTTAACTGACGGCTCTGTTCATTAAGTGTGTGTGTGTGTGTGTGCTAGGGGAGGGTGAAGATCACGGCCCGGTGGAGGAGAGGGACTTGACGCGCTGTGTTGAGGATGTTTTCAAGGTGAGAGGAACACAGTCACGACCCCCCAAACTGAGCCCAGTCTGAACTGTGAACACTGATCCAGAGTGTGACGTGCCCCCCCCCCCCCCCCCCCCCTCCAGGTGTGCGTCGTGGGGAACCGCCCATCCCCGGTCCTGCTGGAGGCCCTGGGAGGCCTGGTTCCTGTCCTCTTCGCCCTGTTCTGTTTCACCAAGCAGAACGTGTCCCACCTCCGGTCAGTTCTCTCTCCTTCCTCCCTCTCCATCCTCCTCCTCCTGCTCTCCCCTTCCTCCCTCTCCATCCTGCTCTCTCCTTCCTCCCTCTCCATCCTCCTGCTCTCTCCTTCCTCCCTCTCCATCCTCCTGCTCTCTCCTTCCTCCCTCTCCATCCTCCTCCTCCTGCTCTCTCCTTCCTCTCTCTCCATCCTCCTCAACCTTTCTTTGATTCCGTCATCAGGCTACTTGCTGGTGTTTACTTCTGTGTCGAAGGTCCTGGGTCATGTTTGCGAGTCTAATGTTTGTGTTTGCATTCTTGCTCCTTAGCGCCCCCTGCCAGGAGATTCTGCTGTGGTACCTGACCCACTGTGACCCCCCCACGGCCCTGGCTGTGCTGAGGAAGCTGTCTGGTCTGGGAGGGGCGGCGGGCGGGGGGGCGGGGGGCGTGGCCCCACGGTTCACCTTCTGCCCTGGCAGCGAGGGAGGGGCCAAGCTCACCGCCCAGGAAAACAGCAGGTGACCATAACCCGTCTCAAACCGAAACCCATTGTCACTAGAACCCAACAGTACCAGAACCCCCAGTCAGTAGAACGTATAATCCCTCGAACCACACTCCTCTTGCGCCCACTTTAAGTAGAACAAATAACAACTGGATCTGGATCTAAAACAAGCATTGTTATGTTTCCCCCTCCCTGTGTCAGTGACGAGGACGAGGCCCTGTACGAGAGGCTGTCTGGGGAGCAGTGGAGGCTGGAGTGTCTGGTCCAGCTGCTGGGACAGCTGAAGGACAGCAGCCTGCCGGGGGAGCTCTTCCTGGGGCTTCTGCAGGTATTGGAGCCCCCACCCTCCATGGAGCCCCTACTGTGCCTGGATTAAGGGCGTCTTAAGGGGCTATGGCCCCCTTGGCATCCTGAGCCGGGGGAAGGTTCCGGAAGTAGGTTCCGGATCTCTGACCTGGGTCCCCTGCGTCTTAGGAGCTGACTTCCTGGGCCGCGGAGGAAGAGGCAGAGGAGGAGCAGGAAGTGGACGTGTCGGCCATGACTCTGCTGGAGGCGGAGCAGCATCGTGAGGGGAGTGCGGAGGGGCGGGGTCACAGGCTGGCGCTGCTGCAGCTGTTGGCTGTTCTGTCGGAGGGCCTACCACACACACTGCTGCTCCGTGAGCCCACCCAGGTGACACACACACGCACGCACGCACGCACACACACACTGCTGCTCCGCAAGCCCACCCAGGTGACACACACACGCACGCACACACACACACACACACACACACACACACATACACACACACACACACACACACACACTGCTGCTCCGTGAGCCCACCCAGGTGACACGCGTACACACACACACACACACACACACACACACACACACACTGCTGCTCCGTGAGCCCACCCAGGTGACACGCGTACACACACACACACACACACACACACACACCTCTCGCTAGCGTAGACTGGACCCCCAGTACTGTGGAGCAGTGTCGGAGTGAACAGCAGCAGAACTCCAGTACCAGTACACAGCCTGGTGGAAACCAGGCCACGCTGAGTCATGCTTGACCTAATAATAGTCTATTTTATCTGGGATGAGGAGGAGGAGGAGAAGTAGGTCGAGGAGGAAGGGAGACCTAACATGGTGCGGTGTTTTGTGTGGTATCTGTGTGTGTGTGTATTGTGGTGTGTCACCGGGCTGACAGGAAGCAGTACCTCCCAGATTAGCGGTCACCATGTCTCCTGGCCTCAGTGATAAGCTCTTATATTTAGACATCTTATCTCTGCAGAGTGCAGCCAGACACTTTTGTTGCCGAGAATTTCCTTTGCGCTCGAACAAAGTGGAACAAAGTGGAGAAAGTCTCAGTGGTGCGCCTGTCAACCTATTTATACTTGTTACTTAGGTGTCTGTCTGTCTGGCCGTCTGGTGTCTAGCTCTGGTTTCTGTCTGTCTGTCTGTCCCAGGTGGTGGTGTTCATGGAGTCCCTGCTCCAGCGGGCCTGTGTGGGTCTGGCTCAGGGTCCTGGTACCGAGGGCCCAGTGGAGAGCCAGACCCTCAGAATGGGGATAGGCCTGGTGGCTGCCATGCTGTCTGGACCTCAGGTACTGGACCCCCCCCCCCCCTCTCTCTCTCTCTCCCTCTGTGTGTGGACACACTCTCTCTCTCTCTCCCTCTGTGTGTGGACACACTCTCTCTCTCTCTCCCTCTGTGTGTGGACACACTCTCTCTCTCTCTCCTCTCCCTCTGTGTGTGGACACACTCTCTGTCCTCCCTTTTTTGCTTTTCTCTCACTCTTGATACTTCAAATGCCTCTCTCACCCCCCACTCCTCTCCTCCTCTCCTTACCCCTCTCCTCTTCTCCTTACCCCTCTCCTCTTCTCCTTACCCCTCTCCTCCTCTCCTTACCTCTCCTCCTCTCCTTACCCCTCTCCTCCTCTCCTTACCTCTTCTCCTCTCCTTACCTCTCCTCCTCTCTCCTTACCCCTCTCCTCCTGTCCCCCTCAGCTGAAGGGGGAGGATTACTCCTCCATGTCCAGGCTCCTCCCCCCCCTGGAGGAGCTATCCCAGAAGCACCCTGACCGGGTCATCCAGGAGCTGGCGTCCGACCTGCGGGCCGTCATCGCCACGCACGGCGCCTACCGCCCGGACAACCTCGCAGCACGCCCCCCGGCGACAAGACCACGCCCCTCAAACTCACAGGACCCATGTTCAAGGAAGGCCCCAGTCCAGCCAATCAGACACATCCAGCCCCCACTCACAGACCAGCCAATCCGACACCTCCATGGCTGCAGCACCACAGACGCACATCTCCAACCTAACCACACCCTCCCCACACACAGGCAAACCTCCACCCCAGCCCCCCAGAACCCAGCCCCCCCCTGCCTGGAGTCCCTCACCAGCCCAGAGCGGAGCCCCCAGCCCTGGGCAGACAGCACCGCTCCAGACCCCCAGGGGGTCAGCTGGAGGTGGGGTCGGTCCTGACAGGGGGCCGTCAGAAGGAGGTGGGCTGAGCAGTGGCCCCCTGAGTATGAGCTTCTCTGATTGGCTGCTGGAGGCGTGTGACCCTGATGTGCCCACCAGGGCGGTGGCGTTGAGGGCCGTGACCCGGCTGGTGGTGGAGAGGGACGCCGAGGCCGTCCAGGCCCAGGACAAGCTCCTCTCGGTGGGTAGATGTTCCAGTCTGCTAGCTCCAGTCCTGGGAGCCTGGAAGTGTGAGGCTGTGTGTGCAAGAAGGAGCGTATGTTTAATGGATGAGGAGATCACATCAGAGCCCTGAGGGGGACAGAGACAGTGGTCTTCTCTGGGGGGGGTCGTCCCTGGGGACTAGTTAACATGGCGGAGGTAGACCATGCAGGGGGGGGAGCCACCAGCTCATTTACTATGCTCTGTAATGAGGATCCCCTCTGTGTGTGCCATCCTTCACCTCAGATCACTGCCCACACACACACAGGCACAAGCAAAGACAAACACACACACAGGCACAAACAAAGCCACGCACGCCTCATTATTGAGGCCTCATACCTGATAGGCAGAGGGATTAAGAGACTCTTCCTGGTATTCTGTTTCCCTTTGTGTCTTGTCACATGTCCTGGGCCATGTTGGGTCCATTGGATCAGTGTGGTGTGGATATACCATGTATGTACCTATACATGTTTCTGGGTTTGTTTCTTGCAGCTGTTCCTTGAGAACTTGGATCACGAGGACTCTTTTGTGTACCTGTCTGCTATTCAAGGTGAGAGGATTCTAGATGGTTCTAGAAGGTTTATATAAGGGGGACCGGCTGTCTCTTGTTCTGCCCACTGTCAAATGACGACTACAAAGAAAGAGAGGTGGTTACCGTGGAGATGTTGTCTTCTCTGCAGGTTTGGCGGTGCTGGCAGACTCCTACCCGGAAAAGATCCTGCAAAGGCTTCTGGGAGAGTACGACCCCTCCCCCCTGTCCAGTCCCCCGCCCCAGACCCCCCCAGCCCCCCCCAAGAGTCTGGAGACACGGCTCAAAGTGGGAGAGGTTCTGATGAGGGCCAGCCGGGCCATGGGTGAGCACACACGCACACACACACACACACACACACAGACACACACACACCGACACAGACACACTTACACACAGAGACACACACCCACACACACACAGACACAGACACACACCCACCCACATCCCCTTCATATCCAAGCCGCAGCCTGGAAGATGGCCCTCTAGACCAGTGAAACCAGATGGATGTTCTGATATGCTGAAGTGACCGGTGATGGGAGGGACCCCAGCTAGCCACAACCATGCAGCTAACACAGCCTTAATGGAGGGGTGGGTCTCAATCAGCTTTTGAGCTCGTTGTCTCAGAGACTGTGGTTGTGTTTGTGCTTGCTCATGTGTGTGGCCTTTCTTATCCAGAACATGTTCGTGTGTGTGTGCGTGTATGTGTGTGTGTGCGTGTATGTGTGTGTGTGTGGTATCTGTGCAGAAGTGTCAGACAGTTGCACTCACCAAGCTATAAAACTGACAACAGACAGTACAGGCTTGTTCTAATCTAAACTTTCTGTTTAGAAGGGAGTTTATTGAAATATATTTCTGTTAAGTGATTCCCTGTTCCACCCTGCGTGTGTGTTTGTGTGTGTGTGTGTGTTAGAGAGAGAGTGTGTGTGTGAGAGTGTGTGTGTATGAGTGTATTGCTGCCTCCCCTCTCTCCGTGGTTGCCGGCCAGAGAGCAATCGTACCATTTCTCCAGACAGACGAGGGGTTCTTTAAACCAGACAGTCCCTGGCCTGACTCCCTGGCCCCACAGACTCTGAACAGTCCAGCAGCTGCTGGCTTTGTCCCGGGCCTCTCTCCTACCTCTACAGCCTCGCGGTCACGCAGAATGCCCCAGCCTCTCTCCTACCTCTACAGCCTCGCAGACACGCAGAATGCCCCAGCCTCTCTCCTACCTCTACAGCCTCGCGGTCACGCAGAATGCCCCAGCCTCTCTCCTACCTCTACAGCCTCGCGGTCACGCAGAATGCCCCAGCCTCTCTCCTACCTCTACAGCCTCGCGGTCACGCAGAATGCCCCAGCCTCTCTCCTACCTCTACAGCCTCGCAGACACGCAGAATGCCCCAGCCTCTCTCCTAGGGTACCTCCACAGCCTCCCTGACACACAGAGAGAGAATATCCTGAACTCTGACTGATGGGATGGAGGGGGGGGGGGTGTACAGGAACAGATGTCCGGGGGAACAAAGGAGTTGCACCATACGCCCTTTGAACCCTCTTATGCGTGCGCTCACACACACACACACACCTGTTTTCTCTTTAATTAAGGCAAGGATTGCTGTGAAAGTCCAGGAACTAAAGAAAGGGCTGCTGATAGTGTATCTGTGTGTGACCAGTAGAACCAGCTGGATGTGTCCCATGCCTTCACACCCAGCTGCCCCCCCCCATCCCCCCCCACCCCCGGCCCTGTCACCTGACCTCTCCAGGACTTGGCCAAGTCCTGGCAGCAATGACCAGTGTGAGTCAGCAGGGGGCTCAGTGAAAGATGTCAACACACACACAGGCACACACACACATTTAAATAGGCAGTCTCTTACACTGAGGACTTTCCTCCATGCTGTTAGAATCAGAAGGAGCAGCTGAAAGACCCTGCTGTTACCTCTGCAGAAGTGTGACTCAGCAGTTGAGAGAGGGAGAGAGGGAGAGAGAGAGAGAGAGAGAGGGAGGGAGGGAGGGAGGGAGGGAGGGAGATGAAGGGAGGGCAAGCAAGGCAAATAGAGAATGACTGAAAAAGAGCGCTCACCACCTTGAAGGCTTGGCAGGCAGGGTTATGTCGTGCTGCTTACACACACACACACACACGCGCACGCACACACACACACAATCCAACCCTGCTAAAGGTAGCCCTTCAAACCAGATCGTAACAACTAGCTGGTCGATCGATCAGACACAGCTGGTGTTTTGAGTCGCCTTTGACCCTTCCTTCGTTTGACCCGGGCCTCCACCCCTCCTCTGTGATCCAGGTGAGCTGGCCCCCCACCTGGGGCGCCCCCTGCTGGTGGTGTTCCTGAGGGGCACCAGGGACGAGGACCACAGCGTGCGAGCCAGCTGCCTCGCCAACCTGGGGGAGCTTTGCCAGCGGCTGGACTACGCCCTGGGGCCCTTGGCACAGGAGGTGAGCCACCAGCCTGCCTGCCTGCCGTCATCCATCCATCTGTCTGCTCCTCTGTGTGTGTGTGTGTGTGTCTAGGAGGTCATCGTGGGGGGGGTCAGTGTCAGGGAGCAGCAGGTGTAGCCTAGGTGACGGGTCGTGGGCTCGGTTTGTCCGGGTCTCGCTGCCCCTCTGCGACAACTTCCTCCCACGCGACACCCTTCACAAGCCCCGCCCCCATTGCTGAGGTCTGCTCTTTATTGGTGGGGGGAACGGGAGGGGAGGGGCTGCCATGTAAACGCAGGTTCAGCAAATGTCTTAGTTGGCAGAAAGATGGCATGTGTGTTACGTGTGCTATGTGTGTGATTGGTGAGTGCTGTGTGTGTCCCTGGCTCCTGCTGCTGTAGTCACCGGCATATATCAATCTGGTGTGTGTACGAGGTGTGTGTGTGTGTACAAGGTGTGTGTGTGTGTACGAGGTGTGTGTACGAGGTGTGTGTGTGTACGAGGTGTGTGTGTGTACGAGGTGTGTGTGTGTGTGTGTACGTACCGTGGCTCGCCGTCATGAATAAGCAGCTCTGTCAGTAAGAGGAACAGGGATGCTTATTCATGAGGCCTTCTGCTACTGCCTAGTCCTTCACTCTCCAGCTGTGTGTGTGTGTGTGCGCGCGCTTGCTCGTAAGAGAGAGTACGTTAGCATGTCTTGTCCTTCTATCGATTAGTCCACTGGCAGGGGTCTGACCTCAGCACTGTAGAGCCCATAGCTCACCATGCTGGATCAAGCTGTTTGCACCATCCTCCTCTGGGTAGCCTTATCTGTGTGTGTGTGTGTGTGCGCGTGTGTGTGTCTCCCCCCAGCTGAGTACCTGTTTGACATCCCTGATAAAGAGCGAGAAGGAGGCGGAGGTGAGGAGAGCAGCTGTCCATGTGATCACCTTGCTGCTTAGGGGCCTGAGTCACAAAACCACCCAGGTATGGAACCACACACACGCATGCATGCATGCATGCAGACACAGGCACACTCACACAGATACCCACATGCATGCATGCAGACACACACAGGCACACTCACACAGATAGCCACGCACGTATGCATGCAGACACACACACAGGCACACACACACACATAACCCAACCACACACTTTGTGTGTGTGTGCTCAGTGTTATTGTACAAACGGGGCCAAGAAGCCTATAGTTCAGCTGAACCGTAGAGGACATTCCCCACGTCGCCATGGCGTCGTAGTGTACACACACTTTTCAGGAAACCAATCGGTTGACAGGATGAAATACAAGTGAGAGGAAGAGCAGAGGAATGCCTCGGTAGTGGTGTCAGAAGCTGTTTCCAGCCTGGCTGTGTGGATAGCAGCCTGGCTGTGTGGATAGCAGCCTGGCTGTGTGGATAGCAGCCTGGCTGTGTGGATAGCAGCCTGGCTGTGTGGATGGCAGCCTGGCTGTGTGGATAGCAGCCTGGCTGTGTGGATAGCAGCCTGGCTGTGTGGATGGCAGCCTGGCTGTGTGGATAGCAGCCTGGCTGTGTGGATGGCAGCCTGGCTGTGTGGATAGCAGCCTGGCTGTGTGGATGGCAGCCTGGCTGTGTGGATAGCAGCCTGGCTGTGTGGATGGCAGCCTGGCTGTGTGGATGGCAGCCTGGCTGTGTGGATAGCAGCCTGGCTGTGTGGATGGCAGCCTGGCTGTGTGGATAGCAGCCTGGCTGTGTGGATAGCAGCCTGGCTGTGTGGATGGCAGCCTGGCTGTGTGGATGGCAGCCTGGCTGTGTGGATAGCAGCCTGGCTGTGTGGATGGCAGCCTGGATGGGAAGGGCCTCTCGGTTCCTAGAGCTCCAGCCTGTTGTTTGACACGGCCGGGCCTGTAATCTGGGCCGGTTTTCCCTCCCTCGTTGTCTCTGTGATAACAGGGCCGTCGGCAGGAAGGAAGGAAGGCCCTGGCATCCTGTCTCAGGCCGTAGATCAGCCTCGGCGGTGACCATGGGAAGGGTTCTTCACAGCTCAGTGGGTGTTACTGTTCCCGTCTGAACCCCGGCCTGGGAAACGGGCTGTCGCGTTCAGGCCTCGCTAGAAGGGGAGGGGGTCAGGTCTGTGTAGGTAAAGTGTGTCTGTGTGTGTGGGGGTCTGTTTAGGTGAGGGGGGGGGGCGGGTCTGTTTAGGTGAGAGAGAGGGGGGGGGGTGGCAAGTCTCTCCAGGTGAGGGGGCCAGGTCTGTGTAGGTAAGGTGTGTCTGTGTGTGTGTGGGGGTCTGTTTAGGTGAGGGGGGGGGCAGGTCTGTCCAGGTGAGACAGAGGGGGGGGTGGCAACTCTCACCAGGTGAGGGGCCCAGGTCTGTCCAGGTGAAGGGGCCAGGTCTCTCCAGGTGAGGGGCCCAGGTCTGTCCAGGTGAAGGGGCCTGTCATTAGGGCCCTGGCTTGCAGCTGGCGAGCCGGTATAATGACACAGCAGAGTTGAGGAGAGTCTGACAGGGCAAGCCTGGCCTGACCCCACACCTGAGGGCTGGAGGACCCAGACCTCTCTCTCTCTCCTCCTCTCGCCCTCTGATCTGGTCCCCTGCACCCCCACGCCTCCCTCTCTCCCCAGGTCCTGAGTGAGGTTCTGCTGGACCTGTACCGGGCTCTGAAGTGGGCGGTGCGGTCCGACCGCGACCCCGTCACGGTGCTCCACGCCCAGCTGGCCCTGGAGGAGCTCGATGACATCATGAAGACGTACCTCTTCCCCCGGCAGAAACTGGAGAAGAAGATTGTGGTCCTGCCCTGAGAACAGCTGGCCTGGCCCCACAGGGACCATCAGTCACCTCCATAATGACACAGGCCGAGCTTGTAGACACATATCTTCACCTTTTCAGCTGTGAACCCAAACCTCAAGGCTTTTTGCTCATGAATTCAGTTAATCCACCACCTACACAGCAGACAATAAACTATTTTGAAACTAAATGTTTGTTTATTTTTATTGTGAATCCAGACAGAAATCCCTAGAGAATCCTACTGCGCACACACACACACACACACACACATACACAAACACACACTTTCCAGGTCATCTGTATCCCAAACCCAGACAGTGGTTGCAACTACACATTAAGAATAGTGGTTAGGGTGAAAACTAAAACGAAAGGTTCGAGGGAGAGGAGGATAGAAGCTGGGAAGAACAGTGGACAAGAGAGGATGAAGGATGCTGGGATAGAAGTTAAGATGGAAACTGGGAATGAGGGAAGGACATATAAATGTTGTGTAGAAGGATGGATTGTGAAGAACATTCCATCTTTTGTCCTGGTTTCCCCCAGGAGGTGAGGGGTTAAGACCTGAGCATCCATGTTAACTGTGAGAGGCATGACTCGACACACATCACCCCTCTCCCCTTTTCTCCTTTGAGAAGATGACCAAGTCAACAGTGTGTATTTCATCCGTGTTAGCACATACGTGGACTGTTCTTCTCAGGAGGTGTTCCTGACGTGACACGTTCCTGTCACATCTCCTTGGCAGATGTTGGGCTCACCAAACTCTCCTTCCTACTAGATTCCACATGTGTTTACCTACAAGCATTTTCCCCTGGGCACTTTCAATTCAGTGCCAGGCCAGACTAAGAATGACAATGGTATTAGTTTGCTTCAACTAATACCTGCTCCTGAGTTCTGAGAACTGGCTGCTTGCCTGGCTATCAATTCCATACTTCCAAATATCATTATTAATCAAAGATATTCCCACAGGTCAGTTTTATGAGAAGGTTTTATTACGTCTTATAACTCTATCCACCCAGGAAAAAAGCTTTTAAAATGTTCACAATTTATGTGACAAGTTTATGGGTTTGCCTAATAAACACATTTGACATATTTAACATAAACATGAATAATCCAGAAAAAGAAATGCAAAAAAGTCCCCTTCCAAACGTGTTTGGGTGTGTAGCGAAGCATCTCTCTTTTTCAATTCTGAAACTGCCTCTATTAAAATTACAGCATCCTGACAGCAGTTTAACGGTCAAGTAACACAGTAGGACATGTGACCTTTGTTTCTGCAGGACTGGTGTCTCACCACGCAAACAAGGACATCCCTCCCGAAGAGATAATAGGATAGTCTCTCTCCCTATCTTTCTCTCTGTCACACACACACATACACACACACACGTACACACACAACACAGCCATACAGAGAACCATTACACTAATTACTGCTCGGCCAAGTGGCACAGTGAGCAGTAAAGAGAAAAAGATGAAGTAGAGGGTGTGTGTGTGTGTGTGTGTGTGAGAAAGAAAAGAACAGAAAGTGTGTGTGTAAAATGAACCGGATCAGAGAGAGAGAGAAGGCATGTTTGATCGAGGCTGTTGTCGAAGACACACTTGCAGAGCCATCTACATAGTTTATAGAGATGCCTGGCCAACTGAAGGATCGCCCATGTGTGATTGCAGAGTGGCTATTGATTATGTCAGAGGCTTGCTGCAGTTTCTCTCAATCCTTCTGCCGGGCAGAGTGGGACCTGCAGACTGTCGGTAGTGCGAATGAGAAGAGGAGGAGGAGGAGGAGAGGAAGGGGTGTAGATAAATAAGCAAGCCCATAAAGGATGCTTTGAGGCAGGCAGAGTGGAGAGGGCGTCTGGTGGAACAGTCCTGGGTCTTGTTGGAGGCTGGCTGCACTGCAGAACGCAGTGGAGCACTTGCAGAGGGAAGGGAGGGGGGTTAGAGGACAGGAGAGGAAAGGAGCGGGGTTTGAAGGGGAGTGGAGGAGGGAGAGAGAGAGAGAGAGAGAGAGAGAGAGAGAAAGGCAGCGTCAGAGTGGGCTGCGTGTGCCCAGCGCCGGGACAAAGTGACGGAGGAAGAGAGGAAGAGGAGCAGAGAGAAGGGATTTAGGCTGCGCAGCACAGGGACTCAAGAGGAGGTACTACTGCAGCAGTGGAGGAGAGAGAGAGAGAGAGAGAGAGAGAGAGAGAGAGAGAGAGAGAGAGAGAGAAAGAGAGGGGGGGGAAGTTGTAGTTAAAGAGAAGAGAGCATGAACAAAAGAGGAGAAAAGAGCGAGGGACAGCGAGTGTGAGTGACGGACAGAGGAGAGAGAGAGAGGCAGAGAGAGGCAGAGAGAGGCAGAGAGACACAGAGAGAGGCAGAGAGACACAGAGAGAGGCAGAGAGACACAGAGAGCAGGAGGCTGCAGACACCTCCGTCCTCCTGCCCATCACTCAGGGTTCCAAGCCCAGCGGAGAGAGCCTGGAGCAGGCATGGACTCCCCTGCTGAGGGGCCCTGTCCAAACAGAACCACCACCAGCACCAGAACTAGCTCCAGATCCTCTATTGCTTCCCGCCACAGGTTTCTTTGCTTCAACTCTTCTACTGCAGGTTGAGCTGCCTAGCTGTGCTGTACTGGACTACATTGTGCTGTACTGGACTACATTGTGCTGTACTGGACTACATTGTGCTGTACTGGACTCTGTTCTGCTCTTACTGAACTGTACTGCACTGTAGTAAACTGTACTGTAATCTGCTCTACTGGCTAGCTGTGCTCTGCTATACTGTACTACTGTACTGTACTCTGATCTGCTCTACTCTACTCTACTTTACTCCACACAATGTGTGAGTGGCCTACATGCCCTGGGTCAGCCCTGGGAGACACAGTGAGAGGATAGGGTACTAGGGTAACAGAGAAGAAGAGAGTGGAGAGTGTAAAAGGGGAGTGCAGAAGAGGACTGAGGGAGAGGGGGGGGGGGGAGAGTAAAGAGAGGGAGGGGCAGAGGGAGGGGGAACTGAGGAAGAGAGGGAGGAGGAGGTCGAGCTGTATTTTGGATGAGGGATCTCCTGAATTCAGCGGGATAAAGATGTAGTGTGAGAGAAGCGGAACAAGAGGAGAGCTGTGCTGAGGAGAGACCTGCGGGCCGACGCCGAAACAGCCACCGCACACACGCCGGAGAGGGGGAGAGACGGAGAGAGGGAGAGGGGGAGAGCTGCCGGTGGACTCCAGAGAGGGAGAAGGAGCCAGGGGGTCCACTGGTTCATGAAGGTAGGAACAACAAGCTGTGTTTTAAACTGTTACAGTTAGTAATAATTTACTTAAATAGAGAGAGAGAGACAGAGAGAGAGAGAGTCAGAGAGAGAGAGAGAGAGAGAGAGAGAGAGAGAGAGAGAGAGAGAGAGAGAGAGAGAGAGAGAGAGAGAGAGAGTCAGAGAGAGTGTGAATGTGTGGTACATGAGGTGTAGCAATCCAGTTTCCTCTCTGAAACAGTGCCTCAGTGTGCTTATGTACAGTATATATATGTGTGTGTGTGTGTGTGTGTGTGTGTGGTAACAGGGTAGCAGGTAGGGAGCAGAGGTATACAATCAGTTCTTTATATTCAGGTGTTACCATGTGAATTTCGTATGTGAGTTAATGAGATGGACACTATGAACACTAACCCTGAATATTTTGAGCTTATATGTGTGTTTCATTTCAAGGTGTTTGTAGTCTGTGTGTGTGTGTCAGACAGGTAGACAGGCAAATAGACAGACAGACAGGCAGACAGGTAGACAGGCAAATAAACAGACAAACAGACAGGCAGACAGACAGTTAGACATGCAGGCAGGCAGGCAATAACGCCTCAGAATTCCGTTTGAGGAGCTTGGTGACGTCTCCAAGGAAAACGCTGTCTGACTTTCCATGGCGTCAGCGTACCGGCTCCGCTATGTGTCTGGTGACTGTTAAAACATGGGGGGGGGGGGGGGGGGGGAGGCCAGGCCAGGCCAGGCCAGTTTGGGCAACAATCATTTCTAGCCTTTCTCTTTGTATGACGGTATCGATGGGAGAGCACCTCTGTGTCTGAAAGAGCTGAGGGCGCCCCCTGGTGGATGCCGGTGGGACGTTTACAACAGACGTGTCACAGTGCATGGGCCTTGTTTACCTAGCGCAGATCCGAGATCTGATTTCATACCCCGTCGGATCCTCTCCCCCTGTCCTACGTGACAGTGCCGCGATGCTGCCGCTGGGTCCCAGGTGCGTGCCCTCCTGGTTCTTCAGAGTCTCCTGGTCGTTCAGTGCAGAACTTCAGCGCTGCTTTGACTCCGTGGCTGTAGTGACTCCTGACTCGACTGTGACTCACATCGCCGAGTGTGTGGGAGGTGATCGATGCAGAGCGCAGAAAGGATTGATTCGAGTTTAGGGGCCAGAGAGCAGGAAACCCCACGCCTCCTCTCTCTCTCCTTCACCTGGTCTCCTGGTCGTTCTCCCTTCCTGGTGTCTTCCTTTCCTCCTTTCCTCCTTCCTCCCTCCCCCTCTCTTTGGTGTCTCATCCCTCTTTCCCCCCTCCCTCTCCTTTCCTCTCCTGCCTCAGTCAAAATGTCCCACCGCCAAAATGTTCATTCATTCAGTGAGCTCCCACCTCCTCCCCTTCTCCTCCCCTCCTCCTCTCCACAAACCACAGTCCATTCAGTCAAGGGGGCAGGCAGGCAGGCAGCAAGCAGGACACCTGGGAATACCTTACCTGACAACCCTGGAGAACTAGCTAACTATGAGCCATGCAGGAATACTGACAGGGAATCATTTGAGATGAAGATCTTTTCAGCTGGAAGTATGCAGGACCAGTGGACTCTGGATAGCAGGACAGACCAGCTGTGATACTGGACCCAACCAGGAGCTAGCAGGGCTGGGTAGAACGTGATGATCAGGACATGATTGAGGCGATAGTCAGATCCACGGACACAGTGAGTATTGGATCCATGCAGAGAGACCTGAGGGTTCACCAATGACCCTCTGACAGGGCTGATGGGTCACAGTGGGTGGGTTTTGCTATGCGTTGTAATCAAACCTTTCTGAAATGATTTCGTTTCTAGACTGGTATGAGGGTGCACTGAAGAACATGGTGCACCGGTGGGACAGTTATCACCATGAACACATAGTCAGGTGGACATAGATTTTCCTTTCTTCCTTTTTTTCTTTTGTAGTGTATTTCACCCTCTGGGTGACACCACCCACCCCACCCCCACACCACCTCTCAGCCAATCAGGGTCAAAGAGCCTGTCAGTGGCTGCCTCCTCTGATCTTCTATCTGCCCCTGGGGCTATTAGGGCATGCTGGTCTTCTTTCTTCCCCCTGCCCCTCCTTACTACCCCCCACGGACCAGAGACTGGTGCCCCGCACCCCCTCCCTGGAGGGGTCTAGGAAATACTGGAGAGGTTCTTTCAGAGAGATCACAAGGCCTGGACTTGGTGTGGGGATGGGTCTGGACCTGGTCTCAGGTCTGGGTCTGGATCCAGGTTTGGACGTGGGCGTGGGTGTGGGTCTAGGTCTGGATTTGGACTGGGCCTGGGTCTGGGGTTCTGAATGAAGCCTCTGCTCAGGGAGGGCCGGGGGCCCAGAGAGGTAATAACAGAGATGAAAGAAGAGGATTGTTCTGCCTCCTGGTCACTCCTGAGAGCTGGGCAAGCCTCTGAACAGCCACTAATGAGACCTATTAACCTGGAGAGGAAAATGGAGAGAGGAACAGAGGGGTTTATGGAGGGCAGAATGGAGGAAGATGAGGGACTGGCTAAACAGGTCATGGAAAATGAACGGGAATTTAGATGGGAAATTGCAGTCAGGAAGTCATTGAGCTGGGACACGCCCTCTCTGGTTTAGGGTCTCAGAGGGAAGTAGGGAAAGATTCCCAAGATCCTCCTGAGCCACTCACCTGTAAACTCACTTACCCATAGTTCCTCCCAGAGAGAGTGTGTGTGTGTGTGTGTGTGTGTGCTGTTCATGAAATGATACGTCTTCACAGTGCCCATACTTCTCTGTAAACTCCTCCCCCCCCCCCCCCCCCCCCCTTCCCAGATGCCCTCTCGCTGCAGGACTGGGCTGAACATCGTCATCACCACCCTCTTTGCGGCGGTGGTCCTCTTCGGCATCCTGCTGGCCTACGTGACGGGCTACCAGTTCATCCACACCGAGCAGCACCACCTCTCCTTCGGCCTGTACGGCGCCATCCTCGCCCTCCACCTGCTCCTCCAGAGCCTGTTCGCCTTCCTGGAGCACCGGCGCATGCGCAGCCCCTCGCGCCCGCAGCACCTGCGGCGCTCCGTGGCGCTCTGCATCGCCGCCTACCAGGAGGACCCCGACTACCTGCGCAAGTGCCTGCGCAGCGTGCGGCGCATCTCCTTCCCCGGCCTCCGGGTGGTGCTGGTGGTCGACGGCAACCGGCCGGAGGACCGCTACATGATGGACATCTTCCAGGAAGTGATGGGCGGCGCCGATCAGGCGGGCAGCATGGTGTGGAAAGGGAATTACCATAGCGACGGGGGCGGCGGAGGCGGCGTCGGGGGGAGAGGGGGGCGAGGGAGCACGGTGCACATGGAGGAGGCGGCCAGGGTGGCGAGGCTGGTGAGGCAGTGTCGGCACACCTGTATCATGCAGGAGTGGGGGGGGAAGAGGGAGGTCATGTACACAGCCTTCAAAGCCCTGGGGGACACGGTGGACTACGTGCAGGTGAGGCCCTCCTCCAGGACTGCTCACACCTCAAGTCACACAGCCTGCATTTACATGGATTCATTTAGCAGACGCTTTCATCCAAAGCATTGTACAATAAGTGCATGTTCAGTGCACAGTTCTAACAGAAACATTGGTTAGTGCCAAGGAATGTGAATCAGCTCTGAACCACCATTTTGAATATTGCAATAACATATAGAATCTAAATGAATACACATTGTCTCTCTGATTGTTCGTTTTTAGTCTGAGAGGTAACCTTATACAAATATTGACTGTATTATTCAGTGGACTTTATTGGAAGTCTCTACTGCCTAGGTTGATGGGTTCTAAATGTTTGAATCTGAAATGCTGCTGATGCTGCTGAAGTTGATGAAGTGTCCCTCTGGTGTTGTCAGGGTTATGGTGTGTCGGGGTCTCCCTGAGGTCTCCCTCAGGGTCTCCTTGGGTCTCCTTGGGTCTCCCTCAGGTCTCTGGCCTGCTTGATCTTTCAGATATTTCTGGGCAGTAGTCTCCACTGGCACAAGGCCTTAAATCGACACACAGAAAGAGAGAGAGAGAAGTCCATCCTTTCAATCAGGGAGGTGGACCGAATTCACCTTCAGTGACTTTAGATCCGTAGACCAGTAGCCAGGCAGCTGCTCTGTGTCCTTGCTGTCCTTGATGTTTTTGCTGAACGGTGTAAAAAATCCCTCATGAAAGACCTAAAGACCCTTTGGATTCCCTCGTTGTAGCTCGGTCTTTGTACTCCTGGCACCGTTCCGTTGACTTGGCTGCACTGTTTAAAGCAAAACAAGGTCATTCAAAGTGGTAGTGGACCCAGCCCTCTGTCCTCGCCCTGCCCTCTCCCCAGGCCTCTGCAGAGGCAAGGTTCAGGGGTCATCTAGCTGAACCCGTCCCTCTCTGTATTATTATGGAACACCTGTGGGCCTCCTGTCCATCCATCCATCTGTCCTGCTGTCCACCTGTCGGCAGGCTCTCATTACCTCCAGAGGGAACAGGGCGGGGTCCTAACGAGCCCCAGAGGCCCTGGCAGCAGCTGTGCTCATCTCATCTCTGCAACCAACCACAAATGTATCAGTGCTGAAATCTTCCCACTTGTGTGTGTGTGTGTGTCTGTGTGTGTGCGTGGGTGGGTGGGTGCGCGTGACTGCGCAGGTGTGCGACTCGGACACGGTTCTGGACCCAGCCTGTACCATCGAGATGCTGAAGGTTTTGGAAGAGGACCCCCTAGTGGGCGGAGTTGGCGGAGACGTGCAGGTGAGAGATCTCTTTGCTCCACGCGCGAATGTGGAAGAGACATAGAACAATCCTCGATCAATAACAGCTCGATTCCTCCTCTCCCTCCCCTCCCTTCCCTCTCCTCTCCAATCCTCTCCTCTCTCTGCCACCCCCGGTCTCCTTAGATCCTAAACAAGTATGACTCGTGGATCTCCTTCCTCAGCAGTGTGCGCTACTGGATGGCCTTCAACGTGGAGCGGGCCTGCCAGTCCTACTTCGGCTGTGTGCAGTGCATCAGCGGCCCGCTGGGCATGTACCGCAACACCCTGCTGCAGCGCTTCCTGGAGCCCTGGTACCACCAGACCTTCCTGGGCAGCAGGTGCAGCTTCGGGGACGACCGCCACCTCACCAACCGGGTGCTCAGCTTCGGCTTCAAGACCAAGTTCACGGCGCGCTCGCAGTGCCAGACGGAGACGCCCACGCGTTACCTGCGCTGGCTCAACCAGCAGACGCGCTGGAGCAAGTCCTACTTCCGGGAGTGGCTGTACAACGCGCTGTGGTTCCACAAGCACAGCCTGTGGATGACCTACGAGTCGGTGGTGACGGGCTTCTTCCCGTTCTTCCTGGTCGCCACGGTGATCCACCTGTTCTACCGCGGGCGCCTGTGGAACATCCTGTTGTTCCTGCTGACGGTGCAGCTGGTGGGGATGGTGAAGGCCACCTACGCCTGCTTCCTGAGGGGCAGCCTGGTCATGATCTTCATGTCGCTCTACTCCCTGCTCTACATGTCCAGCCTGCTGCCGGCCAAGATCTTCGCCCTGCTCACCATCAACAAGGCCGGCTGGGGCACCTCGGGCCGCAGGAAGATCGTGGTGAACTTCATCGGGGCCGTGCCCGTCACGATGTGGGCGCTGGTGCTGCTGGGGGGCGTGGCCTACACCATCTACTGTGAGACGCAGGAGCCCTTCAGCGAGACGGAGAAGGCCTTGCTGATCGCGGGCGCCGTCCTGTACGCCTGCTATTGGGTGATCCTGTTGGTGCTTTACCTGGCCATTGTCGCCAAGCGCTGCAACAAGAGGGAGGAACAGTACCACCTGCCCTACGCAGAGGCCTAGACACACCCTGGAACGCTCACTGGAGATTCTAGAACATTCACCGGTGAAATATTTTGTAGCCTGAACCGATGCTTCTAGAACTTTCACTGAACAGCCACCTTTGGAACATTTGAGGTTGGCAGAAAAAAATCCAGCTCCAGGTTTAGTACCAGGTCCAGACTCAGGTCTGGTTTTCTTTATTGGTGCTTGGTATTCACATGTACTGTAGTGTGCATTCACGGGCGCCCTCGCTGTCTACACCTGGTGCCACAATCATCTAATGTTGTATTTTTCCAATCTCTACTGACTGACAGACAATCGGACATTTCTACCAGTGGATAAACACTGTGTTGGTGCTGTGGACCGGTATCCCAGTTAACAATTCCCAGGATATATCCTAATCCACACCAGAGAATATCCTGATCCACTTCTGGGGATTCCAAATAGCCTTGAAGGACAAGTAGCTAAGTCAGGAGTGGGTCTATATTTATAAATAGAATGGCAAAGTGAGTTGGGTATTTTATTGTCAAGGTGCCAAATGAACTCTTTATGGTATGATTTTGATAGCATACATACATACTCTGCTCCCATGGACAATGACCAAAGAGCACCTGTAGTAGACTGAAACAGGCATACTGGACAACAGTACTGTGTTCATCACAGCTCATTTGGTCAAGACAACAGGCCTCACACCTTGTTCCTCATGTTTGGGAAAGAAGAAGACTGTTATGAGAGAGAACACTCCAGGGTGGACTGTCGGTGCCATGTCTACACTACTGTGACACATGCTTTCTGTTTGTGGAAAGTTGTGGAAGTTTCCACTCTTGTGCTATTTAAGTAGTTGTGTGTACATTATTTTATTCTATTCAAGTGCTTGCGGAACTGGAAACTTGAAAGTGCAAATAAGACACATATAGGTCGTTTATTTACAGATGTAAACCGCATCGCTTCAGATTTCAGTACCCTGCTGTAGATTTCAACCTTGTACCACATCAAATGTATACTTTCAACTACAGTTGAAAGGCCAGATTTTTAAAAGTTAAGTCATTTTGCCAGGAGGTAAATTCAATAGATTTATTGGATTGGATTTAGCCTTGTTGTTACATATGTCTGTGTGTGTTCAGGGCCTGGACATTATATGGAGAGGGAGGAAGTGATTAACTATGTGTCTGAATGAATTAGTCCTTTCAGACATCAAGAAAGAAAAAAATTGTTTTATGGTTACATCTCTGTTGCCAAAAGGGAAACGCCCTCTCTAAATATGCACACACACATACAAACCTCAACCACTTTGGCCATTTTTCAGAAGCCATCCCAGCACGCAGGGACAGTGAGCCCAGTGTTCCTGTTTCAGCATGGAGGCCCCCCCCCCCCTTCCTTCTCCTAGGGGAGAGCGTCTTGGGTGATCCTGTTAAAGAACTCAGTCACAGAAGTTGTGGAAATACTCTTTCCTCAGTGCAGCTTGTCTCATGTCACAATGTCAACTGAGATGTATCAGTCAGCTAGATCGAGTCAGTGTGTGTGTGTGTGTGTGTGTGACACACCCGTAGAGGCATCAGCATCTTTTCAACATGCCTCCCTTCATGGCAGCTGGACACACTGGTGACTTTGCACAACTCTTCTATCTTAAAATAGTTCAAAGCGGAATATCGGTGAACAAGGTTTCTCCTGAAACGTAGAGCGGTCCCGGATCGATATCCCCATTCGTCACGCTCTCTTTTATGAGCTGCTGAACACGTCGGAGCCAAACCACCAAACCAGCAGAGCAGTGGCAGCTCAGCCTCTCCCTACACTACAGATCTGCCTGAAGATATCGACAGTATATCGACAGGAATCCTTCAGTTTGTGTATTGTACATAAAGATGTTTTGAGGGTAGGAAAAAACAGGAAAGACAGCACATCCTTGTATAAAAAAACAAAATGTATGCTCCATGTTTTGGAAGCTATTTGTGTCTTTGTTCTGGCATGGATGGAGATGGATGTGTAAGAAAATAGATGGGAACTAATGACTGATGAGTCGTGAGCTGTTTACGGGCAGTGATGTTACTGTCAGTTCAGTTAAGTTAGTTGGCCTGTCACCTTTTCACAGTCGATGGTATGAGAGGTGTCTCAAACCAGTACACAGCAGAAATGATACTTCAAATACAGTAGATGTAGATATGACACACATCATAGACCTTAAGTCATTTTGTCAACGGTTAATATTTCTGATACAGTAGTATGGTACAAAGAACTCCCAGATATTTTCAACAGCATATGATCATAGGATCAACTTTAATTTATTAGTATAAAAAGATAATGGTATTCTATGACCATTCATGTATATACTGTATTTTAATATACAAGACAAACTATGTTTGTGGGGGAGGGTTTGTATCTCAACTTCAAACAAACACAGTTTATTTTCTGACGTACATCTGGAAATCTTTGTTTTATTTGAATAAAAAATATTCTTAGCTGATTGTTGTGGTGTCATGTGTTCCTGACCTGAACATTTCTCATGTAGTACAAAATGCCAGATCCAACCATTTAATTGACAAATGCATACACTGACTGCCAGAACTAACACACTACCACCAAAGCTACATTAAAAGTGATGAGCTTTGCAGCGCTATAAAGAACCTTTGTCCATTGCTGACTCAGTTAGTCAGCCAAGTGCCGTTACACCTTCTTGGGCACATTAGTGATAATAGGTTTGGGGCGTGTCTTAAAGATGAGCTTCTTCTTGATGAGGGCGGAGACAGAGTAGGAGGTGGGGCCTTGTGGAAGGTCAGTCTCTATGGGAACCTGGTCGCTGCCGTGCCCCGAGTGTTTCACTAGGACGGCAAGGGGCTTCTCCAGCTTCACCACCTTGCCGTACAGGATGTGATGTCCCACAATAAGCACGGGCACTCCCTGGCATGGAGGGCAGAGTAGAGAAGAAGACAGGTTGGCAAGAGGAGGCAGAAATATCCCTGAGCAGCCAAACAAACAGCAGATTGATAGAAGGGTTTCCCCCCATAGGTCACACATAGACAAAGCATTCTATCCATGTAATGAAGTAGTAGATGTTCCACCAGGCCTCTGTTTCCTACCTCCTTGGTGTACACTAGGTCTCCCATGACGTTCCCAGCCAGCCCATCGTTCCCCCTGGATATCACCTCCCCCTGCAGCTCCACCAGGACCCACTCTGCCAGGCCGCTGCCGCTCACACTGCGCCAACACACACGGAGAGTCGGAGACTTTAGGTTTGTTTGGAATACTCCAAATAGGCGTAATAGTGGTTAAAAGTGTATGTCAGTACATGGTGCGTATTATACCATCGTACACTCGATAACATTCCTGCAGTCGGGCTCACCTTGAGACAATTATTTGGACCATTGTATTGCTGTCAGATGAAAATGCTGTCCGGCGTGACTTAAGAATGACAGACGAAACTCGGCACTTAGTTTGAACTTGCAGTTTTTTCCATTGCTGTTCCTACATGTAGTAATTTAGCTAGCTAGTAATGTGTAAGTTCATTACTGTATAGGCATACTTGTTGTTCCGCAGGGAGTTTGCAACGAGCCTGCCACACTGATCCTATTCATTTTTCTCCCGCCAGCAAATCGTCGAACCACTGACTTCCGTCTTCTGGCTGTCGTTACAATTTCGTGTCCGGTTCAAAGGTATCCAACAGTGCCGTCAGAGATGCTCTGGTGCCGTGAAACAATCCTATGTAGCATTTCCGGTTTTGTGAATTTGTCTTCAGAATAAGAGCTGAGGTTAGACATTCTCTGGTATGAAGTTGGTGGCGCAATCCACTCAATGTTCGGATTTTAGATAGCATCTGCTAATTGTGCAAAATGAAATGAATATAATTTATTTCATGAGTCATCATGGTTTATTTGAATATTCAGTAAGTAATATCAATTGAAACTAAGTTAAAGAGTGTTTGTTAATATGCTGTGTTAGTTAGCTATGATTAAAATGGCTTATCAGTCTGGTTATTTGTACTAGCAAGCTGTAAAATAAGTAACTGAGCATATATAAAATTCACACAACATTAAAAGCAACAGGATTGTCAGAACACCCATACGTTACTAGGCACACTCACAAGAAGTAATGCGCAAAATATGAAATGTCACTCACCAGACTACCTTCAATTGTTACTGTCTCATTTTTCACAAGTCAAAAAATGAAGAAAAATGGTTTGTTGATAATTCGTCAAAAGACATTTGCTCGTTGATAGCTTCCCAAGTTCTTTTAGTAGCCCCCGAATTGAAGAAAGTTTGTTTTCCATGTTCAAACAATATATAGCCAATATATATTTGGTGACCTTTTATTTTGAATTCTTTGTAGAAATCAACCGGAAACAAGGTTCGTATTCTGTCTGACTTCACCCTGCTGTGTCCAACGTGGTTCAAGCAGTAACTCTCAACGTGTGGACCACTTGGCTATGAAAGTAAGAGGAAAGCAAAGAATAGGCGATACGTGTATTACTAAACGGTTGGTGAGTGTATTGCAAATGAGTAGGCTTACTTGTCAATGTCAGTTAATGTTTTAGCCTGCTGCTGTCGCTTTCAAGCTTGTAATGATTTTCAATAGCTAACCGAGCAAGACAAGCTAATACGTTAGCTTCGCAATGAGAGCGATGCTGTGTAGATCATACGTAGTGTTATCCTAGTGCTTGCGTTTAAATGGTAGATGTTAAAATGAACTACTCCGAAGTAGAAATGTTATCTAACCGCTTACTAGCACTGGCAATCTAACCTAAAAGTTGCCACGCCTGCACTGTAAGGTATATTAATGATCCCATTTTAACTAGTTCTTAAATATTCCATAGAGACTAGACCATGGGCGAGTTTAAAGTGCACCGGGTCCGGTTTTTCGACTATATGCCCTCGGCCATCCGAGCCCTAGCCTTCAATCCCCGCACGGAAAAGCTTGCCTTGGTACGAGCGGATGCAAGCGTGGAGATCTTCAACTTCAGAGACAACTATTTCCAGGAGAATGTAAGAACTGGAGAATACCTGCTTATTAATACTTTGAGTATTAAAGTGAGCCCCAGTCATCTAGTTGAAATCAAGCAGCCCTGTCTAACCTAGGCTAACCCAAGAGGGGAACGAGAACCATGTCAACATCATGTCAACATCATGTACCTCCACAGTGTAGATGTTGACATGAATCTGTATTTCCTCAGGTGATCCCGGGAAGGGACTCGCGATCCACCGAGGCCCTGTGCTGGGTCGGAGAGCGTCTGTTCAGTGCCGGCTTGAACGGAGAGATCACAGAGTATGATCTGGAGGCCCTCCGGCCCAAGTACAGCCTGGACGCCTACGGAGGCCCCGTCTGGACCCTCACCTGCAACCCCCAGGGGACCCACCTGGCGGTCAGTCAGATGACACTCACGGGGGGGGGAGGGGGGGGCTGCAGGCATTGAGATGTGTAAATTGACCTGTGTGTCTGTCGGTCCCTGTCAGGTGGGGTGCGAGGACGGGACAGTGAAGCTGTTTGAGGTTTTGGAGGACAGAGTTCAGTTTGAACGCCACCTGGACAGACAGAAAGGTGAACTGAATGGAAAGCTGTTTGTTACCCGGGGTTACCCTGGTTGATCTGAGACACGGCTGAATCTGGCCCCCGGGAAACACAGCTCTGGCTTCTCTCAGTGCAGCCTGCTGTTTACAGCTGTCAGTCTGTCTGTGTTTATTCATGCACGTGTGTGTTTCAGGTCGTATTGTTTCTCTGGCCTGGCACCCCTCTGGCACGCAGATCGCAGCTGGAATGATGGACATGATAAGAGTATTTGATGTAGCGTCAGGTAAGTTGAAGGCGGCTCCTGTGCTGTTTATAAACCTGCTGTCGGATTTGACACCAGAGCCGTGTGTGGAACAAGACGTTAGACACGGACATTCATACGGAGCCGAAGCTTCTAGAATCCCCTCCGACTTCCCTTCGCCTCAGGGTCGGAGGTCGCCCCAGGTGGACGTGGTGGGGTCTGAAAGGTGTCCTCCTCCTTCTCCCAGGTCACGGTGTGCAGCGGCTCCTGGTGGACCGCGGCGTGGGCCCCTCCAAGGGCCGGGAGTGCGTGGTGTGGAGCGTGGCCTTCCTGTCGGACCACACCCTGGTGAGCGGAGACTCCGCCGGCAAGGTCCAGGTGTGGGACAGCCACATGGGCACGCTGGTCAAAACGCACCTCATCACCAAGTGGGACGTGCTGGCTCTCTCCGTATCTCAGGTGAGCAGACTTCTGGGTCCCGTTGGTCAGGGGTTAGGGGTCAGGCGAAGGGTCGGGGCTGGAGGGTCGATCCCATTCCATTAGTTGCTGTCTCCCCTCCCATCGACACGATTGTAGAAGTGTAAATGTCTGATTTGCCTCCTGAAACAACATTCTCATCCCTACTAAACTAAAACAAGACGGTTTGATTGACAGGACGAGAGCAGCCTGGTTGCCGGGACGTCGGAGGGCACGGTGGTCCAGTTCCAGTTCCTGGCTCCCTCCTTACAGCAGCAGGCCAAGGAGTGGGTCAGAACCAGGACCTTCAAGAACCACACCCACGACGTGCGGAGCCTGGTGGAGATCGGCACGGCGGTGGTCTCTGGAGGTTCGGGACTCGTCTGATCCTTTCTGGGTGTACAGTTGACCCTGTTTCTAACATAGGAAAGAGACGTAGGCTAGAATTGAATTCATAGGTTAGAACGAAAGGGTTGATATTAATATTTACATTTATTTAATTGAATTCGTAGTGTGTTTTTATAGACTTTTTGTAAATGTAAATCCTAACATGGAACTGTGGGTTGAACACTCAGGTATGGACACACAGCTGGTAGTGCGCCCTCTGCTGGACAAGGTAGAGAAGAACACCCAGGAGTCTGCTCTGCGCAAGATACATTTCCCCCACGTGAGTAGAGGCTGCGTCACCTAATACTGACCATACGGACGACACTGTCGTGTCTGGATGCTGCTGACGCTGCTTGATGAGGTGTTTGGCTCATGCCGTTCCCTGCCGCCCACAGAGGAGTCTGGTGTCGTGCGCCCGGAAGGCTGGGCTGCTGCTGTTCCAGTTCCCAGGACACCTGGAGCTCTGGAGGCTGGGGGAGGGCGAGGGCCAGGGTGAGCAGACTGCAGCCTGCGTACTCCTTTCACAAGACCACTCGCAACAAGACTGACTGTGTGTGTGTGTGTTTAGGGAAGCCAGGAGAGAGCTTAGCAGTGAAGAAGAGACCAGAAAAGCTGCTGCACCTGAAAAGAAAGGTAAGTTCGTTACCACCTGTGTCTGAGACACTGTATCTATATGTGAATAGCATTTGTTATTGTACATGAGAAGGTAAAGGCATATTTTTTGATAGAATCTCTGTTGACTGACTTCCCCTCCATGGTGCTGGATGGGTTGGAATGTTGAGCTGTGACCTTTGCCCCCTCCTCCCCAGGGAGAAGACCATGTGTGCTGCAGTACTCTGTCCCCCTGCGGGGGCTGGCTGGCCTACGCCACCGTGTCCAGCGTGCGTCTCTACAGGCTTCAGTACGACAACAACAGCATCGGCGTCACCAAGGTGGGTGGCCGGACGCCCCCCCCCCCTCTTTCCTGTCCATCTGCCGGCCTCGCTGGAGAGGCGCTCTGTAACCCTGTCCCCCCCCCCCACCCCCTCGTCTCCTAGGTTACCAAGCTGCCGAAGGTGCTCCGCTCCGCCAGCCAGCTCTGCTTCTCCTCCGACTCCTCCAGGCTGTTTGCGGCGTGCGGCAAGGCGGCCGTGCTGGTGATGTCTCTCGGCCAGGCGGAGTGCAAGTACGTGCACACCCTCAAGCCCGTCTCAGGTCAGTGGGGGTGGACGGTGGCTTGTGCCCGGGGGGAATGCTGAGGGACACACACCCTGACACAGACGCTCAGAGGTTTCACTGTGCCGTGTGTCCGCAGACTCCAGACAGGCCGTGCGGCTCCTGTGTGCCAGTGAGGACGGTAAATGGCTGGCTTCAGCCAGCAGCAACTGTGAGGTCCACATCTACAACCTCCACAAACTGAAGGTAACTGACGGACCTCGAGACTTCCAATCCCAGAGAGAGATTCTCCTGTCTCCAATGATCAGTTATCATAAAATCCATCTGCTGCAAAAAATAATAATAATTGTTATTACACTTTTTTTAAACCTGTTGTTCTGCAGTAAAATGCTCTAACCACTGAGCTATATCCTCAGTGTCATTGGCACCGAGCTTCCTCTGACCTTTGACCTCCCTGACCCCTCTAGCTCCACTGCACGTTGCCCGTATACAGCTCCTGTCCCAGCGCCATCGGCATCCACCCTGTCACAAACAACCTGTTCGTAGTGCACGCAGACCAGAAGGTAACAGCCACCAGCGGTAGCCCTGACCCTTGACCTAGACCCTGACCCACGATGCTAACACGTGTGTGTGTGTGTGTGTGTGTGTGTGTGTGTGTGTGTGTGTGTAGATGTTTGAGTACTCCATCCATCAGAAGGAGTACACAGTGTGGAGTCGACGGCTGCAGAAGCAGGGTCTCCATCACATCTGGTTCGACCGCGACACGCCCGTCACACACGTGACCTTTAACCCCCGGAACCCCGCCCACGTCATCCTGCAGGACGCGTACATGTTCTGCATCATCGATCAGAGCCTGGTGAGGATCGCGGCTTTGGGTGCGCTTGGTTTGACTAACCCCGGGACAAAGAAGCAAACCGGCCCTTTTCAAACTGTTTATTATTTGCAAATGGGAGGCGAATCCAATACGCCTGCTTTTCTTTTCAAATCCATGTGAAGTTAGTTTAAGTGTTGAAGTGAGACACTTAGCCTCTGAAATATAACTCCCCCCCCCTCCCCCAGCCCCTCCCTGACCAGAAGGCGAGGTTCCTCAACCAGCTGACCCTCAGGAGCCTCCCAGAGGAGGAGAGGCTGAAACAGAGCCACGCCTTCAAAATATGCAAGACCTTCCAGGTGAGACCCATCTCTCCCTCTAGGATCCTGTCTGTCTCCCTCTGATCCTGTCTGTCTCCCTCTGATCCTGTCTGTCTCTCCCTCTGATCCTGTCTGTCTCCCTCTGATCCCGTCTGTCTCCCTCTGATCCCGTCTGTCTCCCTCTGAGCCCGTCTGTCTCCCTCTGATCCTGTCTGTCTCCCTCTGATCCTGTCTGTCTCCCTCTGAGCCCGTCTGTCTCCCTCTGATCCCGTCTGTCTCCCTCTGAGCCCGTCTGTCTCCCTCTGATCCCGTCTGTCTCCCTCTGATCCCGTCTGTCTCCCTCTGATCCCGTCTGTCTCCCTCTGATCCCGTCTGTCTCCCTCTGATCCCGTCTGTCTCCCTCTGATCCTGTCTGTCTCCCTCTGATCCTGTCTGTCCCTCGTCTGATCTCGTCTGTCTCCCTTTGATCCCGTCTGTCTTCCTTTTGATCCTGTCTGTCTCCCTCTGATCCTGTCTGTCCCTCGTCTGATGTGTCTTCCTCCCTGCAGCACCTGCTGGGTATGAGCCTGCTGGAGGACCAGTCTGTGGTGGTGGTAGAGCGCCCTCTGGTGGATATCGCAACTCAGCTGCCCCCTCCAGTCAGACAGAAGAAGTTTGCCACATAGGCACACAGAAGAAAAACAATTGTGTGTGGATTTTTTTATTTTGTCTGTCAACCAAAACTCCCATTGTTATGTAAATACTGTTTTTGCAGTATTAAAGGAATTATTTACTCTTTTCTAGTGTGTTTTAATATACAGTTTTCTGGCATCAGAAGGATAAACTATACAGGTAGGCATCTGTGGGACTTGTTTTATAGCCATTGCCATGGTTGCATTCTAGGGCCTCAGTTTCAGGAAGTAAGCCAAGTCAAAGTCGAAAGTAAATCTGTTTTATTAAGAATACACAAGGTAGTGTCACAGCACCAGTTGGACATGATGCAGATGGCCATATGGAAATTGAGTTCAAACCTCTAGCTTATGATACTTTATGTAGTTGAGGTTGTTGAGCTTATGATCCTGTTGGTAGACAGCTTTGTGAATGAGCACCATGATAAGAAAGCCCTGTACTGCAGTGAATGCAAACGGCACTGGTTCAAGAGAGCCACTGTTTCCCAAGTGTTTATGAATTCTAACAACACACTCACCATAGACGGCCTCTTAACATGACCACACAGCCAGGATATACTCTAAAATAGGACAGATTTAATTAGGAGAACAAGGCAGGTGGATATGAAGAATAATACATACTTTCAGCTAGTGCCTGAAGGTGACATTTCAGCAAACTATTCTGGACATGGTGATTTTAGGGTTTCAAAACACCACATGGTCCTAATATCCTGCTGACCGGTAATCAGTGGGCCTCAATATGATTCAGGAAGTGTGTGTGTGGGGGAAAATAGCAAGAATGTGTGTTTAGTGACTATAAGTGTGTGTTCATGAGAGGTTTAGGATGTGTGTGTGTGTGTGTTGGAACACATGTTATTTATTCCCTAGTCTGAAACAGTCCCCTTGGTGTTTTGTCCCATGTTTTCTCTAGCACTCATTTCCTGCCCTGGCAGAGTATAATTCAAGAGAGAACCAAGTGTTAAGTATGGTATGTTATTCCATAGCCCAGAGTCCACTGTAACCAGGTCAGCTGAGCAGTTCAGGGGGGGAGGAGGTAGTGAAGCCAGGAGAGCAAGCTGTGAAACGAGAGAGACGGAGAAGTTAGTCTGTCCTGTTCCCTCTGTCCATGAATCCCTGGGCCATACGCTTCTTTAATACAAAATGCCACTGTAGGTATCGGTGAACCCGACCCACCTCATCCCAGAACCCGACCCACCTCATCCCAGAACCCGACCCACCTCATCCCAGAACCCGACCCACCTCATCCCAGGTGCTTGTGGTGGTGTTTCTCATAGCCTACTGCGTTGTTGGTGTTACTTCCTGTGGGGGCAGGGCAGCCGGAGTCAGGTGGGATCGTAGGAAAACAGACAGGTAGGATTACAGAGCCGGACAAACTGACAGATTGAAATGATCAGTTACTCCATCACAGATACTATTGCGATTAACATTCTCACAGCGGACGTGGTTGTAGGGTTGAAATAAAGAGAGCTGTTTACCTTACTTACCCAAGTAATCCTTGTAGTCTTTGAAGTGTTTGTGCCTTAGGCTTCGACCATCTTGGAGAGAGAGAAGGAGGGAGAGATAGAATAAGTCAGAGTATTCTTTTATAAAAACTCACTGAATTGAAAGTGAATATAATAGTTCACTGAATGTTTACTGATCGATTGGCAGTGTTATTGTCTGATAGGAAGTTATTCATTTCTAGGAAGTGAAGCTTGACAGGTACATCAACATGGGCCCAGTGAGAACACAGTGAAAACCCAGTGAGAACCCAGTGAGGACCCAGTGAGGATCCAGTGAGGACCCAGTGAGGATCCAGTGAGGACCCAGTGAGGACCCAGTGAGGACCCAGTGAGAACCCAGTGAGGACCCAGTGAGAATCCAGTGAGGACCCAGTGAGGACCTCACCAGAGTTGCCCCTCTGCTTGATGCACTGGCCCCGGTTGGGGATGCCTGCTGCAGGGTTGCCTTGGTTGATGATGTGGCACTCGTACCCGGTGGGGCAGTGGAGGGGCTCGTCCCCATCCTCAGTGGTGCTGCAGGCCTCCGCTGGCAGAAGAGACAGAGGGAGAAGGAAGATGTGAGTGTGTGTGTGCAGTGTGTGCCAATGGTTGTGGAAGGAATATGTGTGTTTGCATGTGTGTGTGTGTGTGTGTGTGTGTGTACTTACCTTGCAGCACCTCCTCTGGTCCATCCAGCAGCCAGCCGTTGCCCCCCAGCCAGCGAGGTTTGGGCTGAACCAGCCAGTCCAGCACTGACAACACACACATATGGCTTCAAATGGGTCATATCTAACAGTTCTGTAATTGAGTGCTTACCCCAACGACCACATATCCTCATTATTGACTCAAAGTCATTGACAAGGGCGTGTGTGTGTGTGTGACCTAGCCTACCAGGAGGGGGCTGGACAGACTCCAGGTGTGTGTGTGTGTGTGTGACCTAGCCTACCCGGAGGGGGCTGGACAGACTCCAGGCAGGCGTAGATGCAGCCGTTGTAGCAGCAGCGTTTGTGACGCTCGCACTCCGAGTCGGAGCGACACCCCGGCACCTCGCACGCCCGCTCCGGAAGCATCTGGGGAGGGGGGGGGCAGCGGTCGTTCTTCTGGTGCTGCGTAGTCTGGGACTGGCTGGGGTACTCATAGTCCTGGGGCGTCGAGGGATGGAAACAGAAAGGCGGGAGGTGGTGGGAGTGTGGGGGGGGGGGGGGGGGGGGGGGGGTAATATAGATTAAGATGGTAATAGACAAGCAAGCAAACCACAGACAGAAAGACAAAGTTAAGTAAAACATGTTACTATAAAGGCATCATGCGAGCAGGACCTGGCAGGTCCTAAACTGTGTTTAATTAGCGGAGGTCTGTTTGTAGGGATCAGGTCTGTTCTCACAACTCCCCACATGGCCAACAGAGGGCAGCAACTCACTGCAGCAACTCACTGCAGCAACACACTGCAGCAACACACTGCAGCGCCGCGGTTTGGATCTGCTGCAGGTCTCATTACTGAGCAAGCCAACACATTACATTTATTAGCTATTACCAAGCCAAACTTGCTTGGTAAAACAGGTTTGACAGTAACAAATTACATATTAACTGCTTCTAGATGTGTTTGTGCTGCCATTGACCATCATTTGCTTTCAGACGTGACCAGACACAACCACCCACCCACCCACACACACACACAGCCACACACACTCACACCCACACACACAGCCACACACACACCCACCCACCCACCCACACACACCCCACCCACACCCACACACACACGCACACACACACACTCACACCCCCACACACCCACCCACACACTCACACACACACCCACCCACACCCCCACACACACACCCACCCACACCCCCACACACGCAGTTCCTGGAGTTCAAGGAAACTCTGTGAGGCAGAATTAGCTTATCTGTTATCTATTAATTCGAGAGCTTATAAAACATTTAGATAATCACAGTTTCAGCCACAAACGAGCTCTCATGGTTCAATGAATTACAACTATTAACTATTACTACTTCTGGCATGAATGCTTGAACTGTGAACTTGTTCCAATCCTCTGTAGCTCCAGTAGAGAACAGTCTGGGCAGCAGTAGAGAACAGTCTGGGCAGCAGTAGAGAACAGTCTGGGCAGCAGTATAGAACAGTCTGGGCAGCAGTAGAGAACAGTCTGGGCAGCAGTAGAGAACAGTCTGGGCAGCAGTATAGAACAGTCTGGGCAGCAGTATAGAACAGTCTGGGCAGCAGTAGAGAACAGTCTGGGCAGCAGTAGAGAACAGTCTGGGCAGCAGTAGAGAACAGTCTGGGCAGCAGTATAGAACAGTCTGGGCAGCAGTATAGAACAGTCTGGGCAGCAGTAGAGAACAGTCTGGGCAGCAGTATAGAACAGTCTGGGCAGCAGTATAGAACAGTCTGGGCAGCAGTATAGAACAGTCTGGGCAGCAGTATAGAACAGTCTGGGCAGCAGTAGAGAACAGTCTGGGCAGCAGTAGAGAACAGTCTGGGCAGCAGTATAGAACAGTCTGGGCAGCAGTATAGAACAGTCTGGGCAGCAGTAGAGAACAGTCTGGGCAGCAGTAGAGAACAGTCTGGGCAGCAGTAGAGAACAGTCTGGGCAGCAGTAGAGAACAGTCTGGGCAGCAGTATAGTGTCTTCTCTACTTAAGTTACGCACTAATTGTTGGTCACTTTGGATAAAAGCAAATCAAATGGCAATATTCAGTAGGGTCCTGGCAGCAGTATAGATTCAGTACAGGACAGCACGGGGTCCACCACAGCCACACTCACTCTCTGCCAGCACAGAATTCCTCCTGCTCAGCTTTACGTGACTGTGGTCTATCAAGATGCTAATGTTACACACTGTCTGGCCAACAGTGGAAATGTAGACACACACTTTGTAGGTTTCACGGGCACTGTCTACTGTCAACTCCTAGTCCAAAACAATGACACATCCATCCTTGAGGGAAAACGAGAGCCAGAGAAAGGAAAGAGAGCCAGAGACACAGTGGAAGAGAGAAGGATGAAGAGAACTCCCTCCATGGTGGTGGATCTCGTCTCTAATTAGATAATGGGGCTGCAGAACTGCACGCGATCGTTAAAGCGGGGCTGTTTATTTGGCAGGCTGCGCGATCGCTCTTCCCAACCAACCGTAAAAACGAAAGCAAATGTTTGGCGCTGGCGTGAGTGCCACAGAGTATGCCTATGTGTTTGTTATAAACACCCAATGATGTGCTCCGTCGGCTGTAGGCTTGGCGGGAGGGTTGGGGTGTGTGTGTCTTTGTTTTGGGTGTGTGCGTGTGTCAGGGGGGTGGGGGAAGGGGGAAGTCACATCACGGATGACTTGTTGGAACATTGTGAGGTGACCTCTTTCACCCAAATCACACCCCAGCATCGGTATTAGGCCAACCTCCCATCCTGCCTGCCTGCCTGCCTGTCTGTCTCTCTGCTGCCTGCCTGCCTGTCTGCCTGCCTGCCTGCCTGCCTTCCTGCCCTCTCTCTTCTCTCTCTCTCTCTCTCTCTCCTCTCTCTCTCTCTCTCTCTCTCTCTCTCTCTCCTCTCTCTCTCTCTCTCTCTCTCTCTCTCTCTCTCTCTCTCTCTCTCTCACTCTCTCTCTCTCTCTCTCTCTCTCTCTCTCTCTCTCTCTCTCTCTCTCTCTCTGTCTCTGTCTCTGTCTCTGTCTCTCTATCTGCCTGCTTGATTAGTCTCTATCTATCGCTGAGACCACACTCCGACACAGGCCTTTACTTCCTCCCGCCAGAGGAAGTGCCTGTACACCCCAGGGAAGCTGTCAGATGAAGAGTAAGTGCCTGTACACCCCAGGGAAGCTGTCAGATGTAGAGGAAGTACACATTGTGCCCGGCAGATCACACTGATATTGACTGACTTGTTCCCAGCTGATAACCGTAATTGTACTTCATATCCAACCTTCCCCCCCCTGCTCCCAGACTTTGGTCTGTGCCCTGCCCACAGGTTACATGTTGGAACATGGGCAACATCATGGTCCATGGGCACAAGAAAAATAATTTCCTGTTAGTTGTTAAAACATTGTGAATCTTTTGTGTTAAAGTGCGTGTGTGTTCTGTGCCGCGTGCTTGTCTCCCTTCCTGTGTGTATGTAAGCATTTTGTGTGTGAAGCCTATTTTCAGTAGGGAGTTAGCTAATCCTGTGTATGCTTGGGCCCTATGACTCACATCACCTGATCAGAATTGTGTTTGGAATGTCTCTCCGAGCTGCACGGCAGACCACCTGACCACCACCGACAGCAGGGCTTCCCCCCCGCCCCCCCCACCCTCCCACCTGGCTCACTCACAACCAACATCTATTGCAGTAAATCAAACTAACCTCTACTGAGTAACATGTCAAACATGACTTCTCTCATCTTTGGATCTTTGGAGGAACCAAAGACGTCTCCTCCTTGTGTAAATGTCTGGGGGAGTTGAAGCCAATACCCTGAAGACCCATCATGTCATTGGTGATTTTCAAGGTAAATACAGCAGTTAGACATCGTCACCTGTAATCAGTGCTCCAGAGACATGTGCTGACATGTCCGTTCAGGTTGAGGTTATCACAGACTTGTGTATTTAACGTGTATTTAACATACCCTGAGCTGACGTCCTCTGTAGTTCAACCATCGGTGGACTGTCTCGCCTAGCCAGGTGGAAACCAGCTGTGTTCACCGTGTACACGTGGCTCACTGGTTCTATAGCATGTGCTATTAGAACCAATCTCACGCTAGACTGAGGTCAGCCATCTTAGAATGTGCGCCACCCTGCTCCTGAAATGTCCACTGCTGTTATCGTGTCTGGACTCACCCCCCGGGAGCACGGCCACGAGCACAGCTCCAGGCCACGACCCCAAAGACCTGGCCTTGTTTAGAGTGTGTACAGCAGCACACCAGCCCAGCTATGCCAGCTATGCAGATAAGCTCACCTCACTTCCTGTACCCAACTTCAGGCTGGGAAGTTGGGGTGGGAGGGGGGGGGGGGGGTGACTGGGGATTGTACCGGGGCTAGGGATGGGGTCGGGGCCGGAGATGGGGGCTGGGCCTGGGGCCAGCTGTAAGGATTGGTTTACAGAGGGACAGAGAGTTGCTGGATGTCTGCAGGTGCTGTATGGTCTAGGTTATGTTATGACTGAAGGGAGGGATGAGGGACAGAGGGAGGGAGCACGGGATGAGGGCGTGGGGAGGAAGGGGTTAGCGGGAGGAAGATGGGGAGAAGGAGGGAAGGAATGTGGATGTCATGTATTCCTCTGGAAGACTCCGGCACTAAAGACTGAAAGAGAGAGAGAAAGAAAGAAAGAGAGACAGAGAGACAGAGAGGAAAGCAACATGTGCATGGTCGGCTCAGCATGTTCCAATTACAGTGTCTTTGAAGCACCGTCCAGGAAGAATGTCCGTTTGGCCATCCTAGTGGAGAAAGGAAGAGGAGGGAGGGAGGGATGTGAGGAAGGGAGGGATGTGAGGGAGGGAGGGATGTGAGGGAGGGAGGGATGTGAGGAAGGGATGGATGTGAGGGAGGGAGGGATGGGAGGAAGAGAGGGATGTGAGGGAGGGAGGGATGGGAGGAAGGGAGGGATGTGAGGGAGGGAGGGAGGGAGGGATGTGAGGAAGGGATGGATGTGAGGAAGGGATGGATGTGAGGGATGTGAGGGAGGGAGGGATGGGAGAGAGGGATGGGAGGGAGGGATGTGAGGAAGGGAGGGATGGGATGATAAGGAATGAGTGTATCGAGAAAATTGAGAGTAGAAATGGAGAGAGAGAGGGGGGAGAAAGAGATTGTGAAAAAGCCACCACCAAAAGAGAGAAGGGAGTGGAGTAAGTCGGGCCCTGGGGCCCCTCATCCGCCAGCACCAATCAGACCTCCAGTGAGATGAGTTGCACGCACACACATATTCCCACAATCACATTGTCCTGAATGTGAGCAATGTCTGGGCTTATTCAACCATTCATCTATGCGATTGATTCATTCTTTCATCCAATAATGTATTAAATCCATGGCAACACTTTACATTCATGTTATATGAAATCCCATGTAACTTGTGCTTGTGCTTTGTAGAAAAGGCTGTGCAATGAAATGGGATTGGTGGTCCAGGTCGATACACCGGGGTAAGAAGGCACACTCTGGGGAAGGGGTGTGTAAGGGGTTGGTGGACTTTGTGCTGCCAAAACAAGATCAACATCAACACCCGCTTCCCCCCTGAACGCCCCACCCCCCCATGCTAAGGTGTCACCGTAGCGGACGGGGACCACACAGCACTTTCTCTGTAGCTGCACCGTGGTCACTAGAGACATTGGCATGTGGTCGCATGGTGTCCAGTGTAACCTCCGTGTGAGGGAGGTGCACTTCCATTGGTCCATTCATCCGTCTCGTTCCCCAGGGCTGAGGCACAGAGAGAGCCCTCAGCCTCACCCTCCCACCTCTCACCTCTGCTACAGAACCGCTCTCTGTGTGAGAGACTAGCGCCATCCTCCAAAACCACAGAAACAGAGTACAGCTTGTGTTGCTTACAAACACACACACACAACACACACACACACGCACACAAAGTCAAACGTTTTCCTCTCACCTTCTGATTGAGCCCTCTTTTTCCTGATCCGGTTAACTTCCTGTCCGACTTCCTGTCGAGGCGGACAAGACCAGCATGCATAGCAACAGCAGCAGTGATCCTCGGAGCTGACACACCGGCATGTTCCTTGCTTCTCTTCCTCCTCTCTCTCCTCCTCTTCCTCAGTTAGTGCTCAATAAATCCTGCCGCTCCTCCGACTTTGTCCTCGTCCACACTGCTAATAATCCCAGACTTCTTCCAAAGTTTCTCTCAGTGAGTCCTCTGTCTCTCTCTTCTCTCTCTCTCTCTCTGTCTCTCTCTCTCTCTCCCTCCCTCTCTCTCTCTCTCTCCTCTCTCTCTCTCTCTATCTCTCACTCTCTCTCGCTGGGCAAGTAGAGAGAGGCAGGCAGACAGCGATTACACAAGCACTCCTTACCAGTCCTGTATATCCGCCTGAGGAAAACTGCAGAAGCAGGGAGAGGAGAGCAGGAGTGAACCGAGTCCGGGTGCAGGAGGGGGGTAAGCAGAGGAACACAGCTAGTCCGGAGAGTTCTGAAAGAGTGGCAGAGCCGTAAGACAGCTGTCCTGTGCATCAGTTGTCCGGGGTTCAGTCTGTTCCCTGAAACAGCGAGCACATGGCTCCTTCTGGGAGAGGGACGCGGAGGGAGGGAGGGAGGCCGGGGAGGGAGGGAGGCCAGGGAGGGAGGGAGGGAGGCCAGGGGGGAGGGGAGGGAGGCCAGGGAGGGATGGGGGGAAGGGGATGGAGGGCCAGGAGGAGGGAGGGAGGGAGGGAGCGAAAGGAGGGAGGGGAGAGGAGTGAAAAGAAGACAGAAATTTGAAAGATGAGATATTTGAAGGGACCTCCCCTTTGCCCCCTGTGCACCATAGAACACATCTGGTACATTTTATTGGAGGGAAAGAAAGAGAGAGGGGGGGGGGGAAGTGAGAGAAAGTGAGAGATAGAGAAAGAGAGATGGGTAGAGGGGACTAGAGAGAGAAAAGCGAGTTAGAAATTGTGTATGTCAGAGACAGTGCATGTGTAAATAAGAGAAAGCTTTAAATACTTGGCAACTATCTTTAGCCATAGCCTATATTTGCATTCCTGAATGAATATGTGTAACTATCACTCACATTAAAAGTCTCATGAATGGAATTTAAGTACACACCGAGAGAACATGACAGGAAATACGAGAACTCGACATTCTTGAGCGTATGTGTGTTATATGGACAAGTGTGTTTAGAGGGGCCTTGTTCACTGTGGCGCAGAGGCAGAGGGAACGAAAGCATGTGGCGTGCTACAGTCTAGAGGCCACCGGCATGTTCCCTCTCAAACTAGGACATGACCCCCCCCCGCCACCCCTCGTCTTTCCCCCCCCGCCCCCCCCCCCCCCCTCCCCAATCCCCTTCGCCCCCCCTCACTCCCGTTGACCCCCCACCTCTACCCCCCTCGCCATCACCCCCACCACCTCCCCCTAAACCCGTCGCCCTGAACTGAAAGGGGTAAAGAATGCCAGGCCTGCAAATCTCCATCATTATTAGTTTTACAGGAGCTCCTGTCACTGTGGGGCCCTGCCTACAATTACACAAAAGAGACAGAGAGAGAGAGAGAGAGAAGTGGAGAGACAAGTAGAGAGAGATACAGAGATAGGGGGTGCAGGGGAGATCTCAGAGAGATGTCTGTGATCTCCAGAGAGAACAGTAGAGGTGGAGGGGAGGAATGTGTGGGTTAGAGACCAGGGTTAGAGACCAGGGTTAGAGACCAGGGTTAGAGACCAGGGCCTGGTCTCTTCCTGACGGGCTCTGTGTCACAGTGGCACAGTGCTTCTCGCCGGCTCGTCAGCGCTCTCATTGGCCCAGTCTGTGGTCGGATCCTCACAGCTTTCCTGACCGCCTCTCATCAGCACAGCTCAGAAAAAGGGCTCAGTGTCCTGACAGCAGGATCCCCTCCTCAACCTGTCAGGGGGGGGGGGGGGGCACCACGACTGTCCCTGACCACCAGGGACAGCTGGAGCCACCCCCTACACTGTCTGCCTGAGTGCTGAGTAATGAACAGTTTAAACCTCATTAAACTCCACGTCGCTTGACTTCTCTCCAAGCAAAAGTCAACTAAGTTTTGTTTTGTTTTTTTCGATGCTGACATTTAGATTTTTTTCAAGCCATTGCTCAAACTCTTGACAGTTTACCGTGCAGAAAGCACCTAGAAGGACAACCTAGACACTCCCATGTCTACCATATGTCTGTTGGCCTTTGTGCTGTGTGAGAGAGAGGCAGAGAGGGAAGAGGGAGGAAGAGAGAGAGACAAAAAGAGAGACTGACTTTTGATGGTCTTTATTGAGACGTTCTAACATTACTGTAAAACCACTCCCCTCCATCGTTCCTCTTTGTTTTAAACAAAGAGGAGAGAGAGAAGGAGAGAGGGGGGAGAGAGAGACTAGAGAGAGAGAGACAGAGAGAGCAAGGGAGAGAGTGAACGAGAAGTGAGGGAGTATGTATGTAAGCCAGTCAGTGTGATGTAAGACTGTTTGTGTTAGTGTGGCTTTTACTGTATCGTCCATTAGACCATAAAAGAGCTAGAGAGAGAGAGAGAAGGAGAGAGAGAGAAGGAGAAGGAGAAGGAGAGAGAGAGAAAGAGAGAGAGAGAGAAAGAGAGGGAGAGAGAGAGAGAGAGAGAGAGAGAGAGAGAGAGAGAGAGAGAGAGAGAGAGAGAGAGAGGGAGAGAGAGGGAGAAGGATGGCGCCACCACATCAGCTGATACACAAGACACAACAGATAAATAAGTGCAGAAGAATTGTTTACTAGTCTGCTGACAGTAAACTATGCCCATGTTTTCCTTCCCTGGTCCCTTGCCTGTTTCCTTCCCTGGTCCCTTGCCTGTTTCCTTCCCTGGTCCCTTGCCTGTTTCCTTCCCTGGTCCCTTGCCTGTTTCCTTCCCTGGTCCCTTGCCGGTTTCCTTCCATGTTCTTTGCTCCTTTATTTTCTTCAAGACTGGTGCATGGAAACTGTTGTGGGTGTGTGCGTGTGTGGCCCGTACGTGAAGGCACGTGAAGATGTTTGTCAAAAGGTATGTACACTATCAACAGTTAGCATGTCTGTGGTGTGTGTTCTGTGTGCTTGTGTGTATGTGTGTTAGTGTATTCGTTCGTGTGTGTGTACCTTTCTGTACATGTGAGCACGTGTGTGTGTGTGTGTGTTTGTTAGTGCTGGTTTGGGAAGTACAGAAGCCCCTGTAAGTGGGAGTTCCAGAACTAAGGAAGAAGATTGGAGTGACAGGGGGAGGAGGAGGGAGGAGAGGGCAGGTGCATGTAGCAGACAGGGAGTGGCTCTTGGAGACCGAATCCAAAACATCTGCTTGGCTCCTGATTCATCTCAATCAGTCGTTCTCTCTTTTCATCTCTCTTCCTTTCTTCTTTCTCCCCACTTTTTCCCCCCAATGATCTCTCATTTCTTCCTCCCTGTGTCTGTGTGCAAAGCTATTAATTGGTACCTTGCACTTGGACTCAGCGAGTCAGATAAAAGACGATTCTTTTAACTCAACTAATTATAAACTTTGAGCTTCTCTTCCGTTTGACTCGAATCACTTTTGATTGGAATTGAACATGAGCACCATTCAGGTTCTGTCAGAGTTCTCCCTCATTAAAAAGGCCTTCCAGTCCAGAGAGAAGGTCTGGGCCCAGTGGTGCTCCTCTGGTGGGTGGAGAGGAGGGGGGTGGGGGGGGGGGGCTCATTCCAGTGCCTTGTTATTCTCATTAACGTAACCCCCTGAAGCTGGACCAATCACATTCAATTAGAACTCTTCCTTCCTCTCTCTCTCACACTTCTCCACCTAGCTTCTTGCTGCAAGAGCTGTTTTCATTCTCTTTCCCCTACTTTTCCCCAAACCTCCAGCTCTGTGATTTTCTTCACTTCTCTCTCACTTTTTCTTTCATTCCCCCCCCCCCCCCCCCATCTCTTTCTGGTTTAACTGTCCCCTCATCTATTTTCTCCGCCCTCTCTCTCTCGCCCACCCCCCTTGGTTAGGGAGTCTTTGAACTCAGGTAGCAGGGCAGCATTCCACACCCTGACCCGTGGGAGCAGGGGGCACAACCAAACATTTCAACTAGCTGTTACTATAGCGACCATCCGCCTAGGGGGCTGACACTCCGGTCAAAGTGACTGGGAGGGTTTCAGTGTGTGTGTGTGAGAGAGAGAGAGAGAGAGAGAGAGAGAGAGAGAGTGAGAGGAGAGAGAGAGAGAGAGAGAGAGAGGGGGGGAGAGAGAGAGAGAGAGAGAGAGAGAGAGAGAGAGAGAGAGAGAGAGAGAGAGAGAGAGAGAGAGAGAGAGAGTAGAGACTTCAAAATGTTAAACTTCAAATGCTTCCTAACCTCTCTGGTTTATTGGATGTAAGGTTTGAGATCACATGACCTATTTTCCCAAGACATCCATCTTCTCTCTGAAGTTTAATGTCAAGCACTTTGTTTGTGCTTGATTTAGAATCAACACTTTGGGTGTTCTTGGTTTAAAACCAACAGTAGTCAGACCAATGACATATTCCCAACTGTCCAACCGTGTGAAGTAAATCAAACGAGCCCCAGATACATGTAGTGTTCCAGCTATGTGCACCAGCTGTCTGCTCCTCTCTCAAAGGGTCTGGCGCTGTGTGTGGCCTGTGGTCGTCAAGCCCGGCCCTATCAGCTCCCCTCCCCTCTACTGTGTCCTGTAACCCTGTCAGCTGCCCTCTACTGTGTCCTGTAACCCTGTCAGCTGCCCTCTACTGTGTCCTGTAACTCTGTCAACTGCCCTCTACTGTGTCCTGTAACTCTATCAACTGCCCTCTACTGTGTCCTGTAACCCTGTCAACTGCCCTCTACTGTGTCCTGTAACTCTGTCAACTGCCCTCTACTGTGTCCTGTAACCCTGTCAACTGCCCTCTACTGTGTCCTGTAACCCTGTCAACTGCCCTCTACTGTGTCCTGTAACCCTGTCAACTGCCCTCTACTGTGTCCTGTAACTCTGTCAACTGCCCTCTACTGTGTCCTGTAACCCTGTCAACTGCCCTCTACTGTGTCCTGTAACCCTGTCAACTGCCCTCTACTGTGTCCTGTAACTCTGTCAACTGCCCTCTACTGTGTCCTGTAACCCTGTCAACTGCCCTCTACTGTGTCCTGTAACCCTGTCAACTGCCCTCTACTGTGTCCTGTAACTCTGTCAACTGCCCTCCCCTCTACTGTGTCCTGTAACTCTGTCAACTCCCCTCTACTGTGTCCTGTAACTCTGTCAACTCCCCTCTACTGTGTCCTGTAACCTTGTCAACTGCCCTCTACTGTGTCCTGTAACTCTGTCAACTCCCCTCTACTGTGTCCTGTAACCTTGTCAACTGCCCTCTACTGTGTCCTGTAACTCTGTCAACTGCCCTCCCCTCTACTGTGTCCTGTAACTCTGTCAACTGCCCTCTACTGTGTCCTGTAACTCTGTCAGCTGCCCTCTAGTGTGTCCTGTAACTCTGTCAACTGCCCTCTACTGTGTCCTGTAACTCTGTCAACTGCCCTCCCCTCTACTGTGTCCTGTAACTCTGTCAACTGCCCTCTACTGTGTCCTGTAACTCTGTCAGCTGCCCTCTACTGTGTCCTGTAACTCTATCAACTGCCCTCTAGTGTGTCCTGTAACTCTGTCAACTACCCTCTACTGTGTCCTGTAACTCTGTCAACTGCCCTCTACTGTGTCCTGTAACTCTATCAACTGCCCTCTACTGTGTACTGTAACTCTGTCAACTCCCCTCTACTGTGTCCTGTAACCCTGTCAACTGCCCTCTAGTGTGTCCTGTAACTCTGTCAACTGCCCTCTACTGTGTCCTGTAACTCTGTCAACTGCCCTCTACTGTGTCCTGTAACCCTGTCAGCTGCCCTCTACTGTGTCCTGTAACTCTGTCAACTGCCCTCTACTGTGTCCTGTAACCCTGTCAGCTGCCCTCTACTGTGTCCTGTAACCCTGTCAACTGCCCTCTACTGTGTCCTGTAACTCTGTCAACTGCCCTCTACTGTGTCCTGTAACTCTGTCAGCTGCCCTCTACTGTGTCCTGTAACTCTGTCAACTGCCCTCTACTGTGTCCTGTAACTCTGTCAACTGCCCTCTACTGTGTGCTGTAACTCTGTCAACTGCCCTCTACTGTGTCCTGTAACTCTGTCAGCTGCCCTCTACTGTGTCCTGTAACTCTGTCAACTGCCCTCTACTGTGTCCTGTAACTCTGTCAACTGCCCTCCCCTCTACTGTGTCCTGTAACTCTGTCAACTGCCCTCTACTGTGTCCTGTAACTCTGTCAGCTGCCCTCTACTGTGTCCTGTAACTCTATCAACTGCCCTCTAGTGTGTCCTGTAACTCTGTCAACTGCCCTCTACTGTGTCCTGTAACTCTGTCAACTGCCCTCTACTGTGTCCTGTAACTCTGTCAACTGCCCTCTACTGTGTCCTGTAACTCTGTAAACTCCCCTCTACTGTGTCCTGTAACTCTGTCAACTGCCCTCCCCTCTACTGTGTCCTGTAACTCTGTCAACTGCCCTCTACTGTGTCCTGTAACTCTGTCAGCTGCCCTCTACTGTGTCCTGTAACTCTATCAACTGCCCTCTAGTGTGTCCTGTAACTCTGTCAACTGCCCTCTACTGTGTCCTGTAACTCTGTCAACTGCCCTCTACTGTGTCCTGTAACTCTGTCAACTGCCCTCTACTGTGTCCTGTAACTCTGTCAGCTGCCCTCTACTGTGTCCTGTAATTCTGTCAACTGCTCTTTTAAATCTGGAGTTGCGAAAATTGTGAATCATCCTATGGATTAATAGTGGGGAACACCTCTGAAAATCGACATTTCAGGTGTGAAGCTCTCACCTGTTGTTGGTACACCGTAGCATGCAATAAGATCCAGCTGGAGATTTCATTGTGTAGGGAGACCGGTGATCAAAGAGGAAACCGACTATCACATGACCGAGAGGGAGTTCCTCGGAGCGGAAACCAGACAGCTATCTGCTTGTTTGATCTGGCAGTCATCTCTCAGATCACTTGTGGACTCTTCCCTTGGCAGTCAACCGTCTCATGGTAGATAGGTGTGTGTGCACATCAAAGTGTGGGTTGAAGGAGCTTTTCAGATTCATGTTCTTTGTGATTCGTTACCGCCGTCTTGGTTAGAATGTATGTTATTAAAATGTTTTCTCCGTCTGTTGGTCTTTCTCCCCCCCCCTCTCTCTGTCTCTTTCTCTTCCTCTCTATCTGTCTGCCCTCTCTCTCCCCCCCCCTCTTCCTCTCTTTCTGTCTGCCCTCTCTCTCTCCCCCCCCTCTTCCTCTCTTTCTGTCTGCCCTCTCTCTCTCCCCCCCCCCCCTCTTCCTCTCTTTATGTCTGCCCTCTCTCTCCCCCCCCCTCTTCCTCTCTTTCTGTCTGCCCTCTCTCTCCCCCCCTCTTTTTCTCTCTTTGTCTGCCCCCTCTCTCTCTCTCTCCCTCTATCTTTGTCTGCCCCCCCCCTCTCTCTCTGTCTGCCCCCACCCTCTCTCTCTCTCTCTGCCCCCACCCTCTCTCTCTCTCTCTCTGCCCCCACTGTCTCTCTCTCTCTGTCTGCCCCCACCCTCTCTCTCTCTCTCTGCCCCCACTGTCTCTCTCTCTCTCTCTGTCTGCCCCCACCCTCTCTCTCTCTCTCTGCCCCCACTGTCTCTCTCTCTCTCTCTGCCCCCACTGTCTCTCTCTCTCTCTCTTTGTCTGCCCCCACCCTCTCTCTCTCTCTCTGCCCCCACTGTCTCTCTCTCTCTCTCTTTGTCTGCCCCCACCCTCTCTCTCTCTCTCTGCCCCCACTGTCTCTCTCTCTCTCTCTCTCTCTGCCCCCACTGTCTCTCTCTCTCTCTCTCTCTGCCCCCACTGTCTCTCTCTCTCTCTTTGTCTGCCCCCACTCTCTCTCTCTCTCTCTCTCTCTCTCTCTGCCCCCCCCCTCTCTCTCTCTCTCTTTGTCTGCCCCCACTCTCTCTCTCTCTCTCTCTCTCTCTCTGCCCCCCCCCTCTCTCTCTCTCTCTTTGTCTGCCCCCACTCTCTCTCTCTCTCTCTCTCTCTCTCTCTCTGCCCCCCCCCTCTCTCTCTCTCTCTTTGTCTGCCCCCACTCTCTCTCTCTCTCTCTCTCTCTCTGCCCCCCCCCTCTTTCTCTCTCTCTCTGTTTATATTCCTCCCCTCCCTGTCTGTTTGGGAGAGGCTAAAATGGACAGACAAAATCAGACGTGTGTAATAGAGAGAGAATGTGTGTGTGTGTGGACGTGTGTGTGTGTGAAATTCCGGGAGCCTGTGTTTATGGAACGGATTATGCTGACTAAACCTCCGTTTAGCGTTTATTACAACAGAGTTATGAGAGGTGACATGTTTGTTTCTGTATGTTTGTGTTATTCCATAGGAGGCAGTTATCAGAAAAACTGCCGGTTCAGGGTTAGGGAACTACTTAAACAGCTTCACACACACACACACATATACACACACACATATACACACACACACACACACACACACACACACAGGGGAAGACATGTTTTTCTCTCTGTGGGATTTTTGGGCTGCTTTGAATGTGAACATTCTGAGTATCTCAATAGAGCTGTGTTCCACCTACACAGTCACTCGTCCAGGGACCTACTTCATTATTGTGTGTGTGAAAACACAAGTTATCTATAAACATGTAAAAAATTACAGCTCCACTGAAAGCTAAACCAAATGGTACTTTTACACATTTGTTTTGAGTTTGAAAGTGGCACATCGTTTTGAGTTTCAAAGTAGGTAACGTCAGTGTTTATGATCTGTCTCTGGAGACGGTTTACGGTGGACACTTTTGCAAGGCTTGAACATATTTGTCCAAACAGAATGTACTGTTCTAAAACGCACAGCTTCTCAAACCTGATGCATGCAAAAATGCATGCATGCAAACCATAAATCTTGATATCAACTGAAGATATTTCAATTAATCATTTTGATTAATCATTTGGCCCAATGAACACTAACTCTAAAAATCAATATATTCTAACATAGTTCAAAGGAGGGTTCACATTCAAGTGGGAGTGATTAGTACAATTTGGACCAGATTTCATTTAGTTTGATGTGATTTACTCAACTGAGAAATGTGTTTTGAATGCTTTGTGTGAAAGCTATTTGAAAATGACTAATGCTGTTGTGCTTGTTGGGCTGTAAAGTGGACCAAGTGGATCTGAGTTTTATTAACCCTTGTGCTGCCTTCGGGTCACATGACCCAAAGGTTCATAACGAACCATTGTTGTGTTTACCCAATTTTACCCAATACAAAAACAAATAAAAATAATTTTCTTTTAACCTTCGCAATGTGGGGGGTCTGAGACAGCCCAACGGTTAAAAGAAAATGCTTCACTTTGTTTTTGTATGCGGTAATATGACGGTGGGTCACAATGACTGATGGGTCAGAATGACCCGAAGATAACACAAGGGTTAAAAGGAACATTTTGAGCAATAAGTCACCATGCCTTCACTTACCACTAGAGAGCATTGTTGGCCCAGCTAACCTTGTGAGGTTGTGTTGGAAACAAACGCTATATCACTTATTCGTTAAGTCCCTGTCAAGAATAGACATTTAATCATATTCAAATTACATAATACTAACATCTATGTTCTCTGTGTTTTTACTAGGAAGTACTGTCCTTTCAAGTAAAACTGTTTTGTTGTTGGTAGATTCAATCCTAACTGTGGATCTGTATACAAACCACAGGTTGAGACCCGTAACACTGAAGTGTGATGACTATGGTTATGTGTGCGATGGTGAAACCGTTTGTTTTTGTAGTTCTAGTTAGGTCAGAGGTCAACTTTCCCAGCTGTAGGTCCTGATGCTGGCTTGTCTCTGTCCTTCTTCAGTGGTCTACACAGGAGGAACAGGCCTCACTCTCTCCCCCTCTCCTCCTTTCTCTCACTCTCTCCCCCTCTCCTCCTTTCTCTCACTCTATCCCCCTCTCCTCCTTTCTCTCACTCTATCCCCCTCTCCTCCTTTCTCTCACTCTATCCCCCTCTCCTCCTTTCTCTCACTCTATCCCCCTCTCCTCCTTTCTCTCACTCTCTCCCCCTCTTTCTCTCACTCTGTCTCTCTCCCCCTCTCCCTCCCCCTCCACCCCCCCCTCTCCCTCTCCCTCCCTCTCTCTCGTTCTCTCTCTCCCTCCACCGCCCCCTCTCTCTCTCTCTCTCTCTCTCTCTCCCTCTCCCTCCCTCTCTCCCTCTCTCTCTCTCTCTCTCTCTCTCTCTCTCCCTCCCTCTCTCTCTCTCTCTCTCTCTCTCTCTCTCTCTCTCTCTCTCTCCTCCCTCCTCTCTCTCTCTCTCTCTCTCTCCCTCCACCGCCCCCTCTCTCTCTCCCTCTCCCTCCCTCCCTCCCTCTCTCTCTCTCTCTCTCTCTCTCTCTCTCTCTCTCACTCTCTCTCTCTCTCTCTCTCTCCCTCTCTCTCCCCCTCTCTCTCTCTCCCAGTCTCTAGCCATCCTTTTCTCCGTCTTGACATCGTCTCCTCAGGCTCCTCCTTCCAGCCCCCTGTCGGACTCTGTCGGTGAATCACGTCCCTTCATGGGTGACTGGGCCAGCCCCCCGCGCGTCATCTGGTGCAGCAGCATCAGGAAGAGGGCGGAGACTATGAGGGCCACGCCTGCCATCAGGAAGCCTGTCCCATAGTCACTCATCTTATCAATGAAGAACCCTGGGGAGCCAATAAGACATGTTAGTGTGGTGTCAGCTGACCTCTCCAGTGTAGTGTCCAGGTTTCTTCCTGCTTCTAAGAAACTTCCGGTCCACCATGGCACAAAAGACATAGAAACACCATAGCTGTTCTTAGTTGCCTTTAAGATGACATCCAATGTGTTGTTTCGATAACCGTGTGTGATAGATATGCATCAAGTTCTTCCTTGGAATTGAAAGTACAGTACAGTTGTCATACAGTAGTATGAACAGCAGTACATGGGCTTCAGTCAGAATTAGAGAGAGAGAGAAGAGGACAATAGGAACAAGGGCATGAGGAAGGCAGGGGAGTGCCTCTGGATTAAATACCAGCAGTTTGTGTGAAGTTGCTGGTTGTCAGTTCTCAGGCTACAAACTGGTCCAGGCTACAAACAGTCCATGTCAATAGAAAATAACCCACTTGGGTTGGCCTGGTGATCCACGGAGAAGGGCCGTCCTTAGATCCAGACACTCCTCCACTCTCCAAATCTCAACCTTGTATAGCAGCAACTTTTACTACCCCTTACCACTGCAAGATGGACAACACTATCAATCTAATCAATGGTGTGACTAAAAGTCTCTAACAGCAATTAAGAAGTGACAGTTTTGTCTGTGGGGAGCTGGCCAGAACTTGGCACTGGGAGTTGATTTAGAGGTGGAGGCTGGCTGGCTGGCTGGCTGGCTGGCTGACTGGCTGACTGGCTGGCAGGGTGCCGGTATAGATTCAGGCCCTTGCATGCTGGATTTAAAGCTATTATTTCAGAAAGAGAGAAAGAGAGAGAGAGAGAGAGAGAGAGAGAGAGAGCAGTGATGTGTGACCAGTGGCCCACATTGGGTTAAGGTGGGGCGTGTGTATGGAGGTTGGGGGGGGGGGGGGGGGCATACTTTTATAGTCCGCAGCATTCTGGACAGAGATCAACCGGTCTGGTTATATGTCACCACAATAGAATAACAGCAAACCGTGTTATTCTGTGGAGGGGAGGAAGAGAGGCCAGAGGTAGAGGAGGAGGAGTAGAGGTACAGAGGAGAACCAGAGGAGCAGCAGGAGCAGGAGGAGAGGAGGAGGAGCGAGTGTTGGAGAGGGAGCAGGCCTTCAGGGGAGAAGCCCATTCCAGTGGGGAACATTAGTCACAAGAGTAATAGCCCATGAAATTAACACAACTGTAAAGCACCATGATATATGTTTGCACACAACCCACATCTCTCTCTCTCTCTCCCTCCCTTTTCCCTCTCCCTCAACTACTCTCGCTCTCTCTCTCTCTCTCTCTCTCTCTCTCTCTCTCTCTCTCTCTCTCTCTCTCTCTCTCTCTTCTCTCTCTCTCTCTTTCTCTCTCTCTTCTCTCTCTCTCTCTTTCTCTCGCTCTCTGTTCCCCTCATCCTCCCTGTCTCTCTGAATGAGGACGTACAGCGCGTGTAGAAAAGTGTAAATGGACTGTCATCCATGGTACCCTGGTGGAGGGTGACCTTGGTGGATATCTAATCACACAGTTACAGTGCCGGGTACAGCACAGGGGTTGGTATTCGCCTCAGCTTTGTGTGTGTGTGTGTATGGTCTGTGTACAGTAACACCCATGGCGTCCTCACCAGCGATGGGAGGGCCCAGAAGCCCTCCGCTGCTCCGGACGAGCATGAAGAACCCCAGGGCGCTGCCCAGCCTGTGGACGCCGACCACCTCCGCCAGCACCGTGATGTGGATGGACACGGTGGCCCCGAACGCCAGGCCGAACGCCGCGCTGAACGCCGCCAGCTCGGGGAAGGATCCGGCCAGGGGGCAGAGGAGCAGCACGCCCCCCAGAACCAGCACGGACACCGTCAGCTGGTGGATGGTCGGCGTCAGACGCAGGTTGGCCACCCAGCCGAAGAGGATGCGCCCGGTCAGGTCGGAGGCTGCCGAGATGGACATGAGCGCGGCCGCCTGGTACTCCTCCACCCCACGGCTGCGTGCGTAGGGCACCAGGAAGAGAGCCGGGGCGAAGAAGCCGAGCGCGGCGAACACGCCGAACATGGAGTACACCACGAAGGAGGGGCTGGAGATCAGGGTGTAGTCCACGTAGCGCAGCACCTTGCCACGCAGCGCCGCCCTGCTGGAGAGGGCCTCGCCTGGGGCTCGGGCTCCCACAGCCCCCTGAGGGTCTCTCTGCATCTGGGGTTGGACCTCCAGCGCCGGTCCCTCCTCCTCTCTGGGGGCCCGTCTCCTCTGGGGGGGTTCCAGGGGCCTCAGCAGCATTCCACACACACACAGGTTGAGCTGGAGCCCCCCCAGCACCAGCAGGGCCCCCCTCCAGGAGTAGTGGTTCACCAGGAGCTGGAGGAAGGGGGTGAGGAGGAAGGTAAAGATGCACTCTCCTGTGCTGGCCAGGGCGTTGGCCAGGGGGCGGCGTCGCTCAAAGTACAAGCCCACCATGGTCACCGTGGGGGTCCAGGCGAGGGCGTAGCCACAGCCTGTGGAAGGTGGGGGTGGGTGACAGCGTCACAGGTCTAAATAAACATTTGAATCACAATGAGGCGCATCTGTTTTGGTTTTCAATACAAGGTGTCGGGTGACGGCCAAACCCACCAGTCAGGAAGCCCACTGTGATGTAGAGTTCTACCAGGGTACGGGCGTAAGCCCCGCCCACCATGCCGATACCGCTCAGCAGTCCACCAGTCATGACCACTGAGCGATGGCTGTAGCGGGAGCTCAGGGCCGACCCTACAGGTGCTGCGCAGGGACACACAGAACCAAATCGTCATCTAACCTTCAACAGAGAAAACCTTCGATTCCAAGGTGGACTCCCCATCCGTTGTGTTTTCATGTTATTGATCGAGACAGCGGGCATGCGTTCTACTGATCGACCGTGAGCTCAATATGTGCTGGTCATGCAGGACGAGCCACTGTGCTAACCACTGGCCCTCTGGGGTTCAGCATCCAGCGCCTCCTGACAGTGACTCAAAGCAGCTGTTACTGAGACTCGCTGGCCGGGATGCCCACTGCTTCTGGCTGCCCTTGGAGGAAGGACAGCATGGATGTATTTCTCACGCATTTCAACCCTTTCTCAGCTGAGAAATAAGGGATGACTTGTCACGCTACATGCAATTAATGGACGAGGCGCAGGCATACTGAGATGATCGTTTTCTCGATTTATACTGAGTAAAACGCCAATCAGAAACATCACCAGTATGGGAATCTACCGCCAAACTTTCTATAAAACTTGGGCCCTGGGAAAATGCATACACATTTCTTCGGTGGACACTCCTGCATGTGTCTGCGTGTGTATGCGTGTGTATGTGTGTGTCAGTGTCGCCGCTTCCTGCACACGTGCGTGTGTGTCACTACGCTAAGATGAATCAACACTTCCTGGTTCGTCCTGCGCACAATGTGGGAGATCGCCATCTAGTGGCTGGAGCCTCACACACTGAACACCGAGCATCAGGAGATCAATGGTGTGATATGAACGAAGCAGGAAACTGTAACAGAGCCTCCCCCTGTGTGGGTCACCTGTGGGATCTGTTACCCAAGTATGAATCATTCACAGAAAGAAATAGAAGGAACAAATGCCTCTGGTGACAGGAGGATGTCACACGGGGATGCAAGCAAATGACGAGGTGAATACGGGGAGTCAGGTGGCTGAGCAGTGAGGGAGTCGGGCTATTAATCAGAAGGTTGTTGGTTCGATTCTCGGCTGTGCCAAACGACGTTGTGTCCTTGGGCAAGGCACTTCACCCTACTTGCCTCGGGGGGAATGTCCCTGTACTTACTGTAAGTCGCTCTGGATAAGAGTGTCTGCAAATGACTAAATGTAAAATGTAAATGTAAATACCAACTAATCTTGTGTTCATCTAATTCCAGTGCCTCATCCCAGCATTCATTTTGGCCCTCACCTACACAGTGGATGGCAGCCACAGCGATGGAGGTGATCCAGGAAGTGCCCGTTGCCGTGGTTTCGTAGTAGCGGTGTATCTCGACGTAGAGGACCCCAAAGGACTTGATGACCCCGAAGGTCAAGCCGAAAACCAGGAAGCACGCCAGCAGGATAATCCAGCTGTAGCCGCTATCCGGGAGCACTGCCACAGCTGGAGGCGACCTCTGACCTCTCATGGAAGAGCAGGACAGGCTCCGCCCCCGTCTCATGCCTTACTTACCGCAGGACAGGACAGATGGCGATGGGATGACCACAGGAAGGGATGAGCTCATCAAAGGTCCCTGGTCACCGTCTCACCTGGTTTGTCGGCCGGCTGTACGGTGTCCTGTTGAGATCAAATTAAAATGATCTTACCGAGCTTGAACTCAAACTTGAACTCAAATGTATATCTTTGTCCTAAATGACTGCTCAACTGAATAAAGGGGACTGGGCCAGTCTAAGTCTACCACATTTCAAGTGAAAAATGATGTCAAACTTTTGTCAAACTTTTTATACACCAAAGCGGAAAATATGATCATCCATCCAATGGGATATTTAAGTGTATCTGTATTTTGAAAAATACATCTCCTGCCTGTGAATTCAAATTTGATTCTACAAGTAGTGGTCATCCATTTTTGAAACCATCCCTTGTGGACCTTCTCACATTCCCAGAAGGCACGTATAATTGTTTCCTTATATATGCCACATTTGACACAGACAGGGGAAAAAGAGGCATCAAATGTATTTATTTTCTCGTATAATATATTCTTGTCATGAGCTTGTATTGTATGAGCCGCAGATTTTCATTGGTGGTGATCGTGTTGGTTGTACTTAGACATTCCTTCCATATACTGTCAGAGTTAGTTATGTTAAGATCTTTGTTCCAACCCTCATATATTTTATATATATTTTTTTTTTGTAACGAATAATTGTTTTCCTGTGCCTCAACAAGGTGTTTATACACTTTCCCTATTCATTTCTCCCCCATGTTGTCTGTCTGTACTCCCCGTGGGGGATTTAACTTGTTGCTCCCTGCCTCATGTCATGCATGCTGCAGTGAAGGCAGGGAGCGCTGCCCATGTACATCCATTTGGCCAATGTTAAACCTATTCTCATGTATATGAATAAATGGTGAAAGCAATCACGTGAGTGTCTTGACTGAACTAAATGTATTTTTGGAGGAATAGCCAATCATGCTTGACTGTGGTGTGTAACATAAATGAAGATAACAAAGACTGTGTTCTCTGATCTTTATCTTTCCAACAAGTTCTAAGAAAATCACAGGAGGAAGGTCTTGGCAAATAGTCTAATTTGAATGGGTGTGAGGGGTCTGAGGGTGTGTGGGTCTGAGAGGGGGGGGGGGGGTCTGATGGTGTGTGGGTGTGAGGGTCTGGGGGGGGGGGGGTGTCTGTGGGGTCTGATGGTCCCCACTGAGTGACGGTCAGCGACAGCGGGAAGAGACTAGAGTAGATAATGGCAGATCATAGGCAAAATTAAATGGATGTTTTGGTATTTTTCCAGAAGATGAATAAAGATAAGAATATAGCTTATAAAGAAACTTTTGAAATTGCCTGTTGATTTATGATGTAATCAGATTTGGCACCTACAGTTATGATAAAAATGAGTCTAAAGTAATGTTTATGTTACATAAAGCTCAAAAACTATACTTTGCTTTACTATGAATGCAAAATGATCATTCTATGATTCGGTCCCCAGCTGTGGTGAAATGAAGCATATCCAAGGTCCTCTGTTAGGTTTGGGCTAAGCCCCGAATGTTAAAGATGTCTGTCCACGCCCCTGTGTGAGTGCATGAGTCACTAAGCCCTGATAGTTCTGTGATTATGAAACCCCAGACAGGAGAAACTGGTTACAGTACAAGTCTGCTGACTAGTGTCTGCTCGGTCACTACAGGGTCAGTGTTTCTCTGTCAGCTCCACAGGAAGACTTGCGCAATATGTGAAGACAGAGTACATAGTGATATGAAGAGCTCATTCTTTGCACTCAATCTTATTTGACTGTTCTGTTGGATTCACATCACTGGATTCATTCAATCAAACACCCCCACACACTGTGTGCCCCAGGGTCTGGTCAGTGACAGCAAGGTGCCTGTCTGCCTGTCTGTCTGTCCAAGTCTCATTAATATGTCAATTTAAAACAACACAGTATAAAAAGAAAAGCACGTTAACACATTATTTCATACCATCCTTATGGTGCCCATGTAGTAGAGTGGTCCTTGAGAAATGTTTTTAAAGTCCATAAAGTCTGTTTTGGATCAGAGCAACGTAGTATGTTATTTGTTGAAAACGAATTCAACCCAAGCGCTCTTTGGTGACGTGGTTGATTACGTTACTGTTGATCATCTGTCCATCATCATAAAAAGCCCGCCCTGACAATTTGATTGGTCCGAACAGCTCTTGTTCGGACATATTTTTCCCCAACCGAGCGACACCAGACCAACTTCCCGACCAACATTTTTTGTGGGCGGGGCTAAATTCGGATGGCACCGAGGCTATATGAACCGTACTCTCAGGCTGAAAGGGACGTCATTTGTGTGACGTGGGGTGACTCCCCCTTCTTCTTGCTGAGGTGGGCCCTTAGAGGTGTGAACAGAACGAGCGAGCACCATGGATTCTGGTTTCCTGTGCCTGCCTGTCTGCCTGCCTGACTGTCTGCCTGCATGCCCTCACACCTGTCAAGGGCCAGAGACGCTTATGTTTGTCCCCAGCTGGAAAACCATTTGATTTGATGGCAGGGAGATTGACTCGTTAATATCTCACTCCAATTAAGAAATGTGTATACCGTTACCTGTAATCTCAAGCGCTAAACGGTCAATGACATGAATCTCGGACGTAGGTAAGAATCGTATGCTTGATCAGGGCACCGACCTTACAGTAAGCGTTTTACTAATAAGCCGTTTATCTCTACTATGGATATATGGACTTAACCACCGTCACAGTATGCAAACTGACTCAAAGAGGCTGCGGTATTAACTTTGGAGCATGGAAAGCCCTATACTGAAAGTGATTCAGAGGCTTTAAGTAGGGTGACCAGACGTCCTCTTTTACCCGGACATGTACTCTTTTTGAGACCTAAAAATATGCGTCCGGCAGGGATTCCTAAATTGTCCGGGATTTTGCCTCGTCGGATATTTGTGTTTCTCTGGGTCTTTCACGTTTTGGAAAGGGTATCTCCCTTACGTTCCACCTTCTTGCGCGAGCTCTGACTGTAGAGAGAACTGTCAATTTGATCAGATAGTGCGGCATGCAATACACGCTACTACTTTAAGGTCAAACCTACTTTGGAAGTGTAGCCTATGTCTATAAACAGTAATAGCTGTATAAACCCAACTAGCACAAGGTTTTCACCGCTTTAGTGTGAGAAATACGTACAAGAAGAATCAGGCGGAGCTGTTTCATGTAGGAGACTGCGAGACCTAGCGGGTCACTAGCAACTCGTCATATCACGCAGTCGGGACACACCTTCTTAGCATGGCGGGATATTTAAACAGGATACTAGCAATGCATAGCATTGCTAGTATTGCTAATGCACTCTGCATTGCTAGTGCGACACAGGATGCTCTCTGTTTAATCTGCTGCCTCCGCATGCCCGGCCTCCACCCTTGGTCCTGTAGGGGGAATGCGTTCGCTGCTCTCTGCTCGGATGTCGAGACGGTGTCTCCGTTAGGTGCGGCAGGGAGCCGCTGCGAGCATAACCATTATGCCAAAACATGTAGGCTATTGTATCCATACCTGTCAACACTCCGTTTTCCCCGGGAGTCTCCCGTATTTCACACCCATCTCCCGCCCCCCTCCATTTTGTTATTTCTCCCGTGAAACTCCCGTAATTTGTATGGCCCAAACTTCGTTATATGAACAATTACATCAATATATTATTCCAAAGTTGTCCAGTTGCCATATCTTGTATGAAACGCATCCTACTCATATAATACATATCATACAATTTTCAACCCATTTGTGACCTCAACCTGGCAACCGACAACCCAGTTGCGCTGTTGATATCTGCGCAGGTAGACGGGAGAATTTAAATAGACGGGGGAATTTGAATCAAGAATCAGTGGTAGAAATGGCATTACAAGTCTCAGGTTGCAAATGTAACAATATATGGACGGAGGAATTTAATTTAATCTCCAAGCCGCATCAACAATTCCCACGCCTTTTGCAAAGTGTGTTACACTGATTTTAGTATAGCACACGGTGAGTAAATTGATGTAATGCAGCACAACGCAACAGTCGCGCTGCAGAGCCACAAAGGCACACCGGCAATTTCGGGCTTTATAACTGCTGGGTACACTACACACCAAAAGATAACCGGGCTGATTTGGGGCTGATTTGTTCCCCTTCCGACAATCAGGCTTACTTTAATAGTCATGAGGATGAGAGGAGTGCTAAAATCAGGAACCTGGCAGGCTACTTCAATGATCCTGAGATCAAGTTCTATTTTCTGTATCTGAGTGCCGCTCTTAAGCCATTGGTTGCATTCAACACTGCCTTCCAGGTAGAATGAATGAATAGTGGAGATCTAGCATTCAAAAAAAAGTTTACTGGAAGCGATCATTGTCAGTAACAACGCAAAATGCGACCATTTGGTCTCAGTTTAGAACCCTGCCTTGTACTATGAGCTAGCTAACTACTACACTACTGCAGGAGCTAACCAGTCAAAGGGCGTACAAAAATACAGGGTGTTGAAATATCTGCCTGGAAACAGCCTACCTAGCTGTTTGGCACCTCCATTGTATGTAGTGCAAACATTGAAGGAGTTTTAAGGGTGGGAAAATAGGTAGGCTAAGTAAAGCTACCACAGCTTACTAGTTCCGCATTTCAATCAAATTTCCTGCAATAACAGCAGCCTGGGCTGTATTTTTTGTCAACCACAATTCCTGCGATAACGACGAACTGTATTTTTTGTCAGCTGTATATGCAGGTAGCAAAATGGTGTTCACTTCTGTACTGAACCAGACTTGTATTATTTTACTTTCTGTAGTCTTATATAATCCTAAACACTGCAACGATTCTGTACAGCGACGCACCACACAAGCTATCGTGTGTAATAAAGTATCAAGTAATCACTACTACTGAGTCCTCCTGCCTGAACCAGTAACTTTGAATACAAAATTATAGTTTATTATATAAATTGTAAGATAATCAATACAAAATAATAATGAAACATGTCAATACAAAACATACCTTCAGAGCAATCGTTAAAGAAAGTAATCACAATTAAACTATATGCGCCTAATGCACCGGAGCTCGTATAGTAAACAACTTGAAATGATTGATAGCTTTTCCATATATACACCCAACCTGCATACTAAAATAGGGACACCGGCTATATGAAAGAAAGATTGCTTAACGCATACAAATTCCATCACTGGTTTTCTCAGTGGCTGCAGTAAACCGAATGTGAGGCCTTTGCAAGACAAGGGAATATGTAAACACATGTTCAACCACTGCATGCACACATTCTGTAAAACCTGTAAATATACATGTTACAACACTAAAAGTATTACTAAAATGTGATACAACATGACATTAAAAGCTGTTTTATAGCTGAACTATATTTACAGGAACACAACTTTTAATGATAATGTCAGTCTTCGTCTGTCCACCTTCCTCTTCAAACTGTTGAGACCACCTCTCCAGAGGTGTGTGCTAGAAAGTGTGAAGGTCATTTTAACATGACAGTCCCTTTTGTGCAAATCAAGACACTCCCAGACGAGTGTATGAGTGACCAGTGACAAAGGGGCTGTATCAGTCAGGTCTCTGCCAATACAGCCCTACACTGCCTGCTAGAGTGAATGATGGGGTTGGCAGCAACTAGGACAATGGGTGCAGTGTTAACAAGGTCATTAATTAACACTTAGCTCTATCGATCCCAGACAGGCCACCTATGGGTCCCTGGCCCTCTATAAATGTCTTTTGAGGTTTAACACAGTCTGTGAGGCAGGAGTCAGGACCAGGCCAAGACTGCAGTCTGTAAGACCAGAACCACAGGCTACAACTCACTACTGTTAATCCATGGTGTCATACTATAAAAATGCACTGTCAAATCATGTTGCCTTCTGTGGCTTTTGCATCCATTTCTGTTCTGTTTGATTCTATTCTGCCTGTGTAGTGGTGTGAAAACCGTGAAACTCACTCCTCAGGTATGTAGCAGGCCACCCGCGTCAACGAAGAGCTAGCTTTTCTTTGGCATAGTTGGTAGTGGTCTCGCTTGACAAGTCAGAGGTTGAGCGTTCGAACCCAGTGAGTGGCGAACGATACCTTGTTATGATGGTGGAGCGTGGCTACGTCTGTTACATACCCGTCACACCTGCCTTTATTCTGTGCCTGCCTGCCTGCCTGCACGCTAGCTACAAATCTACCTCTGATTACATCATACAATCCAACACTGAGTCACTGCAGTCACAAAGCCCTGTTTTCTAGTTCCTATTGAGCTTTCACAGAAAGAAACATGTTGTAATGGAGTTGGTTACAATTCAATAATACATCCCAACTGTGGAGGGATGAAAGATTCATGCTGGTGAGCTTGGTGCTGAAAAATACATCTATGATGGGGAAGTCTTAAGCTGAGCAGAACAGTGAAGGTGAACACTGGGCTTGGGGAGGAGCAGAGTTGGCCTAAGGTAGGATGGCACTTCTGACTTCCTGTTATACCCAACGCTCTGGTACCATCAGCCTCTGAGCCAATCAGTGGCGAGTCCTTGCAAATGAGTCAAGGTCGTGAACAATGGGGCTATAATCACAGAGGGGGCTATTTGTCCCATCCTGATTGGCAGAGAGATTGGACTGTGGCCCAGCCCTGATTTGAGGAGTGGGCCAAATGTGTGCCAAGAGGAACCCAGTTTATCTGCTCGCACTCAATGGGGGTCGTTATGAGAGAACACACAGTTCTGGAGCAGCGTGAAACTTCCTCTCCCTCATCACCATCCAGGTAAGCTGTTTCTAATGACAGTGCTTGCACAGTTGCTAGCCAAGACAAGGCAGACATACATTTCTGCTTTGCTGGCAAAATGGTTGAACTAGAATAACATCAACTTCATGTAATATTGTGTAGTGGTCTGAACAACTGGGATTAACCCTTGTGCTGCCTTCGGGTCACATGACCCAAAGGTTCATAACGAACCATCGTTGTTTTTACCCAATACAAAAACAAATAAAAAATAATTTTCTTTTAACCTTCGCAATGTGGGGGGTCTGAGACAGCCCAACGGTTAAGAGAAAATGCTTCACTTTGTTTTTGTATGCGGTAAAGTTGTGGCAATACGACGGTGGGTCACAATGACTGATGGGTCAGAATGACCCGAAGATAACACAAAGGGTTAAAACAAGAAGCTATGCCATGCTAGGCTAAGAAGGAGGCTGAGAAGCCCATTTGAGTGCAGCTCTGAGCGCTATCATTGTGTAAACGTCCCAGTCATGCCCGCTCTGTCTTTGTTACAGCTGCCCAGTGGTCTGATCAATCACTGTACAGGCCTAGGGCACCATGCAGCCTGCTTGAAAATCAGAGCACAGCTAGAGCACTCTCTCTCAAACCTGTGTGTTCAGGTTTTTGCTGAGTCTGAATTACCCAGCCATATGACTAGGTCCTCCGAGGGCAGCTGGCATCAGACATTCTGTCGACACATGCATCTTTCTTCAGCCAGGATGTGCAGCGAGATGTGGCATGGGTGCTGGCCTGACCTTTGGCAAGGGGATATATTATTTCATGCAAGCCTCCTACCGTGTGTGTGTGTGTCTGTTGGGAGGGTGTAAGGAGCTGGATAGACTTCCTTATATGGCCTATTCGAATCCAAACAGCCACCGAATCCAGGCGGCCACAACTTCCTGTTTCATGTCTCCTTGTTTCTGAACACACACACATCCGCCATTGATCGAACCGACTGACACAGCTTTTATCCGAGCCTTATCTGGGGACTTACCTGACTGCTGCTCCTCCAGGCCAAGGTCTTCTCCACAGGAAGTGGTTCACAGGTGCCGCAGCTCGTTTGTGGGTTTCCCGCTGATGTTGGCTTGTTGGTGTGTTTACAGGTGATCACCTTTGGGGAGGGGCTGGAGAGGGTAACAGGAGCCTGGGTTCCCATGGTAACTAGTCTCACATGGAGCCTCCATGTGATCTCTGGGGGATGCCAACTGCTTAGTCAGCACACGCACACACAAACACACACGTAAACACACACACACACGTAAACACACACACACACATGCACATTCTCACCTTTGGATAATAGGTGAGCTAACTGTACATACTTAAATTGTTGCAGTATTTGAGGATTTTTTTAAATTACATTTAGCTCCATTAGAGACTTCACCTGGACCGAACTACTCCAACAATCATGCAGCAACATCAGATATTTTCTGGGATGCGAGTGTTTAGATACTGGCTGTCAACCAGAGTCATTATCTCCACTCATACAGAACTTCAATTCAGTTCCATCTTGTTGTTGGTGCCCTGCTGGATCCAATCTAAATCTCTCTGACTAATGGCTGTAATATCCAATGTAAGCTTCCAGAATCTCCATTCAATGAAAATCTTTCTCTGTGGGTCTGTAAAATATCCCCACAGACCTTTCTGTTACAGGCTCTCTTTGATCTTTTGTTCTTTCTGCATTTTTTCCTCAGTCTTCCTCTGGAATCTCCCACCACTCTTTCTCCAGAACAGGTGCGGACTTTCTCTGTTCATCCTTACATCCTCTATTTACTCTCTTTCCCATGAATTATGTTTCATCATTCCTCTTTCCACAGGTACACGGCACAAAATAATCTTGCGCAAGAGAGGTGTAACCAGCCAGTCAGAATCAGCAGAGATAATCAAGCAGAGTGAACTCTATTTTATTGTTTTAATACAGACTGACTGTCCGTGATTTAATCATCTTGATTAAATCTTAATTTGACATGAAAGTCCCCCTGAGTCTTTGGCCCAGAACAGCTGCTAAAAAACTACTATGGACCACATTTCAAACAGATAACACATAAAACAATAACAGCAAATATATACAACTATATAGTCAACAAAACACAGGCATTTATCACTGATCAAGACAGAAATAATAGAATAAATCAAAATAAAACTGCTTCATAAATACAGACTGCGATGTAGCAACCTCTGTAACTCTGAGGGCCTACTTCTTGGCCACCATGTGTGATAGTTCTGTCTAATACAGTAAATGAATACATCAAATGTAACAGGACCAACATCATTATTATAAAAATGGATTTAATTTATAGCAGCAATGTTTAATTGAATGTTTATGCAATGTTGCATTTGACAATGTTAGACAATCTAGCATTGATAAGAATGTCACCTAGGACTCTTTCGTTCCTGATGCAGACGTAGGAGGAGGTGCAAGCCCAGGCAGGAGGGGGGAGGGAGGGGGGGAGATAAGATTCCTACTTCCTGTTTAGAATGTTTTTGGTGGTGGTTGTATGATGAGGCAATATTGAAATGTTCTGTTCTTAAAACATAATCATGAATGTGCTTTCAATTAAGCTTGTGTCTTATTTAATGTATAGAGGGCTTTGAATCTGCAACATCTTGATCTGCGGTCAAATGCTCCACCACTGAGCTGCAACTATAGATACCATAAAAGTGAAACGTTGACAGTGTTGCTTTTAACTAGGCTTATTCAATATACTCACCGACAAACTAGCTAGCTTGTTGGAGCCAGCAGATTTCAGCAACATAATGGAAATCAATTCTTTCTAAGTTATGTGGACAAGTTTCAGTGCAAGGCCTGGATCAACAGATGCCACCAGGAAGGGGGGCACGTGGGACCAGGCTTCTGAAACTCCTCCCACAGCGCCATCAGTAAATCAGAGCCGCTGGTCATGGTAGCGATGAGACTGCTATAGCTACAGTGACTGTATGCCAACACCTTATCGCTGAACCAATCGCTGGCGAGCGGGTTTGTGGGAAGGACGCCAATGTATTCCAGACACATGCCCACATACACATCCTCGATGTGGACCGCTCGCACGTGGCGAGATGCCTCTAGGATCCGTCCAGGCAGGTCCAGGGAGAACACGTAGCAGAAACCCATGACGTAGGGGGGGTAGAGGATGGAAGGGTACGCCTCTGTGGGGAGGTACCACTTGGAGGCGGGGTCTCTGTGGACGGGGCTGAAGCGGGCAATCTGACCCGTGATGTAGTTCCTGGTGGGTGTGTCGGGGGCGGCCAGCATGCCGACCAGGTTGTGCACGTTGACGAACATGTCGGAGTCCACCTTCATGGCGTAGGAGGCGTTGGGGCAGCGAGAGCTCAGCCATTCCAGCATCACCATGGTCTTGATGGTCAGGTTGAAGTAGCTGTCCAGGAAGTCACTCTGCAGCAGGTCGTGGTGCTTCAGGCTCTCCGTCTTCAGCTCCTCCTGCTGCCTCTCCACCCCCGCCTCACCTGGCATGCCCAGCAGGAACAACACACGCACCGCCCGGCCCAGAACCACACCCTCCTTCCCCCAGGTCCGGCGGATCACCTGCCTGGATACCAGGTTACCTGGAGCCACCGGCACCATCAGAACCAAGAAGGGGGTCTGGTCCACTAGACAGCAGTCCGGTTCGTCCAGGATGAAGTGATAGGGGCGAGGGTAAGCCACGTGGTAAGACCTCCTGTGCTGGGGATGGACTCCATAGAGGCTCAGGTACCCCAGGATGAAGACCATGCCTGCAGCTATTGGCAGCAGCACGCACAGCCATGCTAATCGGAGAACCCGGTGCGTGCAGCAGGCCATAGAGCCACCTGGCTGGAGACACAGAGAACCGCTTGATCAGGGAACCTATTGATCAGACATGTGTATCTATTATTGATCTACTGTATGACAACAGCACCCTAGCTAGAGTGTGTCAAAGGATATAACCTTTTATACTGCATAAAAGGATACTGTGTTCAGCATTCCTTGAGTGCAGGAAAGTGGATCCCCCCAAATTAACTCTAGGTCAAATTAAGTTACCTGAGGCACGTCTCAGTTGATGGTTGAAATGTATGGTTTGGCGGCTCTTTTGCTGGATCCAGAGTCGGCAACTTCCACAGAGTGAGTGGAACCCTGAACCAAAAGTGCTACCAATGAGACTTGCTTACTTCGACTGTTCGTTCGGCCGTCTATTACGCAAACTGTTGACTCAGAAACTTGTCTTCCGATTCTGTTGTGGCTTTGGATCTGCTAGACCTCTTCCTGTCAGACTTTCCTTCAGTTGGTGTAGGAAACTGTACTCACTGTAGTCTAAAGAAGACATACACTTTTAAGGGTTATAATGGTCTGTCTATCTTCCGTTGTTAATTGAAGAACCTAAACTTTTTTTATTTATTGTTTTACTTCTGGCAGTTTACCGCTTATCTTTGTCCCATTTCAGGTTATTCACTGGACTGCTTTCAATAATTGAATTTAAATCAAAATTGGGGTGTTCTAAAACTTTTGACCGGTAGTGTATATGTAGATGTTTTTATGACCCAACCATCTTCCTTCAAGTCACAACACCAAAATCGTTTTGCTGTAGCTATGCAATTTCCAGCATGTTGTAACATGAACTTTCTAAACTTGTTTGGTGCAGTTTTGTAGTGTACACATGAGCAAGCTGAGACCTGAAGGTCCCTTTGGGTCACCGTCACAAAATACTGCACGAAGAATGAAGAAATGTCTCTCCTTCATGAAGTTGGCTACATTTGAGTTCAAATATAAGAATGAGTCAAACATTAAACTCTGTGCTCCTGCAAATGTTCTAAATCTGCTAACTAACTTCCTTCTTATCCCCTGACTCTGAGACCAGATTAAGACACCCATCACACAGCCTCTCATTGTTACACACCACAGAACGTTATCATCATTAACAGTTGGAACAGTTCAAGTAAACTCACCATTCCGTTCCCTGTCATCCTCCTAGGCAGGCAGACTACATGTGGAGAGGGACATGCTCAGCTCCAGTTCATGTTAGGACTTCAAGTTCCACTTCCACGTCACTATGTATATTGTAGCAATGTACATGTAGCATGTAAATGTTTTTTTGTATCCCTATTGTAGATAACTATGTAAATATCTCCTCAGCACTCTTCATTTCCAGCTTCTCTGAAGCTATGGTTAATCTGACACCCACGCCTCACACGCTAACACACACACAGCCACGCCCCTTTGTCTCACTCGAGCTTCAGTTTGGAGTGTCTGGTTTCTTTTGGAGGTTTTGTTATTTGAACTGGGACGTTTTCTAGATTGAGGAACTCCTTAAGTGACATTTCCTTTTAGAGCAGGTGTTTAGAGAACCTGTTTGCATATATAAGGAAATAGCCGTGAAGCCACCTCCCTGAAATGAGTTTTTGCAGGTTGGGATGATGTCTGCTTAACCTTTACCTAGAGATGGATGGTTAAAGATCCTGTAAAGTAAATGGCATGTGTTGCTTCTAAGTACATTATATACGTGTGAAATGAGTTCCTGAAAGCATGTGCAAAGCGCTAAAACGTTGTCACCCTGAAATGTGGAGTTAAACCGAAGAACAGTTTCTCTTCCGTTTTCAGATCAGGTTTTAATGGGCGGAGCCAAAAAATGCCCTATCTACGTCATTTCGCCCTATCTACGTCAGATCACTGAATGGCTCCTCCTGCTGTACTGTTATTGTAGCCTACATCAGCTAGCTAGCTAGATTCAGGATGTCTCCCACCACCCACAACTGCATCTTCCCTGGATGCAAAAACTTCAGCTGCGCTGCAACACTATTTAATTTCCCTATTGATGAGGAAAGGAAAATAGGTGGATTGATTTTGTAAAGAGCCACGCTGATGGAAAGCTTCGGATAAACTCCAACAGCCGCCATCTGCAGTGGATAAGAGTCTGCCAAATGACTAAATGCAGTGACCATTTCACAGCGGATAGTTTTAACATGGACCAGAGCCACAGCTCCTTCAGGCGACACGCCCCCCCCAGTCTCAAGCAGAGAAGACTGCTCATTTTTTCACGATTTCAAAGCCTAATTTAACATACTTGTCGGTGTTATTTTTTCATTCGAATTTGGATGGGTAGTTAATAACACATTATTCTGTGGTGTGGCGAATTTAAAACTCGTTTCCAGCTCCACTTTACAGGATCTTTAAGGTAAATGTTCCTGTGATTAGCTACACTCGGTGTTGCCACAGTTACTTTGAAAAAGTAATCTGATTACTGATTACTCCTTTAAAAAGTGATTTAGTTACTTTACAGATTACTTCATTTTAAAAGTAACGCGTTAGATTAGCCTACTCGTTACTGAAAAAAGTGGTCAGATTAGAGTAACGCGTTATCGGTGTTGTGCCGAAATCTCACTCCCTGACAGAATTCCACTCCCCTATGTGTGAACGCACGCACTGCCTTCCTAGCGTAGGCTATTGCTATGTGTAGATTGGCTTCATTTTAAAAGTAACGCGTTAGATTAGCCTACTCGTTACTGAAAAAAGTGGTCAGATTAGAGTAACGCGTTATCGGTGTTGTGCCGAAATCTCACTCCCTGACAGAATTCCACTCCCCTATGTGTGAACGCACGCACTGCCTTCCTAGCGTAGGTAATTGCTATGTGTAGATTGGTGAACCGAGGCGATTTTTATGAGTAAACTGTTAAACCTTGGTTCCCTCATCTTAGGCTTTGAGAAAACTGTCACTAGGATATTTAATTAATGTTTCATTGAAATATAAGTGATGTTGCGCTGCACTTGAGAGCCTATACGATTTGTATGTCGTGCTACATGTAAATGTGAATGATTGTTTCACGAAAATAGACGTGATGTTGAGCTGCACCTGAGAAACAACGTTGATGTTGTGCTACACTGTTCTATCATCGGAATGAGGTAATATGTGAATTATGTTGTAGTAGGCAGTGCGCACGTTCACGCGTAGGGGAGTGGAATTCTGTCAGGGAGTGAGATTTCGGCACAACACCTGTTGCATATTTTAAACCTAAAACATTTGTCCGGCAGGGATTCCAAAATCGACCGCGATTTTACTTTGTCCGATATTTGTGTTTCTCTGGGTCTTTCACAGACTAGTTATTAAGCCCTTACAAGTTTTGGAAAGGGTATCTCCTTAAATTTAGGGGTGCTAAAAAGGGTTTTTGTTGCCAAAAGAGTATTGTTTTTCAGGAGCTCCACCAAAGCATGACCTACTTCTCTTAACCCTTGTGCTGCCTTCGGGTCACATGACCCAAAGGTTCATAACGAACCATTGTTGTGTTTACCCAATACAAAAACAAATACAAATTATTTTCTTTTAAGCTTTGCAATGTGGGGGGTCTGAGACAGCCCAACGGTTAAAAGAAAATGCTTCACTTTGTTTTTGTATGCGGTAAAGTTGTCGCAATACGACGGTGGGTCACAATGACTGATGGGTCAGAATGACCCGAAGATAACACAAGGGTTAAATAGAACTCTGAACTCTCTCTTTGTCTTTCTTTCCCTCTCTCGCTCTATTTGATGACTTCCTTCAGGTAAGATCAGTAATGATTTACATCCAGTACAGTGACTCATCGGAGCCATTAATGATGTTCAGACAAACCACACATAAAAAGCACATCAATACACAAATATAAAACACACATACACTGCTCAATAGACTGATACTTTTTTGAATGTACCTACCTTGTTTGGGGGGGTTTTGCCCTGCCATAGTGTTTCCCTGTCTGTCATTGTCTTCACCTGTGTCTCGTTGAGTGGTTTCAGTTCTCGTTAGTGTTACCATGTCCACCTGTGTCTTGTTTGGTTCTGTGTATTTATGTTCCTGTTTTTGTCTGGTCCTTGCCAATGTTACTGTGAGTATCCTGTCTGTTTCCCTATTATTAAAAAAACATTGTTTAACTGCCTGGCTACTTCTCCTGCATTTGGGTCCTACTACACACACACACTTTTAATTTGATTTGCCCAGAGGGTTAATGTATCTCTCCAAAACCATATTCTGATGACAGCTATCAAAAAATTATATCTCTTGTGCCCCGGTCCAGCTGTTAACCAGACGGCTGATTGTCTTTTGTTTAAACATGACAAGGACAGACAAGTCACCTGAGATGGTTTGGTTGGTGTGTCAGACATTTTCAGCCATGTAACAGGGAGGTCACAACTTGTTTTCTGCTGCCATCCAAGAGTCCCGTCTTCTGTTTTGCCTCATGGTATCACAAACACTCAGTCAAGACCGAATAGAAAGAGTGGCGGCTCGACTGGGCAGTGGAAAAGTCCGAAAGTCTGTGTGTGTGTGTGTGGGGGGGGGGGTTGGGCCTGTGCACAGTCGGGGCTGTTTGAAGGGCGGGATAGGGAGAGGCCGCTCAGCCTGCCCTGAGGCTGCGTGCTACAGTGAGTTTCTCTGGGGTGGACCTTCAGCAGCTGAGAGGAAGGCTCCAGCTAGTAACTACCATCCCCTCAACGACAGATGGCTGATCCACCGTACAACCACAATACATGTTAGTGAGTCTTGTGAATCCATATGTTTTGACTGAAATATTTAGCTCACGCATTGCCAATTACAAGACAGGCCCTGCAGGCGGATTGGAAATGACAATCATCCAGCTGCCGCATGAGCTATGTGAGCAGGTTCAACCCAAGGACAAGGCCCCCTGCTGGTCGGACGGCGACAGTGACCCAGAAGAGCTGACTGCAGACCGCTTCAGGATAGAGGCCCAGCTACAGGTAAAAGCCCAGCTACGATTCAGAGCATCAGGGGTCAACCCCTGACCACAGAACGACATTGAAATGGATGTGCAGCTCTAACATCTAGCAGCCTAAATACACACGCTGGCATGCTACCAAATCATCTTTGCTTTTCGATCTTCAGATCCCGGCGCTTATCCAACAACCTTATCTTCAGTGCTTCATTTTTTCGTGACATTTGGGGTAATTGGTGTTGACAGGTTGCCCACCTATCAAAGCCCATTAAAGCATATGGACACAGGGTGATAAATAGCAGTTTCCTTTTACAAGCACCGGATGGAGAGATGGCGGGAGCATCCTAAAAGCTCTAGGGGGAGATGGAGATGAAGATGAGTGAACAAGACAAAAATAGACACTGGAGATGAGGGAGAGAGCGAGAGAGAGAGAGAGGAAGAGAAACAATGAGGGAAAGAGAGAGGGGTAAAGAGAGAGGGGTAAAGAGAGAGGGGTAAAGAGAGAGGGGTAAAGAGAGAGGGGTAAAGAGAGAGGGGTAAAGAGAGAGGGGTAAAGAGAGAAAAGAGTAAAGAGGGGAATGGACTGAGGGAGGGTGAGAAAGAGAGTTGACATTAGATGCTTTTATGAAGAAGTCCTAATTGGCCTATTCCTCAGCAGCAGTGATTGGTCCATAAGATCCGATACTATGAGGAGCCAGCGCTGGGCAGTGAGCCAGAGGAACACATGTTCACGGCCCATCTCACCCTCCTCAGGAAAAGAGACACCTGCCACCTGAACATTCACACGTGACTGATTATCATTACTGTAGAATATCACTCAGTCAAAGTGTCCAGATGGGTGACTGAGCCTCTGAAAAGCATAATTCATTACAATCATCGGAAGAAACCCTAGATGACATCCCGAAACATGTTTTCATTAAACTCTATCATGGTGATTACCATACATGACACCATTCAGGGTTCTAGTGGGCCACATGCTGGGATAGAACAAACTCACTCTGAAACCTCTGATTGCTTCAACCTTCTCTGATGGGCACAGCATATGGACTGTCAACACTCCAGACGCCTCATGTGATTGGTGGCCTGCATTTGTTTTAGACACTCTACAGATAACTTTTCAGTGTTGTGCCAGCTGTATTTTAGTTGGAGTTTGTTACTGTTCCCTCCCCCCTGCCTCCCCCCTGCCTCCCCCCTCCAAGATAATCCCATCTAGATTATCATCACATCTGCCGAGGTAGTGCCCTCTGTGCTTTGTCTGCTCCCGTGAACTAGACTGAGATCACTCCACAGACTGAAGTTCAGCTCTGATCCCCTCCCTCTGACTCCTCCCCTCCCACTGACTCCTCCCACTGAGTCCTCCCCTCCCTCTGACTCCTCCCCTCCCACTGACTCCTTCCCTCCCTCTGACTCCTCCCTCCCACTGACTCCTCCCACTGAGTCCTCCCCTCCCTCTGACTCCTCCCCTCCCACTGACTCCTTCCCTCCCTCTGACTCCTCCCCTCCTACTGACTCCTCCCACTGACTCCTCCCTCTGACTCCTCCCCTCCCTCTGACTCCTCCCCTCCCTCTGACTCCTCTCCGGCCTCTGACTCCTCCCCTCCCACTGGTTCCTTCCTCTGACTCCTCCCCCTACCTATGTCCACCCCTCCCAGAGAACCTGTTGCAAGGCTACAGGTCACCTGGTCAGTGCCACGGGGTTAAGGAGGGTACACAGATATGCAGCCTGACGTCCATGTGTGTTTCATGCGTAGGTGGACGTGGGGGGCATGTTTGAAAGAGACAACATGAAAGGGTGCCTCAGGACAACATTTTTTGTCTCTGCATCATCAGATTAAGACCACAATTCCCAGAAACACACAAAAACATGACATCATAGAGATTACTAGTATTTGTTTATTTGGAGCCTTACAAAGTGTTTTTTATGGGCATGGCTCTTCTATTTCCTTTTACATCTCTTTCTATTTCCTTATCTACCTCCCTATCTCATTTCCTTCCAATTATTTTGAAAGCTCTAGCATGGAAGACCTTTTTTCATTTTTGCTGTTGTGCTGTCTGCCTACCTGCCTCTCTGCATGTCTGCGTCTCTGCCTGTCTGTTTGTCTGTCTGCCTGTCTTGCTGTCTGCCTCTCTGCCTGTCTGTCTGTCTACCCAGAGAGGACAGGCGAGGGAGGGAGGAAGGATTCATCGCTTCAGTTCATCCGTGCCTCTCTGTGGGCTTTACTGTGCATTTGAACCAATCAACAGTCTCTCAACGGTCTCGGAACAGTATGGCTTAAGCTTCTCAAGAAAAACAACTAAAAGTCAGATGTCAGATCAGTTCTCCCCCCTTATGTCTTGGTTATAAAGAGGGCAGGAGACTGGATAGAGCCCTATAAGATGGTGGCTGGGCCAAGCTGGGTGAAGGGTCACCGACAGAGATGGAAACAACAGCTTTGGGTTGGAATATTATTGCATGTTCATGGAGGTGGAGGGTGTGGTTGATTTATGGCTGTTGGGGTCTTGTCCACTGTGCTGTGGGCTTGGTGGCTGTCTGGTTCACTGCTCCACTCTGCACATGCCCTGTCCCAGACTTAACATGCACCTTCTCACGTCTTTCAAGTTCAGAGTATCCCCTCGTCTGTACCAGCACAGGGCTGTCACAGTTCAGTAAGTCCATGGGGAAGAGAGGAGAGTGGGAGAGGAGAGGAGAGGAGAGGAGAAGAGGAGAGGAGGAGAGGAGAGGAAGAGGAGAGGAGAGGAGGAGAAGAGGAGAGGAGGAGAGGAGGAGAGGAGGAGAAGAGGAGAGGAGGAGAGGAGGGCGTAGGAACACTAGTGAAGCAGCAAACTCGAGTCTCGTTGAGTCGGCTCCGTCTGCGGCCCTCTGCAGGGACGTCGCAGAGCGCCGTCTCTAGAAGGCTCCAGCCGGCAGGCTGTGCCCGTTGTTGTTGCTCGGAGTCTCCTCCACCTTGCCCGCCAGCGACTCCAGCGAGCGCGTGCTCTCGTGTCCGAACACAGGCGCTTCCCGGGGGCCGGGAAGCCCTCCGTCCCCCCTCCCCCCGCCACGTCCTGCAGCTCGCCCGAGGCTGGCGGCGGCGGCGGCGGCCGCCTCGGCGCACTCCTCCTTGAAGAGGCGGTCGTGCTCCTGCTTCAGCTCCTGGTAGGAGCGGGAGAACATGTGGAAGATGGAGGTGGCGGGGAAGGCCATGATGAGGATGCCGCTGAGGATGCTGGACAGCGCCACCATCTGGCCGGGGATGCTGCGCGGCACCATGTCCCCATAGCCCACCGTCGTCATGGAGATGATGGCCCACCAGTAGGAGGCCGGGATGCTGCTGAAGTCCTGCACGCCGGTGAGCTCGCTCTCGGCCAGGTGGACCAGCGGGGAGAAGAGGGTGACGGCCACGCACAGGAAGAGGAGGAGCAGGCCGAACTCCCGGGTGCTCCGCCGCACCGTCAGGCCCAGCGTCTGCAGGCCCAGGGAGTGCCGGGCCAGACGCATCACGTACAGGATCCTCAGGGCCCGCAGGATCCTCAGGACCAGGCTCAGCTTGTCCAGGTAGCCCTTGCCGCCCCCGGGCCTCTCGTGCTCCAGCGGGTCCTCCTCGTCCACGACCAGGGACACGTAGTAGGGCAGGATGGCCATGGCGTCGATGACGTTCAGCGGCCCGCGGAGGAAGTCCAGCTTGCTGGGCGCCTGGATGAAGCGCAGGACGAACTCCATGGAGAACCAGGCTACGCACACCGTCTCGATGATGAACATGTTGTAGCACTTCTGGGAGCACTCACCCTGAGAGGCAGAGAGCACGGGGGGAGAGGGGGGACGTGGGAGGGAGGGAGGGAGGGAGGGAGGGAGGGAGGGAGGGAGGGAGAGGGAAAAGAGGAAGGAGAGAACGTTTGAAAATGTTTTAAAGGGCACCAGAGACAGAGAGCAGCAAGTATTGTCAAGGACACATACGTACTTGGGGAGAAGACCGATACAAAAGATAAGAGAAAAAAGGAGGGAGAGAGAAGAAGAGAGGGGAGAGAGAAGGACAGAGGAAAGACGAGGATAGAAGAGAGCGGGGGGATAGAGCGCGAGGGGGGGGGGGCAAAAACAAAGGCTTAGACAATCACTTAGTCAGTGATAAATCATAGTGGGGCGGCTCCTGTGTGTGGGGCTTCATGGCTGGATAAGTGGCCTACTATCAGGTCATTAGCCAGGCTCACAGTTCCATCACAGCTGGGGGGGGAGGGCGGGGCACCTGGACAACCAGGCCACCATGACCTCCAGCTGCCCAGGAGCATGCATCAAACACCCCTGACACAGGACAAGCCAGGACACGCCAGGACACGCCAGGACACGCCAGGACACGCCAGGACACGCTAGGACACGTGGTCCAATCCTTTCCTCCCTCCATCGATCTCTCCATCCGGTCATCCATCCCTTCTTTCCTCTCGATTTCTTTCACCCCCCGTGCTTTCTCTTTCCGTTGACTCCCATTTCATTCTTTCATTCTCTCTCTCTCTCCCCCTTCTATTCCACATCCCTCATTCTCCGGTCGTACGCTTCACGTTCCCCTTCTCTCTCCCCTGCTCTCTGCCTGAGAGCCTGCCTGTTTGCTCCTCCTTCTCATCCCTCATCCTCTGTTTGTCCCTACTCCTCCCCGTGGCCGGGGTTCTCATCCCTCATCCTCGCCCTTCTTTCATCCCTCATTCCCTCTCCCTCCCTCCCTCCCTCCCTCCCTCCCTCCCTCCCTCCCTCCCTCCTCTCTCTCTCTCTCTCTCTCTCTCTCTCTCTCTCTCTCTCTCTCTCTCTCTCCATACATCACGCTCGCACACACCCACAGTCTCTCCTCCCACCGACGTCATCTCTCGCCCACGTCCACTCGTCCCCGCTGTCCTCTCATCGCTCACACAAATGCTCTTTCACTCCGCCTCGTTCGTCAGCGCTTCTCCCTCGCTCCGTCTCCTGCTCGGCCAACTTTGGGGTTTCTCCTCTTCCCCGTCCCCCTGCTCCCGTCCATCTCCTCCCGGGTTCTCCTCATCCTCTCCTCGACCCGCTCTCCCCCTCGCCGTCCTCCTCCTCGACCCTGCTCTCCCCCTCGCCGTCCTCCTCCCGCTCTGCTCTCCTCGTCCTCCTCCTCCCCGACCCGCTCTCCCCCTCGCCGTCCTCCTCCTCGACCCGCTCTCCCCCTCACCGTCCTCCTCCTCGACCTGCTCTCCTCCTCGCTTTCCTCCTCCCGCTCTGCTCTCCTCCTCGTCCTCCTCCTCCTCTGCTCTTTCACTTCAAACCCTTCCTCTCTGTCTGCATCGCGGCCTCGCTTTTTTCCCCTTTGTTCCCGCTCCCTCTTTCGGCCTCCCTCCCTCTTTCTCTCTCTCTCTCGCTCTCTCCTTTCGACCTTTTCTCGTGCTATACTCTCGCCGTGACAAATGTAACTGACGGCTCATTCCAGCGTCGTCTGTCTAGCCTGACAGAGAAGCGCTTTACGATCAGAGCTGCTGTGACCGTCAGAGGACGACCACAACATGGGCGCCGACGCCACCCAGAGACACACAACAGGTCACGGACGCCGGAAAGTTCCGCTGAATCCAGGGTTGTCTTAACTCAGCTCCAGCCATGAAGTGGTTAACCCTTCCTGAGAGGTCTGTACCCGTCCTCACACACCGCGGGGCGCTTCCTAGAAAGATCTGGCCTTTCATTTGTAAGCCTTTGGTTTCAACACAAAAAGCCTTCGGGTTCAAAGAACGATGTTTAAAATTCAGCTGGGTGCTGAATAATTTAGCTCCGTGCCGTGGTGAAGGGAAGACTCGGTGTGAACCTATCTGCATATCGGTTGTGGGAGACTCTGCCTAGGAGACGTGGAATGATGATAAGGGTAACATCCAAGTGAAACCGTGGGAACCAACACTCACATGCACACACACACACACACACACACACACAGAGAGAGAGAGAGTTCTGGCTTGACTCTGAAGACGTATGCACGACCCAATCATTAAAAAACAAAAACAAAAAAAACAGACATGCTGCATAGAGAGGCTGCACTCCATGCAATACCTAAAGTATCAAACCTACAGTAAGTCTCTCTTCCCCTCCAGAGACTCCCCCCTCCTGAGACCGTCTCTCTCTTCTCCTCCAGAGACTCCCCCCTCCTGAGACCGTCTCTCTCTTCTCCTCCAGAGACTCCCCCCTCCTGAGACCGTCTCTCTCTTCTCCTCCAGAGACTCCCCCCTCCTGAGACAGTCTCTCTCTTCTCCTCCAGAGACTCCCCCCTCCTGAGACTGGCTCTCTCTTCCCCTCCAGAGACTCCCCCCTCCTGAGACTGGCTATCTCTTCCCCTCCAGAGACTCCCCCCTCCTGAGACTGGCTCTCTCTTCCCCTCCAGAGACTCCCCCCTCCTGAGACTGGCTCTCTCTTTCCCTCCCTCTGTCTCTCCCAAAACCGTCAGCTGGTTTGGCCCATCTTCAACTCAGATACATCAATGGAATGGGCTCTGTCACACCCAGTCTGTCTTTCGTATTTCTTCATCTCTCTCTGGTTCTCTGTCCTCTCTGCCAGTGATGCTTTCTTATTCAGTCCTCTGACTTCCTCTCTCTGGTCATTGTTAGCCATCCCTTTATTGTTGCTTGGCTCTCCCCATGAGCTAACAGATTCCCAACCTAGCAGCACGTCTGACAGTACTGCAGAGTGTGTGTGTGGGGGTGTGAGAGAGTGTGCTTGTGAGAGAGTGTGCGTGTGTGTTTGAGTGAGAGAGTGTGCGTGTGTGTGCTTGTGAGAGAGTGTGCGTGTGTGTGTGAGTGAGAGAGTGTGTGTGTGAGTGAGAGAGTGTGTGTGTGAGTGAGAGAGTGTGTGTGTGAGAGAGTGTGCGTGTGTGTGTGAGTGAGAGAGTGTGCGTGTGTGTGTGAATGAGAGAGTGTGCGTGTGTGTGTGAGTGAGAGAGTGTGCGTGTGTGTGTGAGTGAGAGAGTGTGCGTGTGTGTGTGAGTGAGAGAGTGTGCGTGTGTGTGTGAGTGAGAGAGTGTGCGTGTGCACGCATGTACAGTAGCAGTCTCAGAGGAGACTGGAAGAGGAGCTCCTCTCATTGAAGTTGGTCTGAAATATGACAGCAGAGGGCTCTGGTGCAGAGCGGAGGAGAGAGCACACACACACACACACACAGACACACACACTCACACACAGTGTCTACAGTAAGGAAGTTGTGATGGATGTGATTCATGTTTTTCAGACTGGAGTCTTTGGTTTAAGTTTTCCTCTGTTTGTCTGTGTGTCTGCCTTCCAATCTGTCTGCCTGCCTGCCTGCCTGCCTGCCTGCCTGCCTGCCTGCCTGCCTGCCTGTTTGTCTGTCTGTCTGTCTGTCTGTCTGTTTGTCTGTTTGTCTGTTTGTCTGTTTGTCTGTTTGTCTGTTTGTCTGTTTGTCTGTCTGTCTCCTTGTCTGTCTCCTTGTCTGTCTGTCTGATTGTCTGCATGTCTCTGTCTAACTGTGTCTCTCCTCTCTCTATCCCTGTCTCTCTCAGACATACTAGCAGTCTGGCTTGACGCGATCATGAAGTTGGATCATTACCCAGACTCCCTCTGGAGGCAGATTGTGGAGGGCTTGGGGAGGAACAGAGACAATGGAGGGAAAAAGAAGAAAAAAAAACCTTCCCAGCCCATCAATCATGTTTACCTTCAACAGGACCTTCACCACGCCAGTGTGAACCCATATTTTATTGTGACCTTGTGGAGAAGATGAAATAGATAAAGATGATCTGACAAGGAGAACATGTGGTCTACGTCATAAGTCTCTATTTTTCTCATAACACACTCTTCCCTACATATTATGAAGCAATAAAACACTCCTAGCCAGGCTGACAAAGTGGCACTTTCCACCATTCTGCTGAGAGAGGACTGTATCCATGTTTTAAAAT
>CM042870.1:18385642-18403142 GCA_023658055.1 Thaleichthys pacificus
CCCAGCCCCTATCCCAGCCCCAGCCCCTATCCCAGCCCCTATCCCAGCCCCAGCCCCTACCCCAGCCCCAGCCCCAACCCCTATCCCAGCCCCAGCCCCAGCCCCTATCCCAGCCCCAGCCCCAGCCCCCGCCCCTATCCCAGCCCCAGCCCCTATCCCAGCCCCAGATCTTTCAGATCAATACTCTAAGAGATGACAGGTACATGCCGTAGCAGCTAATAAGATCTGATAACTCGACCTCAAATGACTGCTTTCTGCCGTACACAGTCCCATCAGTCACTAAGCTCATTTCACTGTTAACAACGGCACAGAATGAAAGCTGCATTTTTACTGCAATTGTTATCACCCCTCATCAATTTAGACTCTATCAAATGGAAAATGTTAGGCAGTTTTTGCATTGAAGCTGGGTCTGGGGCTGTGTCAGTCTTAGCCAGTGGAATCTGAGGACTGGGGAAACACAGAAAGGCATCGACACTTGCTAATTATGGAACATACATGACAGTTCACAGACACTGGTTCTTCATGGTGTTTACAGTGTACTGAATAACAGAACAACTACTTGTTCGGAGAGACACGCATTTAGACATCATTAAAAAAGGAGACATTAATCAGAAAAAAAGAGTTTCAAGTTCCTCCTCTCTCACTTGTAAACATCTGCAGATTATCAGCACATCCCTTCCAAGGAGAGCCCATTCTCAACTGGACCCAAACCTTCTCCGGGCAGGACCTAAATGAGATGGCTCTCCTTCCTGGCAGAGAGCATCGGGACTGGGAACAGCCTGTCCGGACCAATCCAAACACTCATTGAATCTGTCAGAGCTCTGCGCTCAGCGCAGCGCTTGTATGGGTATGTGTGTGTATGTGTGTGTGTGTATGTTCTGGTGAGTGTGTGTGTGTATGTGTGTGTCTGTCTGTTCTGGTGAGTGTTTGGTTTAAGTCATTTATTGAGGCAGTAGGTTTATACAGACACACTGCGTCTACTCTCTGGGAGTTTATGGATTTGCATTCCTGGATGCACCAAGGGGCCTTGCTGTCTCTAACACACACACACTCTCCAGGCACCAAGCCCACTACACAGAACACACACACACACAACAAAGGGTGCAGCAGAGGCATGCGGTGTGTTTCAAATGTATAGAAATGGTCTCTCTCTTTCTGTATCTCTCTCTCTCTGTCTCTCTCTCTCAGTCTCTCTCTCTCACTATCTCCTTTCCTATATTCCTCCCTCCCTCTCTTCCTCTCTTTCCCTCTGTGATATATAAGGTGTGCGCCAGTGGTCAAACCCGTTTCCATAGTAAAGACTCAGAGACAAGTCAGCCAGTGTGAATTAAACATGACCCACCGCTGGTCTGACTATGCTGGCTAGCTGAACCTGCAGGTTGCTGCAGCTCATTGACAGGTACAGATAAACACACGAGCGGCTAACACTGACACGGACACACACAAACACACTTGTATGTGCAAAGAAATGCAAATCAAGCATCCCAGTGCCTGGACAATACACACAGTGCAAACACCCCCACCCCCTCCAACACAGGTGTGTGCGTGTGTGTTTGTGTGTGTGTGTGTTTGTGTGTGTGTTTGTGTGTGTGTGTGTGTGTGTTTGCTCAGTTCATTATTCCCTGGTGTGTGCTGACATTAGGGTGGTTTCGCCAGGCTGCCTCCATCATTCTGCTAGTAGCAGACACACCTAACAGCACACTCTCTCACCCCTGCACACACACACACACACACACTCTTACCACGGCCCCCAACCCCTAGAAAACACACTCCACAGCACACACACTTCAAAGTCTCAAATACCTCTACCTACGGGCACAGAGCAAGAGACAGAGAGAGAGAGGGAGTGAGAAAACCAGAAAGGAAAGCACAGAACCGACCAGGTAAATAATAATGTACACATTCTGCCTGCCGTCTGCCTGCCTGCCTGCCTGCCTGCCTTCTGCCTGTCTGCCTTCTGCATGTCTGCCTGCCGTCTGCCTGTCTGCCTGCCGTCTGCCTGTCTGCCTTCTGCATGTCTGCCTGCCGTCTGCATGTCTGCCTGCCGTCTGCCTGTCTGCCTGCCGTCTGCCTGTCTGCCTTCTGCATGTCTGCCTGCCGTCTGCCTATCTAACTGACTGTCTCCCTGTCTGACTGACTGTCTGCCTGACTGACTGTCTGCCGTCTGCCTATCTAACTGACTGTCTCCCTGTCTGACTGACTGTCTGCCTGTCTGTCTGTCTGACTGTCTGACTGTCTGCCTGTCTGACTGTCTGTCTGTCTGTCTGTCTGACTGTCTGCCTGCCTGTCTGTCTGTCTGTCTGTCTGTCTGTCTGTCTGCCTGTCTGACTGTCTACACATTGTCTGTCTCACAGTATTTTTTCAGTTATTATCTTTATCTGGTTCTCTCCTTCTATCTGGCTCTAGGTGTCTCATTCAATATGCACAGTATCTTTCTCTTGCACACACACAAACACCACACACTTAAATTATGAGAGTGTCTACCTGACATTTGTGGCAGGGCAATCCAATGAGAGTGAGGGGTCATTTCTTAACAGAACCAGCAGTCGTGTTGAGCAGTGTCTGACTACCGCATAGGGATCATTATGACTGACCTCACCTCTGTTTTTCACAACACATCCATCCACAGGATGGATTCCCCTGGCCTGCAGCAATGTGCTTAATCACCTAGTCATCGTGAATCAGCGCCCCCCTCCTCCACACACACACACACACACACACAATCAAACACTGTAAAGGTGACAAATGAACGCCAAAATAGGCAGCCTTGGGGGGGGGGTAGCAATGAGCTTCTCTCTAGAACACCCAATGTCAGCAGCACACATGCAGAATATATATCAATTATCTATACAAGAATACATATCTCTTATGCACACAAGCACACACTGTCTCTCTTGCACACCTGCAAGTATGTGCAGTCGTGCACACATATTGTCTCTTCCACACGCAAGCACACACAGGCTTGCTTTATTATCCTAGTGATAACCGACAATTCACTCCTGTTCAAAACCATGCTATCCCTGACCCCTAAGCCTAACCTCAACCCTTGTAATTCTAACCCCAACAGCATCTGACCACACAGCTGTTTCACACACCTGCAAGCATGCACACGCATCAACTTCAACTTTCGACTTTATTTGTCCCCAGAGGGCAATTGGTTTTGCAGAAAGCCACACTGTCTCACGCACTCTCTCTTACACACAGACACGCAACCACACTCTATTGTGGAAACCACATTATAAACACCCACATTTTCACACCAGTTTCCGAATCCAGACTCACCCTCGCCTCCTCCTCCCGTAGGTCAGGCATGGTGCTGATACACAGGCTGACCACGGTGATGGCCACCATGACAACAGACAGACAGGCGAAGATCTTCCCTGGCAGGCCCGACTGGGGATTCTCCACCATGTCCCTTAGACGGTTCATGAACTTGCGGTACTTGGTCTCCACCACCTGGGGGCGCTGCAGCGCGTTCCTCTGCCTGCGCTCCTCCTCCACCCTCTCGTGCTGCTGCACCTCCTCGATGCGCGTGTACATCCGCCGCTTACAGCAGCGCTCCATGTAGGTCATCTCCACGCCCCAGTAGGTCAGCTCGTCGTTGAGCGACAGCGCGCACATCTCGCGCAGGAGACGCAGCTTTCCGGCCGCCAGGAAGTTGAGGATGATCCGGAAGGCCGAGGGGCTGCGGTCGAAGAAGTACTCGCGGCGCGCCTCGTCGTAGTCGTCGCAGACGCGGGCGATGTCCTCCGGGCTGGAGCAGGAGCGCAGGCGGCCCAGCCTGGTCAGGGGGAACTCCTCCAGGGTGCTCCAGGGGAAGGTGTAGCGGTTTCCCCCCACGTTGATCACCGCCAGCAGCTGGTGGTCCACCGCTCCCAGGTCCCCCTGGCCCCGGATGAACTGGACCCTCTTGTAGTACACACCCTGCACATGTGGAGACGGAGTTATGCTCAGTATTGTATATTTTATTTCATTCTAATTCCACTTAGTACTGCTAGTTATGTACCCTTAGTATAGATAGTCCACATATTTAAATTTGAGGTCCCTATATGTTTATTGTATGCACCTTCCTGCCAAAGCAAATTCCTTGTCTGTGCAAACTTTCATGGCGAATAAATCCCATTCTGATTCTGATTCACAGGAGTTCAGAATCCGAAGATTCTGAACTCCTGTGATCGGATGCTTTGCTGGTTTATTGAGTTCTTAGTGCCTACTCTCCGTTTACCTGTTCAGTAAGTCGCTCAACAAACAAACAAAATGATACCATAGGAGAAGATTGTATGAAAACAATGGTACCGATATGTGTTTGACGTGGTTTTTAAAACCAGAATCTGTATTAGGGATACAAGTGGTCATTTTTGTCCCTCCTCACCTTGACTGTCTCTGTTTCGGGTATCTCAGTGAAGATACGGTCCAGGCTGCTGTCATCACTGACTGACAGGTTGCTGAAGTCATGGTTGGCATTGCTGATGATGGGCATGGTGGCATCAGGGATCAGAAAAGGCTGGCGGGTGGAAACAGTCTGAGCAGGCCAGTAAGGCGAAGGACTGGTTTCCTGGGTGGCTGGTTAGCAGGCTAGAAAACAGGCTGGCTGGCTGGTTAAAACTGGCTGGCTGGCTGCTTCACAGGCCCTGGTCTATCACACAGCAGGCTCTGAGAAAAGGGGGGGGGCAGATTGAGAGAGAGGGGGAAGGAAGGTGTGAGAGGACAGAGAGGTAAGGTGAGACAAAGAGACATTAGCACACAAGCGCAGCGAGAGAGAGAAAGGAAGAGAGAGGAAGAGAGAGAAAATAAAAATAGGAGTGGGGAAAAGAGCTACAGTAGCGAGAATCTCAGCAAGACTGCAGTGGTGCAAACTCCTCCCCCTCCTTTCCAGCCTCGAGCGTCCGGCAGCAACAGATAGACATACAAAGTACTCCCCACAGGACAGTGCTGTGCCCCACACCTGGAGAGACACTGGAGGGGGCGTTTGATTCGACAAACCTTGCACAGACTTTATACACACTGAGAAACCAAAAATATGCAAATGGTCCCCACACACATCACACATTCACACATGCATAACATTTGGTTTGCCACATACAATGGGTCCCTTATGTGATTGTGTCATAAATGAGCTCAAATGTTATTTTGAATTTTATCTTTGTTTTAAAAGAGGGATAAACCAGGGTTGAAACAAACTAAAACACAATTTGTGATTGAAGCCTATGCGTGGGGAGGGAGGACCTCAGGTCTGGTCTCAGGTCTGTGTATGGATGGGGTGTAAGCAATTTGGTTTAACTCTATCATGAGTTATGATAGTTGTGATAGCCAGTTCTAGACACATTTTACTGGGGGGGGCCAAGGGGGGGCCAGTGTTTAACCAGAGGGGCACATTAAATAACGGAAACAAATGATATTTAAACATTAAATACTTTAAATTTTGCTTCACATTATCATACAAACGGCTCTGGCTCTCCCTCTTCCAGCTCCTCAGCTCTCTCAATACCTTGAGATGTTCCTCTCACTTTGTTATTTACTGGGGCAAAAAAGGCTGCAATGTCCCTTCCTCGTTTCATGATGACTACTAGAAAAAAAAATATATATATTATTCAGTCAGCTCAGGGGGGCCACAGGGGGGGGCCAGGGACATTTTTACAGGGGCACTGGCCCTCTGTAGGCCCCCATCTAGAACCGCCCCTGGCGATAGCTATTATGTTACAGTATGTGAGATATGATACCAGCAGTGGACACAGACCAGAAAACAACTGCAGTCTTCATGGCTTAAACACTTCACATCACATAACTGCTCAACCCTCTCCCTCCCCGTCTTACACACGGACACACATCAGGCCGCCACACACCCTGATCAACTCTGACAGACACTGAAGACTTGTGACATCAGGGCTGCGAGTGAATGTAAAGATTGAAAGCTGTGAACTTTTAGTTTTCTCTATGTTAGCGGAATGTAAGATAACTGTAGTAGCATAAACACGTTCTTAACACGCTCAAATGAGTAACTACAGGCTTTGAGTGTTCGCAGTAGCCTGTAGGCACCTAAGCCTGCTGCAGCCTTCAGTCGCCTACCCCGCAACACGACAGCTTTTTGCCTACAGCCATAACATTGATCACAAACTATGCATTTAAAATGCGCATAATATATGTCTGCAGTGTAGCTGAAACCAGCTAGAGGGGTGTCGTTACTACACCTCTAAAATAGTGGACGGCTGTGATCTAAAGTTCTCGCAGTTCTAATGAGCCGCTGATATCCACTTATTCAAGTTCTACTGGGCCCGTACGGGGATTCCATAAATCACGTTGTGAAGGTGTTTAATTTCGATCAGTGGGGGGAGGAGAGAATTATAAACTATTTATTAATAGGATCGCTGGCTGGTAAGAAAACTCCCGGCGGAGGGGAGGGTTGCTTCGCCGAGTGGAAAGTTAATTGAAGAAGGTGTTTTTGTGACGCGCGGTTGTTATCAAGAACACGCTCCTCCGGTGCGCGTGACAGACACTGGGCTCGACAGATAAGACACATTGAAGTTGTTACCACTGGTCAATTACGAGCTGTTAAAATAATGAGTCAACCTCACGCAGAGATTAGTCCAAACTGTAGCTTCTCTTTCCTTCTTGCCTTTTACAAACACACGGCTATCATGGTATAGCCGATACCAAACTTGAAAATTTGCACTTAATATGATCAAATAAAGCAATGGGTAGTTTAAAGCTGTTCTGCAATAACAGGGATGCGTTATCTGTTTTCTCCAATAATAATAATAATACAACTTTATTTAAATAGCACATTTCATACAATAATTGCAGTTCAAGGTGCTTTACATAACATAACATAACATAACTCTAGAACGATAGACTAGGCATTTAACTATTTGTCTGTGCGGTTAATGCATCGCTGATCCAGTTTAACATATACTGCTGGGGATCCACGAGTGCATAGACTCAAATTCTGATTAAAATCGTTAGTGCGATTCTAAATAATAATATTCTGCATACTGTAAAAGTACAAACTAGCAATTATTGTGAAGTAACCTCGACAATGAGGCTTTCATGTTGTTCAAAGTTGACAGGTGATGGGGTAATTTAGTTTGATTTCGAAACTGCCGGTGGAAATAATATGGACACCAGAAAACTTGTCACGTACCATTTCGTAGAGAGAATAGCTTCATCAATCCACAGCAGCTTTCTCTCTTTTTCTGCTTCACGATCACTCAAGATCCGCAAAACACGTCTCACCGAAGAAAATCAGCTGCCACATTGTGCTTCCCCGGAATTAGCTTTCACAAACATGGAAACCTGCGAACGGGAGTATAGACAGTTTTCAGAATAGCAGAGAGAAAACAGGTCTGGTAGAGTGTCCCGTTACAGCTCCGTACTGCGGGGAAGCTGCGAGGATGCGCGCAAGCACTCCGCGGATGAGGCGCGAGGGTAATGAAGCTCAAGTTTGAAGAGTGCGTTTGAGCGCTCGTGCGTTAGTGGCCTCTCGCGGCTTTCACTGCAGTCCCACTTAAAAACGGTAAGATTAAAAGGATCTGTTTTCCAAACACACTGCCCTACGGTTCCTACCACGTATTCAAGAGCGAGTCGTTCATACCCCGTTCGAACCCCAAAATATGTTGCCTTTTTCTGAAGGACCTTAGACTACTTTGACGGGATAGATGACGAGCTGGGCTATGGTAAGCAATTGTTAGTCTGTTCATGTGATGCAGGTGACACCAGCCTGATAACACCGGACACCGGAGCGGAGTATTAACCTTTTGACTGAACAGACGGCTCTGATATCCGCTTGATGCTGTGAGGGATGCCTATGGATTTGATCCCAATTACTTTTTTTCCAGAGGCGGATTATGGACGCCGAGGGGAAGTTGTTCTTATCTATGATGAAGTAGAACACCGACTGTTTTCTTATGATGAGACTGTTATGGTCTGTCACCCCCATATATTGCCTTCATGTTTACTGTATTTAATCATTTATGGGGGTTGGAAAAAAACAGCTTTTTTCCAATTCCAGAATTTTTTTCTCTTTATCTTTTTACAACGCAAGCTAATATTCAAGGTCAAGAAGAACTAGCTTTCATGGTCAAGAACAACTTGCAAAATCCATGTGTAGGCTATCTATAAATCCGTAGGATTCTCTGGGATTTCACCCCAGTCTTCCACATCAGATCATCAACCATGAGATCAAAAGGATGTCGTTCCTGCCTGGTCGAGGACACTTGGACCCAAAACAGTGATCCCATTGTAGTTTCATTTATATCCCATGTCCCAAGCCCAGACAAGCCTTCCTATACAAGCCGACACCGCAGTAGACAATAAGGATTCACAGATCGTACCCAGCACAAAAACTATGAATCAGCCATACATCAGTGTATGCTACGCCTGCTATCTCCTTCAACCTCACCCTCCCTACCAAGGACAGGCAGACTCAAGAAGTCTATGCATGCGTAGGAGGGTGGCTGGTTCACAAACATTGCATGACGCACACCAATTGCAGGAAAGCACACCCAAAACACTTTGTCCTTGGAGAAGCTCATTTGGTTATTTTATGCCTGGGGAAAAGCACTTTGTCAAGCCCTGATGGTGGTGAGTGTGTGTTGGGTGGAGTGTGTGTTGTTGTGGGTGGAGGTGTGTGTGTTGTGGGTGGAGCTTATCAGTGGGAGGGATGAAGTTACAGAGTGGGGCTGACAGACAGACAGTTACACAAACTAATCTGATTGGTCCCCTGCAGACAAGCAAGCCCAGGGTGGTGGGCGTGCAACACGACACTGATCACACACATTAGCTTCACATCAGCATTTTTGTGAGAGAGAAAGGAAGGGAGGCAGGGAGGGAGAGAGAGAGAGAGAGAGAGAGAGAGACAGAGAGAGAGAGAGAGAGAGAGAGAGAGAGAGAGAGAGAGAGAGAGAGAGAGAGAGAGAGAGAGAGAGAGCCTCAGGTCGACTATGAGTGAAAAGGCCAGTCAAACATAAGCTGGTAACAATAAATAGATGCTGTTTCCTTCCATCCATGTCTCTTTCATTTTGTCCAACAATAGTGGAGATATGTTCCTTCTGTCTGTCTCTCATGGACTGGCATGGGTAAACATCCACACACACTGAGCAGCCTGCACAGGAGGATATACAGTATGTAAATAGCACTGTACCCTTGTTGCTCAAAACCAGGCGAAACGTCACACACACACACACACACAGAGAGAGAGAGAGAGACCGGTAATGATATTAAATCTCTGTACTCTCTCAGCCATGCCCAAGGCTGTCCTCATTATTTGTACAGGGTCCAGGGTGACGCTTCGGCTATACACGTCGAACACAGAACCTGCCTCCCGGACTGATTCTGATAGAGAACCTCACCATCAGGGATTAGGTGTTAATCCCTGTCAGCAATGGGGGGGGGGGGGGGGGGGGCAGGTAGGGGTCTGAAGAGTGATGCAACGGCGTCTAACGTTGAGGGTGCAGTCATCTGTAAAAAAAAACACCAAGGACAGCCCTAAAGCCCCCCTCTTTCCAGGTTTCACTCTCTCTGCCCTTTCCCTCGCTCGCTCTGGTCCCTCACTCGCTCTGTTCCCCCCCCCCCCCTCCCCTCCCCTCCTGCCTGTCTCTGCCTGACCGACGCGGGTGGATCCGTTTGCAGGTCTTGATCAGGCTAATTGATGTGTAAGCAAACTGATTTACACTGCACTGTTTGTTTGTAGACACAAAATTCAGATTACACACACAAACACACACTAATCAGATCAGATGGCCCACATGTACAATACTATCATGCTATGCACCATGGTCTGACTAGGTGTGTCAGCATGCCTATGTAACCTGGAGCGCTAGTCTACTAAACTGACAGATCAGCCATGTGATTACTGGGATTGCTCTGTTGCAGATTATAGTCGCCAGGGAGACCAAAGTGACCACCAGACCATGGTAATTATAACCTTCATTACCTCCATGATGACACTGTTGGTTCAGGACATGTATTCAGCGCTAGGCCATCATAGTCAAGAACCTTCATTAAGCCTGGGATGAGACCATTTCAAAGCTGGCGTTTATTGAGATTTCATCTTTATTTGTCTGCTTCTCGTGAGGTTCCAACCCGCTGGTTCCACCCGTCTGTGATTTCCAGAGGACGTCTTCCCTCAGCTCGATGTTTCATAACATTTACCGTAATCCCTAGAGGACAGAATACAAGTGGCGCTCGCTACCTTCAGCCCTGCCAACATACCTGCTGATGTCCCACAGCAGCATGGATGAGGCCATCGGTGCGGAAGTCCCGTCTTGAATCCCGCCATTTTCGAAACCTTTTCTAAATAATCGTCATGTCACCAAGAGGCAGACTCAGATCTAGACTCTGTAGTGTTTCAGGTCTAATCCTGCTTAATGGGCAGGTCTGACCTGCAGGAGGGTAAATATTGATATGAAAGGCTGGTTAAACCCATCAACAAGACCCCTGGCACCAACTCCATCCTTTAAAGCATTAAAAGATTAGTACAGCAGGCATAGGCCTGCATTTCTGTTCAGTAGACACTGTTGATGGTGTTTTATAATGCTGCTAGTCTGTGTGCGTATGTGTGTGTGTGTGTGTGTGTGTGTGTGTGTGGAGGGGCAAACTGGTAAGACTTCACCAAGGAGGTCCACAAATGTACTATATGAGATATTTTTTCTCTTCACTGCCAATCGGAAGTTCTCCGATACTGTGAACAGCAGATTGAGGTTGGGCATGGTGTTCTCCAGGGCAGAATGGTTCCCCCCCCCCCTGACATTTAGGCTTTTCCTGTTTTTGGTGCCAGGGCTCAATTCTGTCTGGAAGCTTGGAGGGTCTGCTGTGTGTCCGGGGCAGAGCTGCTATGAAGAAGGTCAGAGGGGGGAGGAGCTTGTGGTTGGGTGGGTGGGGGGGTTTAACACTATTCAAACCCAGAGATGCTGATTGGTGGTTCTGTATCCTGCTATGGGATAGAAATTGAAAATGAGCCAGAGGACAAGCCGACTCAGCACACTGGTGACAGTGTCTCCCTCTCCTCGTACCGTGAAGGTCTGTTTCTTCATAACCATTACATTACATTTAGTCATTTAGCAGACGCTCTTATCCAGAGCGACTTACAGTAAGTACAGGGACATTCCCCCGAGGCAAGTAGGGTGAAGTGCCTTGCCCAAGGACACAACGTCATTTGGCAGAGCCGGGGATCGAACCAGCAACCTTCTGATTACTAGCCTGATTCCCTAACTGCTCAGCCACCTGACTCCCTCATAACCATCACGATGAAGAGGTTCAGTCTGGACTTTATGGTCTGTTTGTGGTTATGCGCGAGATGAAAGTGATGTCAGCATGGAGCAAACACGTGGCCTCCTAGAATGAGGACGTCTTAGAACCCTCTGAGAAGGAGAACACTGGAAAGGTGAGTGGACACCCGCTTCTTCATGCTGATATCCAGACACTGGGAGGAGATCCAGGATCATGGGAATGTTTCTGAGACTGTTTCACTGGATCTTGGAGCCTGATGTCATGTCTTGTAAGAAGACACACACACACACACACACGCTCTTGACATCTGGCATACACACACATACATGTCTATGGCCTGTGGACATGCACATGCACACATACACACTTCCATGAGCTGTGAGAAGACACACACACACATCAGAGGGAGAACCTGAGAGGGCAACAGCAGATCTATGTTTTCCATCTCAGCTTCCAGCCCTGTGGCTACTGTTTCCTGTCGCTCTCTCCAGTCTTTCAGAATCAAATCAGAGCAGTTAATACATTGTGTTTGGTGTGTGTGTGTGTGTGTGTGGTATGCGTGTGCGCGTGTGCGTGCGTGTCAAACATGACCCGATAAGGATGTAATCCTGTACTCCAAACTTTAAGTAACCTCTTGACGCTTTGAAAGAATGTGTGTGTGTGTTTGTGACCTTTTCATACTTGTATATCACTAAGGTAATGTGGTCATAACCTATACTGATTTACAGGTCTATTTAATATCCATTACAGTATCATCTTCTAAGAGAGCCTGCCAAGGGCATAGGGGTATCCATCATAGCTTGCAGGTGTGTGTGTGTGCATGTGTGTGTGTGCGTGTGTATGTGTGTGCATGTGTGTGTGCGTGGGTGTGTGTGCATGTGTGGGTGTGTGTGCTTTTCTCTTTGTTAATCAGAGCATCCCCTGAAAGCATGATAACGTGTAACAACCCTATCAGAGGGGGTGGTCACTCACCCTGCTTTCTGACCTGAGGGGAGAGAGAGAGAGAGACAGAGAGAGAGAGAGAGAGAGAGAGAGAGGAGAGAGAGAGAGAGAGAGGAGGAGAGGGAGAGGGAGGGAGGGAGGGAGGGAGGGAGAGGGAGGAGGGAGGGAGGGAGAGGGAGAGGGAGAGGGAGAGGGAGAGGGAGAGGGAGAGAGAGAGAGAGAGAGAGAGAGAGGAGAGAGAGAGAGAGAGAGAGGGAGAGAGAGGAGGGAGGGGCAGCTGGACTAGAGGGATGATGGACAGGGAGTGGGGGAGGTTAATGGATGCTATAGGTGTGACAAAATAGAAAGAGACGTATTGAAAGAGAGGGAGAGAAAGAGAGTCCCCACACTACGGGGACTGTTAGTACGCTGCAGGCTACATCATAGCATAGCGCTTTCACGTCTCTTCATTCCAATCAGTTATTGATTCTAATTCAGAGTTCAACAAACTGGCCCTGAGTGGAGAATGTCTACAGGGAATCAGTCTCATTCAATAATATTAGTCAATCTGAACCTGAGCTCAATATACTTATCAGAGAATTGCTTCCTTATCAAGAAGGTAATGATGAAGTGGGGTTTGAAACCCAATGATACTGTTCAACCTCTTTTAGACTGCATTTCGGATATAAAGAAATGGCTTTCAAGTAATGTTCTCCAACTAAACGAGGAAAAGACCGAAGTTATAATTTTTGGTCCTGCTGGCTCGAGAGCTAGTCTTGGTAACATGATTAGTAATTTTGTTCCTAGTGTCAGCTCTCATGTTAGGAACCTTGGGTTCATTATTGACTCGGACCTTGGGTTAGTCAAGCAGATTAACTCTGTGGTAAAAAACAGTTTCTATCAGTTACGACTGATTTCCAAGGTTAAATCTGCATTGTCTTTTAAAGACCTTGAAACTGTCATCCATGCTTTTATCACCTCACGTTAGATTATTGTAATTCCCTCTATGATGGTCTCCCCCAGTCCTCAATTGCCCGTCTTCAGATGGTGCAGAATGCTGCTGCCAGAATTTTATCGTCCACTAGAAAGTTTGACCACATTACCCCAGTCTTGGCCTCTTTCCACTGGCTTCCTGTCCAGTTTAGAATACGTTTTAAAATGTTATTGTTTGTTTTTAAAGCTCTTAATGGACAGGCCCCTTCATATATCTCGGACCTTTTAAAATTGCACGCACCCATTAGGTCTCTGAGGTCTGCGGACAAGCTTCTTTTATACACTCCCCGATCACGCTGTGTACGCACAGGTGATAGGGCCTTTGCAGTTGCTGGTCCTAAGCTGTGGAATCAGCTTCCTCTAGTCTATTAGGCAGGCTCCTTCATTGTCTGGTTTTAAATCCAGGCTTAAGACCCACCTTTATGTTCTGGCGTTTCCCACCACTTGACTTGTGCTGTTGCTTGTTTTTCTGTTGTTGACTGTTTTGTATTTTGTTTTACTCTGTTTTTTTATAGTGTTTTAAAAAAAAATATTTGGATTCTGTTTTTGTGCTTTTGTTCGGCACCTCGGTCAAGCCTAGCTGTGTTTTGAGTGTGCTTTATAAATAAAATGTACTTACTTACTTACTTACTTACTTACTTACTTCAAAGGATAGAAAACAGGCTGTGGAGGGGTGTGGACAATTACTATGAAAATACGGAATTAGTAATGCACAAGAATAATACTGTATCTTATACAGTCATTTAACGTGGCTCCACCTTGACATCATGGCAAATCTAGGAAAAAAAATGCCATCTTTAATGTAATCATTGCAATATTCTGAAATAATTCATTAATTTTTCGAAGAAACATTAGAAAATGCAACATACTGCAGTGGGGTACTCCACTGTTTTCTTTGTAGGACTATTGGGTGAGGATGTGGGGTGTGGGGCGTGTGGGGCGGTGTGGGGCGGTGTGGGGAGGTGTGGGGCAGTGTGGGGGCGGTGTGGGGCAGTGTGGGGAGGTGTGGGGAGGTGTGGGGCGGTGTGGGGAGGTGTGGGGCCGTGTGGGGAGGTGTGGGGCGGTGTGTGGCGGTGTGGGGCAGTGTGGGGAGGTGTGGGGCGGTGTGGGGAGGTGTGGGGCAGTGTGGGGAGGTGTGGGGCGGTGTGGGGCAGTGTGGGGGAGGTGTGGGGCGGTGTGGGGAGGTGTGGGGCAGTGTGGGGAGGTGTGGGGAGGTGTGGGGTGGTGTGGGGAGGTGTGGGGCAGTGTGGGGAGGTGTGGGGAGGTGTGGGGCGGTGTGGGGCGGTGTGAGGGAGGTGTGGGGCGGTGTAGGGCGGTGTGTGGAGGTGTGGGGCCGGTGTTGGGGAGGTGTGGGGCAGTGTGGGGAGGTGTGGGGAGGTCTGGGGCGGTGTGGGGAGGTGTGGGGCAGTGTGGGGAGGTGTGGGGCGGTGTGGGGCGGTGTGGGGAGGTGTGGGGAGGTGTGGGGCAGTGTGGGGAGGTGTGGGAGGTGTGGGGCGGTGTGGGGCGGTGTGGGGAGGTGTGGGGAGGTGTGGGGAGGTGTGGGGCGGTGTGGGGAGGTGTGGGCAGGTGTGGGGCGGTGTGGGGAGGTGTGGGGAGCACACTGGGTGGTGCCCAGGTAGCGACCCGGGTTCGATTCTGGCTTGGGCCATTTCTGCATGTCCTCCCCTCTCTCTCCCATACATGTCCTGTCTCTAACGGTCACTGTCCGATAAAGAAAAAAAGGTCAAACCCTTTACGAAGGGTTGATTGTGTACTTCTAATGTGAGCAGATGAAAATCTTCTCCCAGGAACGGAAGACATCAGAGGAGCCAGTGTCCCTCAGGCTTAGTGTTGACCCAGCTCTCCACTTGTTATTGATTGGCTAAGCCCCTGGTGTACGAGAGGAGCCTATTGGCTGAGCCCCAGGTGTGAGAGTGCATTCCTCCTCCACACCCCCCCAGAGTGAGTCAGGGCCTGGTGGGTGGGTCATGACCAGGGAGCCAACACCAACACTCTGACTATGAGCTAAATATAGACAGACACTCGCCTCAACCAGATGGTCTCTGTGATGACAGAAAAGTCTGCAGTGTTGAGTTCCATAAGAAGTTGGAAATAAACAAACCTGGGTCCACAGTTAATCGAAACTAGATTGTGACAGCTTTTGTTGGGTTCTCCATCTGGGAGAACTTCCCCAGCTATATTCAAGCTTTGCACAATGCACACAGTACCCAGTGGACTGTTCTGCCAACCGCGGTGCCTTGGATGAGCTGGGAGGGGCGGGGGAGGAGGAGGAGGTGGAGGGGGCATTGTAGGGCGTAGGGGTCATGTGCTTGGACAGCAGAATCACAGGAAGATAACAAGAGATGGACAAGTGAGAAATACTGCAGCTTATACAGTTGATTAATCCTTCGCTGTCTTCCCCTCTGCCAACCTCTACATCTTCCCTCTCCTCCTCCTCCTCTTCTCAAGTTTCTCCTCTCTTCGTTCTTCTGTGCTGGGTTAATTTGTCAAATCCTCAGGGGACAATTCAGAGGATAAGTACAGATTGGGATATAAAGAACGGGAGGAAGGGAGGAAGACAGAGAGGGCGAGAGTGTCTGTGCCCAAATCCACCCCTTTGCCTGAAATAAAGGAGTCTGTTTGTTGTGGGTTTGCCGTGGTTTGTGTCTGTGTGTGCACGCATGTGTGTGTGTGTGTGTGCTTGTGTCTGAGTGTGTGTGTTCATGTCTGAGTGTGTGTGTGTTCATGTCTGAGTGTGTGTGTGTTCATGTCTGAGTGTGTGTGACTAAGATTAGAGTGTGGGCCTGAGATTAGAATGCTGGTGGTGAAGAGTGGTTCCCCTCACACACGCAGACACACACACACAAACACACACACACTCTCCTCCGGGGAACAGAAGTAAGTCTGCTGTGAGCAGCTCCTAATCAGCAGCAGGTCAGACTCTTCTACAACCTTCTTCCAGCCTCTCTCCCCACCCCCTCCCTCCCTCCCCCCCTCCCCTCCCTCCCTCCCTCCCTCCCTCCATGTCCCTCTTTCTCACTCTCTCTCTCTCCCTCTCCCTCCCTCCCTCCTCCCTCCCTCCCTCCCTCCCTCCCTCCCTCCCTCCCTCTCCTCCTCTGTGTGTGGCTGGGAACAGAGCTGCTCCAGGTCTGTTCCCAGCTCCCCTGTCCAGGAAGTGGTTATGACCAGATGGATCCGGGGGTGTGGCAGGAAACAGAACAGGGGCAGCACATAACCTGCTCAGAGCCAGATGCGGTTCATATGGATGAATATGGATGAGGCTGACCTAAAGAGGGACGACTATATGGATGAATGGATGAGGCAGAAAAAGAGGACGTCTCGATGGATTAGGTTGACAGAGAGGTTGTCTAGATGAATGGATAGATGAATGGATGACACAAAGAGGATGTCTAGATGGATGAATGGATGAAACCGACAGAGAGGATGTCTATATATGGATGAACGGACGACAGGACAAAGAGTGCTCTGCAGTAGAGAAAGACAACAGCCCCAGAGATAGGCACTGTGCGCTGTCTGATGCTAGTGTGTTATTACACAGTGTACTCTTCCGTTTGCACAATAGGACAGGACAATGGTGTGCGTTATGTCTGAAAAGAGAGGGGCGTGCGTGCGTGCCTTTTATGTGTGTGGTGTGTGTGTGTGTGTGTGTGGTGTGTGTGTGTGTGTGTGTGTGAGAGAGAGAGAGAGACAGGTAGTGTGTGTGCGTGGTGATTGTGTGTTGTTGTGTGTGTGAAAGAGAGAGTGTGTGTGTGTGTGTGTGTGTGTGAAAGAGAGTGTGTGTGTGTGACCCCAGGCTATAGTGGTCACAGAGGAGGCTGTTCAAAGCTGAGCACGGCCGAGGGGAGAAATGAGGCATGACTGGAATTCAGCTCACACATTCTCACAGGAGAGAGAGGCTGGAGACAGACAACGTCATCTAGGGTGGCAACGGCCCTCGCTCTCCCTCTTTCCATCCTTCTCTCCCTAGTTGTCCCTCCCTCTCTCACCCTTCTTTGTCTCTCAATTTCTCTCTCTACTCTCCCTCCCCCCTCCCCCTCGCTCGCTCTTTGCCTCCCACACACACACCACACACACACCACAGACACGCCTGTGTTCTTCTGGACTGCACTTTGATGCAGAGAAAATAAAACATTAAGATGCCCAGTCAGCACACAGGGCCACAGTACCCGAACACACACAAACACACGCCCAGAACACACTCATTGCCTGAGCTCCTCTGGAAGGGCCAACTGCTCACACTAATTGTCACGCAAGAGTCCAAACAAGAAACACAACTCAATGCTGAGGGGGCAGGCTTAGGTTAACGAAGCATGTAATGTGGAGGAGAGAACATGGAAAGGTGGAGGGAGGAGGGACGGAGGGA
>CM042870.1:18405642-18518142 GCA_023658055.1 Thaleichthys pacificus
TGAAGGAAATCACATGATCGAATGATTCCACGCTCGCCGCCTCAGAGACTAGGTATAAGTGCAATGTTCGCACTTCCTGTCTCATAACGGGTTTGTCATGGAGACGGAGCAGACAAACGAACTACCAGAGGTCAATCGTGATCTCTCTGGTCCTTTGCTCTTCTTCTCCTCTCCTCTCCTCTGCCCGTCCCCTACCCCCCCTCCCTCCCCCTCCCCTCCCCTCCCCTCCCCTCACCCCACACCCCCCTCCCCTCCCCCCCTCCCTTACCATCCCGCTTCCCTTCCCTCCCCTTCCCCTCCCTCCCTTTCCCCTCCCCTCCCCTCCCCCTCCCCTCCCCTCCACTCCCCTCCCCTCCCCTCCACCCCCTCCCCTCCCTCCCTCCCCTCACTCCCCTCCCCTTCCCCTCCTATCGCCTCCTCCCTCCCTCCCCTCCCTCCCTCCCTCCCTCCCCTTCCCCTCCCCTCCACCCACCTCCCCTCCCCTTCCCCTTCCCTCCTCTCCTTTCCTGTCCTCTTCTTTACAGTAGCATTGCTTCCATGTGGTTCTACAGTATTCCACACACACTCTTCCTACTTCAATCCCCCATCGATCTCTGTGTCCCCAGCATCAGGTTTCCCCCACAGCTCCCCACTGGGAGACGGGCAGACTGAGGTCAACCCTCTGTGTTGTCCTCAGTCCACCAGGAGGACTTGTGGTCTCATGGTAAGTGTAGATCAGGGTTCAACCTTCTGTACCTGTCAGCTGAGCGTGGTCACGCTGCAGGATGCACGACAGCCTTCTGAATGTTTCATGACCCGGTTCAAGAAGAGGACGTCCTCGTCCCCCAATATTTAGCTATATATACATACATCTATAAATGGCCACTGTGGATGGATGATAAGATGGAGAGAGAGAAAGAGAGAGGGATGGATGGATGGACGGGGCGACGTTTCCTTAAAATAGAAAATAAACCGTCTCCCGCAGAGAGGAGAGAGGAGAGGAGGAGAGGAGTGAGATGGAGGATGAGGAGGAGAGCAGGAGGAGGAGAAGAGGAGGAGAGGAGGGAGACGTCGAGGAGAGGCGGCGGATGGTAAAGAGTGATGATGCGGAGGAGGGGAGAAGAATAGTGAGCGGAGAGAGGAGAGGGTCTGTTCTGTCTGGGCCCGTAGGTGGCTGTTAATAATGCAGAACGAGCAGACACGGGAGGCATGCAGGGGTACTGACAATGAACCTCAACACCGTCCACAACCTTGCTCTCCTCGAGAGGTGTCTTTCTGCCCTGCCTGCCCGCCCGCCATGCCTGTCTGCCTAAGTACGTCTGGACCATTTGTCTGTCTGCGACTCTGTGTGTGTCTGCGTGGTGTATGTGCATGATGGAGAGAGTGTGTGTAGCAGCCATGCAGGTGAGGGTATTACTGGGGTTCCTGTGGGAGGAGGGATGATGAAGTTAGCGAGGGGGTTGCTGGCGCCACTGAGCCCGTGGTCATCCTCTGCTCACCATCTGGTGGCACTCTGTTAGTGGGTACCAGAAGGAGGACTAACAGCCTTATCTGGAAGAAAATGACATTCCTTTATTCTTGACAAATGACCTCTACTTTTCCCGTTTCACTTTCCCACAAAACGTCATCCATTTTGGTTCCGTCTGTGACAAATGAAATTGCGTTCATTTGGATGAAGCGCGCTGAAACGGTTAGATTCACAGGGCTCCTAGTCGCCTCAAGCTCCACCATCTCCCCACCCTCCCCCGAGCCCCACGCTGGGGGCCCCACACCCAGAGCCCCACCCTCCCCCGAGCCCCGCGCTGGGGGCCCCACACCCAGAGCCCCACCCCTCCCCCGAGCCCCAGCGCTGGGGGCCCCACACCCAGAGCCCCACCCTCCCCCGAGCCCCCACGCTGGGGGCCCCCACACCCAGAGCCCCACCCTCCCCCGAGCCCCGCGCTGGGGGCCCCACACCCAGAGCCCCACCCTCCCCCGAGCCCCACGCTGGGGGCCCCACACCCAGAGCCCCACCCTCCCCCGAGCCCCACGCTGGGGGCCCCACACCCAGAGCCCCACCCTCCCCGAGCCCCACGCTGGGGGCCCCACAGTGCCCACCCAGAGCCCCACCCTCCCCCGAGCCCCACGCTGGGGGCCCCACACCCAGAGCCCCACCCTCCCCGAGCCCCACGCTTGGAGGCCCCACACCCAGAGCCCCACCCTCCCCCGAGCCCCACGCTGGAGGCCCCACACCCAGAGCCCCACCCTGCCCTGCCAGTAATGGATAGACAGCACGGCTGGACTGACAATTGAAAGTCAATTTTACGAGCTCTAAACTTGAATCCAGTTAATGGTAACGTCAATAGACACGTGAGCAGCCAGACAGGAGTCAGTTGTTACAGGAGAGGTAGCCACTGCTGTTGACTGGCTGACTGAAGGATCGAATGACTTGAACGGGTGAATGACTTGAATGACTGATTGGCTGACGGCCTGGCAGGGTGACTGACTAACTGCTCTGCATGGATGCTCTTTCCAATTTCTTTCTACACAACACAGAGCGGGTGTTAAGGTTACCAAGAGAACACCACAGCTGGACCTCAAAGTTGTCCAGAAGATACTGTGACATTGTATATCCACGCACGCACACCGTAGGACTTTGCTTGACCGCTCCTGGACATGATGTCCACCGCCCTGGTGTTCGTGTCAGGTTTCTCAGGGTATCTTTCCTCCTCCCTCCTCTGTTCTCCTGTTGCCTCCACAAATAGACGCCCTCTCGAGTGGCTCTCCTCTCCCAGTCTCAGGTGGCACTCGACAGGCTGAGAGTTTAAAGACCGAGACGCATGAACGCATGAACTCCACGTCTCCACTCTTAAGTTCAGCCCTTATTTTGTTTTGCGCCACATCCCCCGCCCGCCCCCCCCCCCCTCTCTTTTCATTATGAATCGTTTGTTCTCCCGCTCTCAAGGTCAAACCGTGAGCCGGTCAGGGGGGGCTGGGTCGCTCTGTGTCCACTGCGCTCTTCGTTTAATCCCATTAGGGCCGCTGCAGTCACTAAACTCCTGAAGGAACTCGAGGAAGGAGGAGGCGATCCGGACACGCATGGCTGGGGCCTCACTTTGGCCCGGCCACAGTCACAAGAATCCCCCACGCCTTCCACGGTTACCCTGCAGCACGAGCAACCCTGCAAACCCACCCACGCCTCCCCCTCCTGATCTCGTCATTGGGGGGTGGAGGGGTTGGGGGTGGAGGGGTGGGGGGTGGAGGGGTGGGGAGTGGAGGGGTTGGGGGTGGAGGGGTGGGGGGTGGGGGGGGTGGGGGGTGGAGGGGCTGGGGGGTGGAGGGGTGGAGGGGTGGGGGGTGTGGGGTGGGGGGTGGGAAAGGGGGGGGAGTAATCTCTGGTCTCCGAAGAGCCAGGACACTGATGACCAATATCAGTGATGGTGATGTGGGTGTCGTCATCCCGAACGCCCCGTGTTTGTGTGAACACGGGGCGGGGGGAGGAGAGAGAGAAAGAGAATCCAGAATAGGGGAAATTAGAATTGATTAAAATGTTACCAAAAAAAACACACAATAGCCTGGCCTGATCTCAACAGGGAACTGTTTGGAAATGACCTCAATGTAATTCAGGGCTAATTGTTCAGGGCGAGGCAGGACAGGGGGGTGGGGGGGTGGGGCTGTGGGGTGGGGTGGGTGTAGCGACTACCAGAGAGTCCTGTCTTCAGTCTCTCCGTGTCTCTCCCACTCTCTCTCTCTCTCCCTCTCTCCTGCCCTTTTATATCTCGTGGGGCAGCAGATGTTGCTAGGTGTTCTGCCAGAGTAACCTCTGTGTATGTTTGTCCTGGCAGAGAGGAACAGCTGGTGAGGATGCCCTCTCGCGCCTGGTCTTACGTCTTAAGACCGTGAGAGGAGGGATAATGAGCGAGGGAGGATGGAGGCGGGCAGGGGCAGAGGAGGAAAGGGAAGGGAATAGAAGAGGAAAAGAGAGGAAGAGAGGCAGGGCAGAGAAGGAGAGGAGGGGAGAGGATAGGATGAGGAGGGGAAAGGAGAGGAGAGGGGGGGGAGAGGAGAGGAGAGGAGAGGAGAGGAGGGGAGAGGAGAGGGAGAGGAGAGCGGAGAGAGGAGAGGAGAGGAGGGGGGAAAGGAGAGGCAGGGAAGGAGAGGAGGGGAGAGGAGAGGAGAGGAGAGGAGGGGGGAAAGGAGAGGCATGGGAAGGAGAGGAGGGAGAGGAGAGGAGGGGAGAGGCAGGGAAGGAGAGGAGAGGAGGGGAGAGTAGGAGAGAAGGGGAGAGGAGAAGAAGAGGAGGGGAGAGGAGAGGAGAGGGAGAAGAGAGGGGGAGAGGAGAGGAGGAGAGGGAGAGGAGGGGAGAGGAGCGGAGCGGAGAGGAGAGGAGAGGAGGGGGGAAAGGAGAGGGCAGGGAAGGAGAGGAGGGGAGAGGAGAGGAGAGGAGGGGGGAAAGGAGAGGCAGGGAAGGAGAGGAGGGGAGAGGAAAGCGAGAGGAGAGGAGGGGGGAAAGGAGAGGCAGGGAAGGAGGAGAAGGGGGAGAGGAGGGGGGAAAGGAGAGGCAGGGGAAGGATGAGGAGGGGAGAGGAGGGGATGATTGGATGGGCGAGCTGAGAAAGAGGGGAGGCAGGGAACAGCACAGTACTGTCACGCTACGCATGATGAACCTAAAGACAAAGAACACTCTTCATCACAAGGCAGCATACTGAACAGAGGTCATCTGCTAGTCCTTGAGTCTTTATACAGGAGAGTGAAACCATCAATGAGATGGTGAGAATAAAGAGAAAGTGTGAAAGACCGAGAGATAGAGAGAAAGCTACTGACTGCTAGAGGAGAGTGAGTTATAGGGAGAGAGATAAAGAGATAGAGACAGACAGACTGAGGACCTCTTTACCGCTAGTCCATCCCAGCAGCCCAATTCCATCCATCCTTCCCTTTGTCTGTCTGCGTTCTTCCTGACTGTCTCGTTCATTACTTATCAGTTTACTTCCATCCCTCATCTGCACTCCTGCCTAGGGAATCTACTCTCCGTAACACGACACCTACAGATAAACACACAACCATCTCCGGGCGGAACGACTTCCCACGTGTGACGCTCGACGCCGGCTGCTTAACGGCCACATGCAGCCCCCAGAGGAGCTGGATGACTGACGTTCCTCCTCCTCGAGCTTCCTGGGCGTGCTGAGGGAGACAGAGGGCACACCTGGGTTTAGCTGGTGAGGGATGGATAGGGGGGGTGTGGGAGGGGTGAGGGAGAAGGATGGGGGAGTGAAGGTGACTGGATGAAGGGAGAGTGTGGACGGGTGGATGGTTGATGTGGTGGAGGGAGGCAAGGAGCGAGGAGAGGCAGGCAGAGCAGGGAGCGAGGGAGGCAGGGGCAAGGAAGAGGGAAGGAGGGAAGGAGGGAGGAGGGAAGGAGGGAAGGGAGGAAGGAGGGAAGGAGTCAGGGAGGGAGGGAGGGCAGGGAGGCAGGGAGGGAAGGAGGGAAGGAGGGAGGGAGGGAGGGAGGCAGGCAGGGAGGCAGGGAGGGAGGCAAGGGCAGGGCAAGGGAGGGAGGGAAGGCAGGAGTGGAAGGAGGGAAGACGGGAATGGAGGGAAGGAGGGAGGGAAGGAGAGAGAAGAGGGAAGGAGGGACGGAGGAGGAAAGAGGGAAGGAGGGAGGGGAGGACAGTGGAGGCTGGTGATGGATGGATGAAGAGTTGAAGAGGTGAAGAGATGAAAAGTGAGAGCTGGAGTCATGTGACCTCAGGCTTAGTTTCTCACAGCATGAGGAGGCTGGGTTTGCCTCCAGTTCACCTGGGTTCCAACACAACCATGCTAATACTTTGAGCGCTTCTTGGCTTCCTTTTCGCTGGGTCCGTCAAATCAAGCGCCCCGCCATACTATTTCTACAAACAAAAACATTCAACTCAGGTGTGGTAAACAGAACACTAGTTGTATAATGCATATTCTACATCCTGAACCATCCTCTTATGTGAATGGCCTGAGTGTGGAAGCCCAGAGGCTGTTTCAGTGGTCTATATTTAGCAGAGTTCAGCTGTTGCCCTGCCCTGACCGTCCCTATATGTTTGTCCATAGTTACAGTATCTGCTGTTATTAAAGAGAACCATGACGGCCTCTACCAGTCCTCTCCAGCCCATGCCCTGCCTGCCCCGTACTGCCTGCTGATCCTGGGTCAGAAGCCAGATGAGCCCATCCATCATGCGACCGCTCTGCCTGGCTTGACCGCCTGCTTGGCTGCCTGACTGGATGACTGTGTGGCTGGGGGGCAAGGAGGAGGAGTTACCCTATGGGAAGGCTGCACCTGCCTGGATGACTGAAAACTGATTGCGCCGCCTGGTTTGAGTGCCTGACCCCTGGGATAGATGGCTGGCTGGATGCCTTGTGGATTTTTTGTTCTCTTCATGGTTGTGAAGGGGATTAGACAGAGATCAGGTCGGTCAATCTGGCTCTGGTCGGATTAGCTTCCTATTGGAGCACTGCCAGCCATGAACCAACCTGGCCCACCACACACAACACACACACACACACACACACACACACACACACACACACACACACACACACCACTCCTGTCAGGTCCTGTGGAAGATGATAGCAAAGATTCTGCTGAGTCCCCAGAGATCATGTGAACAAAATGAGTGAGGCTGGACTACCGCACCTCATACATAATCTACACACACCTCTCCAGCTCTGAATATTTCACATTCACCCGTACCCACACATGCACATGCACACGCACCTTAGCAGGTTCTGAATATTTCATCCTCCCGGCTAATACAGACAGCATTAGCATCCACTAGAGAGACTCCATGCTGCATCAGCCATATGTGATGACAATCTTCATCGTGTCTCCTCATCCTCGCCCCCTCGCATCATCCACATTGAGGAGGTAGGGAGAGGAGGAGGATGATGACTGGAAGAACAGGAGTGCAAGAGGAGTAGGGGAGGAAAGGCCTACCAGATGGAAAGGCTGATCTTTGATAATCGTGAGTTTTGTGTGAAGCTTTGTGTGTTTTCTTAAAACATAGAATGTTGTGGCATTCTGAACGTTGAACTCTTCTTCACCACACCCTCATTTAACTTATAAGCAAAACTCATATGCTCGTCTTGGGGTTGACATTTCCAAACTTTATTGTTGGTTTGATAGAACACGGTAAAAATCTTTGGTTCAGTTGGATAAGTAAACAAGTTTTACCCAAGGAGTAACTTTGGCACACTTTTAAAAGCACTCAACATATCAATTATTCACAAAGATAAACTTGACTCTTCAACACATTTCTGAAAGGGGAACATTCATTATGGTGCTTGTAAAGTCGTCTCATTTTATAGTGTGGACTGGTTAAAAGAGAACCGACGTCCACACGAAGAGAACCATCGAAGACGTTCTAACAGCAGGGGCGGGGCGAAGACGAGATGTCTCCACACCCACACACCACACACACACACACACAGTGAGCAGCTAGACTGCAGCGAAGGGGATCGTTGTGATAAGCGTCGAAAGATAAGCAGCTACAGCGGAGGAGCCTGAGGAACATTCTAGCGACAGTGCGGAGGCGTGATGAATGTCCTTTGTGTCTCGCTGGGTTGTTCTCATTATAGTACAGTTCATCGCGGTGGAAAGATGGAGAAGGTGATTTCAACAAAGGAACTCCACAAAACCAAACAACAGGACAAGAAGACAACAGGCCAGTAGGTCAACAAAACAACCGAAGAATGAACCAGACAACAGGAACATCAGTGGTGTGCATCCTGGAGCTGAGAGTTAGGCTGACTGACTGAACACTACAGCATCCTGGAGGCTGAGAGTTAGGCTGACTGACTGACCACTACGCATCCTGGAGCTGAGAGTTAGGCTGACTGACTGAACACTACAGCATCCTGGAGCTGAGAGTTAGGCTGACTGACTGACCACTACAGCACCCCTGGCTTAACACTTCTGAATATAGCTGCATGAGATAATCCACGCTTCTACACCTCTTCGTTCACAACACACACACACACACACACACATACTGTCATTACAAAGACTGGCACACACTCGACCCCATTCACACAATTACACACACACGCATACACGTTCTAACACACACACACCACACACAAACTATACACACAGTGACACACTTACACTCACAGAAACAGACACCTACACCACCTCCGGCATACATCCAATCAGAGCCAGCAACTGGCTGCCATGTTGAAAGGTGGGTCAAATGTAACAGCTTGGAGTGTATGATGGTGGGCAGTGGAGCAACCACACTTAATGAAGCAGGGAGCACTGGATAATAAACCTGGTGTGTTACACACACACACACACACATACATACATACACACACACACACACACACACAAACACACACACATACATCACACACACACACACACACACATACATACATACACACACACACACACAGCACACACGACGACACACACACATACATACATACACACACACACACACACACATACATACCACGACACACAACACACACACACACATACATACACACACACACACAACACACACACACATACACACACACACACACACACACACTAAATGAGCCTTGGAGAACGACCAACCTATTCTAGATAGGTCCATGTCCCAGTGTTCCCTCCCTATCAGTGGCCAACCATCTTTGAGTCATTACTGCAGAGAAGGCCATTTGGCACAGTAGAAGGTACTGTCCCCACAGTGTGTTTGTCGTTTATCTAACCTTGTCACATCCTGCGGTCTGGAGTGGCTGTTTGGGGAAAACCCTTTCGGAGAGAGTCGGTAAGGTAAAAACAGTCATTTATAAACAGCCTGGTATGTGAACGCATTGAACGAGTACAGCAAACAGTCTGTCAGGGAGCCAGGCAGTACGGCTGCCCTCTCATCTCCAGGAGTGACACCACACCCCACTGGATAACTGGATAGAGGTTGTGATGGGGGGCTGAGACAGAGAGAGAGAGAGGAAGTGAGGGAGATAGAGTGAGAGAATGAGAGAGAGTGAGAGAGAGAGATAGAGTGTGTGTGTGTGTGTGTGAGAGAGAGAGAGAGAGAGAGAGAGAGAGACAAGAGAGAGACAGGAGAAGAGAGAAATGTGAGACTTGGTTCAGCAGATATACTGCTGTGTGTACACTGCCTGGCCTTGCCCTGCAGTGGAGTGGCACAGATGATGCCCATGGCTGAAATCAATTTCCAATTTCTGCTGTAAGCAGCGCTCACAAACACACAACTACACACACACACACACTCACACACACACACACGCTCGCAGTGCACACACACAAACACAAGGACACAACTCCCCTTGCCCGCAACACACAAACACACAACTACACACACACACACACACAAACACACTGTGACACATTTTTATTCCTGGTGCATGTCTATATTTCATGTTCAAAACACGCTGAGGTGCGGAGCGAAGCAGCCATTAGTCAAGCTGCTGGTACGAGCTGCTGTTAAAAGGTGCTCTCAGAGTTGATGGTGCTGGGGCCTGAGTGAGTCATGATGCACACACACGTCTCTGTGAACGTCACACGCTCTCCTTCCCCTCTGCCTGCTCTAACTAGTCCTATCAAACAGCCCATGAAGACCAAAACATACATGAGAACAGAACACACACATCTACACATCTGGAAATCTTCCATCTTATAAAAAATATAATATGCGGGGGACAGGTTAGGCACATGGTAGGTTCATTCGGGATCAAGAGAACAGACAGTTGACTGGTTCGGCATCTTCAGCGTGAGCCTGGGCCAGTCCCAGCCCAGTCGATCCACAGCCCCCAGGTCTGGTTTCTGGTAACCCGGGGATCACCATCCCTTGTGTTGGCAGTGTGATGTCCGGGATGTCCGTTGGCTTGGCAACTGTTGTCGTGTTCAGCCCGACTTGGACGCGCGGCTCCTGCCCGTAGTAGACGACCTGGAGGAGGATGGACACGTCCATCAGGATCTGGACGGCGCCGCACACCCCGAACTGGCCGGGCTCTCGTTCACCACGAAGTAGCTGTCTTGAAGACATCTCCGGCAGTCCACAGGAGCACCATGTTCAGCACTGGGGGAGAAAGGGAGGGGTTAATAACGAGAGAGAACTTGATAAACTGCCCTCCAGTAAACTGAAGCAATGAAGCGTGTGTGCTCTTTCCTCTCATCTCCACTTTCCTTCCCTCCTTTCATCCTGACCCCTCCTCCACCTTCCACCTCCTCTCCTCCACCTTCCCCTCCTCTCATCCTCCTCTCACCTCCATCCCTCTCCTCCCTTCTCCTCCTCTCCTCCCCTCTCCTCCTCCCTCTCCTCCACCTTCCCCTCCTCTCATCCTCCCTCCTCCTCCTTCCTACTCCACCTTCCCCTCCTCTCATCCTCCTCTCCTCCACCTTTCCCTCCTCCTCGCATCTCCTCCCTCGCACTCCCCTCCTCTCCTCCCACTCCTCCACCTTCCCCTCCTCTCATCCTCCTCTCCTCCACTTCCCCCCTTTCATCCTCCCTCTCCTCCACCTTCCCTCTTCATCTCCCTCTCCTCCACCTTCCCCTCCCTCATCCTTATCCTACCTTCTCCTCCTCATCTCTTCCCTCTCTCCACCTTCCCCTCCTCTCATTCCTCCCTCTCTCCATCCACCTTCCCCTCCTCTCATCCTCCCTCCCTCCCTCCCCTCCTCTCCACCTCTCCTCCTCACCTCCCTCCTCCCCTCCTCATCCTCTCACTTCCTCCTCTCTCTCCTACCTCCCTCTCATCCCCTCTCCTCCTCTCCATCCCTCTCCCCTCCTCTCCTCTCCCTCCTCCTCCCCCTCTCTCCTCTCATCCTCCCTCTCTTCCTTCCTCTCCTTCCTCCCCTCTCCTCCACCCTTCCCCTCCCTTCCTCCTCCCTCACCTCCCCTCCTCCATCCTCCCTCTCTCCCTCCTCTCCTCTCATCCTCCCTCCCTCATCCACCTTCCTCTCCTCTCATCCTCCCTCTCATCCACCTTCCCCTCCTCTCATCCTCCCTCTCCTCCACCTTCCCCTCCTCTCATCCTCCCTCTCCTCCACCTCTCCCCCTCCTCTCATTCCCTCCCTCTTCTCTCCACCCTACCCCACCTCTTGCCTCCCCCCTTTCCAGTCATTCTGTTCCTATAGCTCTTGCATGCAGACTGGGTTTATGTATGTTATCTAGGGCAGAGCTGAGAGGAGAGGAGGCATCAGTCACCTGTCAACAGTGAGGGGGGGAGAGAGAGGAGAGAGAGGAGAGAGGAGAGAGAGAGGAGAGAGGAGGAGAGAGAGAGAGAGAGAGGAGAGGAGAGGAGAGAGAGAGAGAGGTAAGGTAAGGTCAGTGATGATGAGGTCTGGGAATAAACCTGTCTAAAAGCGAGGCGGGGGGGGGGGGGGGGCATGAGGGTCTATAACAGACGGCCTCTCCTTCAGCTCTCCTTGCACACCTGCATCCCCCCCCCCCCCCGTCCCACCACCACCACACTGGAGCGGTCCACTATCTCGGAGGAACAGAGGAGCAGCCCCTCCACAGAGCCCCCTGGGGGCGGGTCCTGATTAGGACAGACAGGGGACAAACTACGCTCTCTATTTCTCTCGCTCTCCATTAAACACTCTCTCTCCTTGACTCTCTCTCTCTCTCAAACACTCGATGCACCTCTCAAAGGTGTCTTTTTTCCCCGATGGCAACCCCACGCTTCCCTATCCTCGCAGATGTCCTCTGCCCCTTTGCTAATGTCTGTGCTCCGGAGACGGCCAGCATCATTAGCCAGGATGAATCATTAACAAGCTCATTAGGGGCGGGGCACCCTCTCACGAGGAGGCAGATCAGCAAGGCACACTGTGGTGACTAAACACCACTTAGAGGTCATTCATCATCAGCTTACACACGCACACACATTCGGTACGTATATAAACACGCACACGATAACATAGAAATACACACGCATACACACACACACAGCAACACGTGCTGCCTGTTCGGTCTGCACTGTTGGCAGACAGCCCCACAGAGAAGTACACAAATACAGCATACACACACACACACACACAATAGTTCTCAAACAGCTCTCTCCTGCACTTTCCTCTTTCAACATTCTCTCTGTCTGTCACACACACGCACGCACGCACGCACACACACACACACACACACACACACCACACACACACACACTTAGACAGTCATGTCACTCGTCGTGGATCGACAGGAGATGAATGAAATACTGAGTAAACAATTGAGCCGGGGCCAGGGAGCCCTACTGGGAGCACCCGTCATTATAGTATTGATCAGAACTGCTGGCCACCTTCCGCCTGCCATCTCTCCCTTCTCTCTCTTTCCACCTCTCTCAATTCATCCCTGTGTCTCTCCCTCCCACCCTCCCCCCTCTCTCGATCCTCCTCTTTCTCTCTCTCTCTTTCTTTCTTTCTCCCCATTCTCCATCTCTCTCTCTCCATCTCTCGTTCTATCTGAAGTGCTCTGCTCGGAGCCGACCCCGTCCTATATTGATCCTCCTAACCTGACACCTTCATCAGGACTAAGTGGAGAGGATGGCGGGATGGAGGGATGAAGAGAGAGAGAGTGATGAGATTTCTCCTTAGACACCTATGTCTAATCCTCTTCGTCGCAAAACTGCGTATTCACTACAAGCACACATATGCGCACACCACACACACTACCGATTCCCACACACACCTCACCAGAGACAGAGTAGGATGCTGGCTTAGAAAGAGGGGTGAATGAAGAGATGAATCGATCAATAACTGGTGAGATGGATGGACAAGAGACAGAGACAGAGAGAGACAGAGACAGAGACAGAGAGAGAGAGAGAGAGAGAGGAGAGAGAGAGAGAGAGAGAGAGAGAGAGAGAGAGAGAGAGAGAGAGAGAGAGAGAGAGAAACATAAGAAAGGCTTATCTTAAACGGACTGAATGAAACATGCACGTGATGAACCGACAGAAAAACACAAATGATCTTTGCCAAATGTAGGGAAAGCAGGAAGGAGAGTCGGTGGAGAAGCTTGTTTCCGAACCGACCTCTCCTTTCCCCTCTTCTCTCACCCCTCTTTTCTCTCACACCTCCCCACTTCTCTCCCTACACTATTCCCCTCTCTTCTCCTCTCCGACTGCTGTGAGTAATTCAGTGGTTTTCCCTGCTCAGCAGTACAGCATTACCCTGCTTCTCTTACTCAATCACGGGCCCCATTGTGATCAATTACTCTTCAGCAGTTCACCTTTCCCTTCCCTCGCTCTCCTTCCACTCTCTCTCCCCCGCGCTTCTCTCTTTGTCTCCCTCGCTCTCCCTCGCTCTCCTTCCCAAGTGTGCAGCCTGGCCACGTGTATCAAACCTCACAAACACTCCACGAGCCACCTCTCCAACAGTTTAACACACACACACACACACACACACACAAACACACGCATGCACACAAGCAGTCCGTCGTGAGCTAGGCTGCTTTCCGATGTCGAGGTGAGTGTTCCTGCTGTGTGGCACCTCCCAGCCCAGGGAGACGGTGTCCCCTGCAGGGTCACACAGCCTCGGTTCACAGGTCACCACAGACAGCACTCACAACACCTCATGTCCTCACTACGTCTCCCAGAAGACCACAGTGTGGACGGGCTGGGAGGTCACTGGGTTCCGTCCTTGTGTCCTTAATGGCTGCCTTTGGGAGCCGGCTTGCAACAGAAACACCTCAGACTCTAGCGCCGATGGGAAGTCGTTTTCAGTCTCTCTCTCACACACACACACACACACACACACACACTGACGAGGAATAGCTGCATATAACAAAATAACTGCTGTTAACACGCACACATACACAAACACACACAAGGTCTGGCCAGGTGACCTGAGTGAGTAATCGCTCCGGTTCTTTCTGTAAGCAAGGGAAGCGTTCACTTCTCCCAGCATTCCCCGGAGGAATCTTGGCGCTAGGCAACAGAAGCTTCACCAGCCTCAAGATAGAGGCCATGAGGACGGTCTCACCAATCCTCCCCACGTGTATGTGGGTTTGACTGTGCTTGTTTTGTGTCTTCGTTTGGATGTGAGTTTGTATATACTGTATGTGTTTTTGTACTGTGTGTGTACAAACTTGGATCTGTACGTCATTTAGACCCCCCCCCCCCTCGCCCCTGATTCACTCACTCTCTCCCCACCTCACTGACTCCTTCACTTTCTCACTCACTGCTTGGATCAATATAGAAAAGACGAGACACTTCTGTTGATTACCCATGAGACTTTGCACATTTTGCAGAAATTGCTCAGACAAAGGCAAATGAACCTTGAATATTATTCAACCTAGACTCTCACTCGCTCAATCCCTAACTCACTGACTCACTGACTCTCACGATCTTTCATTCATCAAGAGTTTCTGGAGAGTTCCTCTACAGTAAGCTTTCACAGTTAAGCCTCTCTATGTAAGTTTCAAGCAGATAAGCTGTAATGGGGCTCTTGGGGATTTGGTCAACAACGTAAAACAACAACACACATCCTCATGACTGAGTCCACAGCGGGATCTGCAGACGAAGCAACAGGGGGGGGGGGGGGCTGTATGTAAAGTGCGTGAGAGCTAAGCGTGTGTGTGGGGACACGAGGTGTGTGTGTTTCGCGTGCGCGTGCATCCCACGGACCTCATCCCGCGCGTGGAGCGGTTGCGGAGGTTCTGCAGCAGCTGTGGCAGGCCAGCATGGCCTCGAACAGCAGAGCCAGGGAGCCCAGACCCTCCACGAACACCACCCAGTCCAGCAGCACCAGCGTGACCAGGGCACACACCACTGTGAAGGCCAGGCAGAACAGCAGGTAGTCCTCGAACCCGGACCAGCTCCAAAAGTACCGGAAGTCCAGATCTGGGACACATGAGGAAGGGGGGGGGGGGGGGGGGGGGGGGTGTAGATTAGGAACATTTATATAACCTAGGGAAAAGGAGTGAGTGACAGGTGACAGAGAAAGAGGAGGACAGACAGATGGATAGAGGAAGGAAGATACAGGGAGGAAGAGAGAAGAAATGAGAGAGAAAAAAGGGAAGGAGTGTGTGTGTGTGTGTGTGTGCGTGTGTGTGTGTGTCGATTTCATTAGAGGATGCATGGAAATTCAGCAAGCAGAGAGAGAAGGCCGGATCAATATAGTGGAGCTGGACAGCCTTCCCTGACTGGGAGGAGAACAGAGATGGATGACTACACTGCTGTTTTTACATTCTTTCACACTTAGAGAGAGCTGGTACACACACACACACACACACACACACACTCAGAGAGAGCCTGCACACACACACACACACAAACACTCAGAGAGAGCCTGCACACACACACACACACACAAACACTCAGAGAGAGCCTGCACACACACACAGAGCCAGAAAGAGTCTGCACACACACACACAGAGCCTGCACACACACACAGACACACACATACAGAGAGCCTGCACACACACACACACAAACACTCAGAGAGAGCCTGCACACACACACAGAGCCAGAAAGAGCTTGCACACACACACACTCCCTCACACACAGAGAGAGCCTGCACACACACACAGAGCCAGAAAAGAGTCTGCACACACACACACACACACACACACACACAGAGAGCCTGCAGACACACACGTGGCCACGCTCAAAAAAGCCGGTGCACACACACACACTCAATGAGTGCCTGCACACACATATACTCAGAGAACTCCTGCAGGGCTTCCACCCCCCCTCCCCCCCCCCCGCCCCCCCCATCACATTGGAGCAGTGTGACACAGGCTGGCTCACTATGAACTGAGAACACTCTGACTGACAATGCAGAGCTGACAGAGGACAGAGACACCCTCCTCAAAACGTTCTACTAAAGGATCGGCCCGGCGGTCCACGTTCCCTCATTAGGTTCTGGAGTCCATTGACTGAGCATCCCACCTGTCTAGAGGAACCGTGAAACTGCAGAACATACCTAGGGAATGCGCCATGTCACACACACACACCTCCAAACACACACACACACACCTCCAAACACACACACACACACCTCCAAACACACACACACACACCTCCAAACACACACACACACACACCTCCAAACACACACACAAACACACCTCCAAACACACACACCTCCAAACACACACACACACACACCTCCAAACACACACACACCTCCAAACACACGCACACACACACCTCCAAACACACACACACACACACACCTCCAAACACACGCACACACACCTCCAAACACACACACACACACACACCTCCAAACACACACACACACCTCCTGGGTCCTGTCCCACCGCCAAGCGCACTGCACTCTGGGACAGGTAGAGTGAGATGTCGGCTGGGGAGCGTGTGGTTTGATCATGATGAATGACTTTATTACAGGCAGGTAGTGTGCAACACACGTGCACACACACACACACACATACAACAATCTCTCTCTCTCTCTCTCTCTCTCTCTCTCTCTCTCTCTCGTACACAGACACAGAAGAGAGTGACAACACAATGGCAATCTCTCTGTCTAACGCACACACACACAGACATCCACTGCCTGTCCTTGTGGAGCAGACTGTGTCCCCAGTGCCAGTGCGGTGGGTCTCTGAGCATGAATAATGTGTATCTGTACAGACGCTGACACTGATAGAAGCAGCGCAGAGGCTTGGCTCTCTCTAACACACACACACACACACACACACAGACCCTATTCACTAAACCTCTCTGCGGGACATCATCTTTAACCTGCAAATAAAAGCTGATTCATCCCCCCCCCACACACACACACCCTTACTCCTCCATCCCCCCCCCCCCACACACACCCTTACTCCTCCACCCACCCCCCCCACACACACACACCCTTACTCCTCCACCCCCCCCCCCCCCACACACACACACACACACCCTTACTCCTCCATCCCCCCCCCACACACACCCTTACTCCTCTCCTTCTTTTTTTCCTTTCTATTCTTTTGGTTGCAAACGTAGAGGCAGCATTTAAACGTAGAAAAAGAGGCAGCATTTGGTGGAAGAGGCAGGATAGCAGGTACTGTACAGGTACTGTAGAGACAGCATGAAGAGGTAGAGGCAGGATTTAGAAGTAGAGTTCGAGGCAGAATGGAGAGGTCAAATGAAGGGCAGCATTTAGAGGCAGAGACAGCAAATAGAGGCAGATGTCACATATAGAGGCAGAGGCAGCATTTAGAATCAAGGGCAGCCTCTGGAGGCAGAAGCCACACATAGATGCAAGGGCAGCATGTAGGAACAGAGGTGGCATATAGAGGCAGAGGTGGAGGCAGAGGTGGAGGCAGCGTTAAGAGATAAAGCTGCTCTCCACACACCCAGAATACAAACCTGCTGACAGCAGCATCGCTGCGAGGACCGCTACGTGGAGCGGGCCCCAATATAACACCCCCCTCCCTACCCCTCTTTCTCTCCTACCAATCCCTCCCTCGACTGCTCTCCAAACACCCTCCTCTCCTTTATGAACTGCTGTCCTTTTATCAGTATATCCTCCTTGAGCGCGTCTTAATGAAGCAACAACATTGACATGCAACAGAACACCCCCGTAAACAGCTCTCTCTCCCTCTCTCTCTCTTTCTCTCTCTCTCTCTCTCTCTCTCTCTCTCTCTCTCTCTCTCTCTCTCTCTCTCTCTCTCTCTCTCCCCTCCCCTCCCTCTCTCTCTCTCTCTCTCTCTCTCCCCTCCCTCTCTCTCTCTCTCTCTCTCTCTCTCCCTCTCTCTCTCTCTCTCTCTCTCTCTCTCTCTCCCCTCCCTCCTGTTCCCTTCCTCCCCTCACGTTTCACCTCCAAGGGCGTGCGTGAAGCCCTCTTTGACTGCTCCTATAAAAAAGGCACATGCGAATCACATTTGATTCGATCTAATTGACTTCTCGTCCACGTCCACCGTCCCTTTCTCGTCCTCGCCCCCTCGTTCTCTCTCAGGCACTCCTTCGCCGACTCTCTCCCTCCCTCTTTCTCTCTCCCTCCCTCTTCCTCTCTCGCTAGTTCCTGTTTCTCCTTGTGCTGGCTGGCCTGCAGTGTGGTGTGTACTGGGAGGAGAGGAGAAATTACAGTTCTTTCATTTCTCTTTTTCTTTTCTTTCCTCACAGATGAACCGCTCGTAGCACTAAGACACAGCCCAACCACCTCGGAGCAGTCAGCCAATGAAATGTCTCCTGTTTGTGTGTGTGTTTGTCCTCGGGCAAAATGAATAATGTCAATCGACTTCTTCTTTCTGCTTTTCGAGGGAAATAAAACCGAACTGGTTTAGTCACACAGCGAGAGGCAAACAAAGAGGTGGACAGACTGAGAAACAGACAGACAGAAGGACTGACTCGGGGTCCACCACAGTCAGGATAATACCTATCAGTTGAGACCACAGTATGCCAAACCCCAATTACCCCCTGCCCAAAACACACCCACACACACATATACATACATACACACACACATATAGATACACAGATCTATAGTCTGTCCACAAATTCTCTGTGTGTGGTTGGTTGGATGTGAAATTCCAAAGCAGAACCCCCTCTTTCATTCTATAGGACATGTGAACGGTCCAAAACTGGGGATGGAAAAATATTTGTTCCAAACCATTGGGCTTCATATAAGCTGCCACAGCAGTGTCTCTGGTGTCCAGTCCTGGTTACTGCAGTGTGTGTGTGTATTTGTGTGAGTGTGTGTACTTGTGTGAGTGTGTGTATTTGTGTGAGTGTGTGTATTTGTGTGAGTGTGTGTATTTGTGTGAGTGTGTGTATTCGTGTGAGTGTGTGTGTGCTGCAAGGGGAGGTTTCTGTGTTTTGAAAACCCGTAAATGAAAGATGCACAGAGATTCTACACCGTCTCTTTCTCCCCTTCTCTAGCTCGCTATTTTTAAATAATACAGCAGTAGCAGAAAGTGTCCACTCATCACATAGTCTCTGACCTCTCATGCAATGTCTTTGCCCCCCTCCCAACTCTCTCTCTCACACACATGCAAATGTGGAGCCTGCTCTCAAGCCTATAGCTCTGTGCTGGTCGGCATTGTCCCAGGGCTGTGGCAGAGAGGAAGAGCTTCATTATACAAAGCAAATATGAGCAGCCCTGATTCAATTACAGCCGTAACACTGGTAAGAAGAAGAGGGGAGGGGCGGGGAGTGGAGAGAAGCCAATCTGTGAAGCTTGACAGAACCAACAAGTACCCCATCCTAAATAAAACATTGCTGTACCAGCCCAAAGGCCTATGCAGTTCGAACCTAATTGTGCTATTCTAAAGAGAATGTGAAAGAAAAAGCAGCAGAAAGCTATTGTGGCAAACCTTAAAGTTTAAGACCCATGAGATTAGTCTGTTAGTCTCTCCTTCTCTCTCTCCTTCTTTATCTCTGTTTATCTGAAAGGGTTCTCTCTCTCTCGCTCTCGCTCTCTCTCTCTCTCACTCTCTCTCTCTCTCGCTCTCTCTCTCTCTCTCTCTCTCTCTCTCTCTATTATTGTGATGCAACTTCCCAGCAACAGCAGAAGCATTTTTCTGACTCCTACATCACTGAGTTCTGGTCACTGAGCCTGAGGCTCCTACTGTAGAGAGAGATAAACACACACACACACACACATATACACACACCCACACAGGCACACGCTCTAAGCACAGACACATACATGGATGCGCACTGAGACACACACACACACACACACACACACACACACACACACAGACACCTGCCCTGTGAGAATAGCAGACAGTGGTGGAACCAGGTCAGTGGACATTCTATCCAAATAATGACTTTTAATTAGTTTAAATTAGGCTCCATGTGGTCATTAGAGAAGGTCAGTGTGCTATGACGTAATCAGACCCTGTATGTGTGTGTGTGTGTGTGTGTGTGTACAACCTGCCCTGCAGACAGAGAACTGTCTGGGTGGTCATTTCACACTGCAGCTACTCCATTGTGATAAATGGCTCAACTTACCTTGACTGATACACACACATGCTCGTCTACCTTATTATCTATTATTTACACCTAATTTATCTCTTCTCGGAAAGCCTTCTGTTGATGTCTGTGTGTGTGTGTGCGCGGGTGAAGGGTGGGTGTGTGGGTGTGTGGGTGTGTGTGTGTGTGGGTGTGTGGGTGTGTGTGTGTGTGGGTGTGTGGGTGTGTGTGTGTACAGTATGTGTGTCCAGGCACGTGTGCTTTCACCTCCATGCTGAACAGATCCCCATACTCCGGCCCTTATAAGGGTGCAGTGTTTGTGTTTGTGGGTCTCCATTCCGATATGTGGAATGTGCTCCTTCAAATATGAGGTGAAAACAAACCATTTTCGAAGACTTGAATATGGGTGTACTTCCACGTTACCTACGCAACTCACTGAGTCTTGTATTTATCATTATCAATTCGCTCTTTTTAGATTCAAAGTTTTGATAGCTAGCTAACCACGTGACCAATTACTCACTGGCTAAATTAGATACAGGTTTGTCAGTTAGGTATGCTTTAGTTCTTGTTGAAGTCTGAAAACAATTCAGGTTTATTTACAAACTGCATGTCTCTGAGGTCACCTGAACACAAATGTAACCTATTTTGGACTATTCAGCTTGTGCTTGACATGATATATTCAGGAGATACAAGTAGAAGCAATAATCAACTGGGTGCTGAGAAGTCCTAAAATTGGAGCAAAGTGGCAAAAGCTCATGCACCAATTATTATGCTCAACAGAAGAAGTGTAGGACAGATTTAAAAGACGACTGTGGAATAATTTGTCTCCGGAGGCATTTCTGGCCTTAATGAAGATGTTGCAGAGGCACTGTCGGAGGGGGACATCTGCGTGTGTATTTGTCCAGGTTTGTGTGTGTATAGAGGCTTTTGTGTGTGATAATTCGCATATTGACTGGGCCCTGCTTGTCGCTTTGTCACCCTGTCTTATCTAGACCTGCTATGGGCTTCAGCTGTTTCCCTGATCACAATCACACAAGATCCCCTTCCCTCAGATGAAACTGTGTGTGTGTGTGTGGGGGGGGGGGGGGGGGGGGGGGGGGGTTGGTGACTGCCCCGCCCTCCTCCTGCAGTACTGTGTGGGGTTGTTGTCACAGTAACGCTTATTCTCCCCCCCCTCTGCCTTCTCCTCATCCAAGGTCACCCAGCACTGAGCTCCACTACTCTGGCCTGGTCTGGTATCTGCTTCTCTGGTCTGGACATTCTGCTGACTGGAGCATCAGATATCCTAATGTTACACTGCCTGTTCCCTATTACTCGTCTCCCTAAACCACACAGCAAGTTCCTTCCATTAGCCAATCAATCAGCTCCTTGTCTAAACCAGCTAGCCAGCCAGCTGGTGGAGTCTTGCTGGGGTAAAATATGGGCACATCGAAGGACAATGCTAATAAAGCAATTTTAACTTCACTTTCCTCAACTTAATGGTAACTACATTTTTGGAATCTAGTTTCTCAGCAGCCTTGGAGGGAGGGTGGAAAAAGAGAGAGAGAGAGAGAGAGTTGGAGGGAAAGAAAGGGACAGGAGACAGAGAAGACGGGGGGGGATGGAGAGACCAGAGACACGGGGAGAGAGAAGGAAAGGGAGAGAACTGAACAAAGCAGCTTCTCTAAAACAGTTACATAAAGCTGAATAAGCTTTAAAGCGTAATCAAGGACACAGCATCACAGAGACAGAAAGCGAGAGAGACTGCAGCAAAGTCAGGGATTCCCTAAGCAGAGGTCTGGTTTCCAGCCAGACAGCCAACCAGACAGCCAGGCAATGTGCCATACTTAGGTACAGTAAAGTACTGTTTTGGGTCTCTGGGCTCATCTCTGCCAGATCCTGGCACACTCCCCCCTGTCTCATTCACAGTGCTGCAGAACCCCCCCCCCCCACCCAACCCCCCCCCCCCACCCACCCCCCCCCCCCCCCCCCCTGCCCCCAACCCGGCCCTTGTTCTCATCTCCATGCTGCATTAAAAGGAGTTGCACCATTCCGACACACTGACAATAGGTGAGTTCTTTCATGTGAGGAGCGTGGTTTGAAGGTGCCTAGTTCAGTGCATTCCACATTCCCTCTTTGTCAGCAAACGGAATACATTATCCTTCCTCCTTTGATCTGGGAGCGTTTGGAATCCCGGCGTTCTGAGAGCAGGACAGAAGTGCCTCCCAGCTTGCCTCAGTCAGGTCGGAGGTCAGGGATCAGTAGTGCCAATAGAGCTAATTCTATATATGCTATGTCAGGTTCAAGGGCCAAATACACACATACTGGTCAGGTCACAGTCAGCAAGCCAGGGAGTTTATGCAGGAAACAATCAATGAGAAGATAGGACCTAGGTCTCCAGTTAGGTCACAACGCTTCACCATTAAACTGCCAAGGCAGCGAAGTCAGCAGGAGGCATTCGTTTCAGACCTCAACTGTCCGGAGAACAGGAGGAGTAGAAGTAAGAGATGGAAGAGGGGGAGAGAGGAGGTAAGGAATGTGGATGAGGAGAGATGGGAGGAGAGCAGAGCTGATGAGCGGAGCGCTGGGGGACACCAGGTGCCTTTGGGGAACACCCAGAGTGCATTGCACACGATGGAAAATGTGGCGGAGCATCCGCCAGCCATGTATGACTCAGCAGTTAAGCTCCTGAGGCTAGGGGCAGACCAACAACAACAGCCAACCCCATGCCCCCTGTAAACACACACACACACACACACTTTCCAGCTCTGGCTCAGGCTTCCTTCTCTGTCAAAGTACCAAGAGAGAAGGGCCAGAGATGGCTGTCTGCCTTTCACGCTGAAGCTTGTAAAGCAGGAAACCCTTTCTCCGTTGTTTGATGGCTCCAGTTATTAATGGACCTTGCGGGTCTAGGGTTAGAACTCCAGTCACTCCTTCTGTGTGAGAGACAGATGGGGGGGGGGGGGGGGATAGAAAGAGATGGAGGTACTCTACAGAGGAGAGTGGGACAGACTGACACAAGCAGAACACCAGGATCAAAGATGAAGCTATGAATAGTTTAGACGTTTTCGTCTACAAATAACCCTGAGTTTTGAGACCTGTGAGCTGGGCCTCAGCTTGGAAGGTTTCTTTGGCTGGAGGAGCCTCGTATAAGGAGGTTTAGAGGCTGGAGGAGCCTCGGACTAGGAGGTTTAGAGGCTGGAGGAGCCTCGCTAGGAGGTTTAGAGGCTGGAGGAGCTCGAAGGTGTAGAGGCTGGAGTAGCCTCGGACTAGGAGGTTTAGAGGCTGGAGGAGCCTTGTATAAGGAGGTTTAGAGGCTGGAGGAGCCTCGGACTAGGAGGTTTAGAGGCTGGAGGAGCCTCGGACTAGGAGGTTTAGAGGCAACTGTCACAGCAGACAGACAGTCTGACTGACAAGGAGAGACACTCGTTGTGGAGGTGAGATCATCCCAGTCCTGTTCCATAACAACATGTATTTCCCCAGACAGGCATGAATACAGAAATAGAACCCCTACTACTGTCTGAGTCAGGTTGATAGTCTCTCTCACAGGAACACACATGGACTCTGACACATACACACAAACACACACTCACAGATACTGAGACACACACACTAGGTCCTCTCCTCTCCTATTACAGTACATTTCCATATTTTGCTTCTGCAGTGCCCACGCCATCACCGCTTGACATTTGACTTGCTAATTTCATTCCTGCTAGCTTGCTTTTTAATTACACACGCAGACACACACGTGCACATACACACATACCTGGATATGCAAATGAGATGCAGTAATAAAGTGTGTATAAGCGTGAGGACACTCTGATACACACACGTCTACCTTCTGAACTCGCTGTTATACTCCCTCCACCAGAGAGCTCTGAGTGTTAGGACCATCATGCACTGCAGCATAGTCTCTCTCTCTCTCTGTCTATGTCTATCTATCTATCTCTCTATCTCTCTATCTATCTATCTCTCTCTCTATCTCTCTCTCTCTCTCTCTCTCTCTCTCTCTCTCTCTCTCTCTCTCTCTCTCTCTCTCACACACACACACAAAACAACCTGGCAAACAAGACAACATTAGTGTCCATAGCAGTCCTAAAATTGTCCTACTATTGTCCTAATAGTATTCCTACTATCACTGTCCTAAAATCCTTTGAAGTGACTGACAGGTGCAGGGGTCAGAGCTGGCCACTAGAGGGAGCTGTAGGTCCTACAGATAGATTAGAGCATGAGACTGACTCACTAATGAGGTACCACTAATGTCCTCCACTCAACTATGATTTATTATAAACTTTGCAGTATGCTCTTGAACGAATGACGAGTGGCTGGCTGACTGTCCGTCGAACCTAATGGCTTCGGTAAGATGCAGTTTCCTGTGTGAGAACCGACCTTGACAAAGACAGTGTTTTCTCAACCACCTTGGGACCTGGGTGTGAGGTCATAGTTCATTGCATTCCATCCCTTTCCTCTCAGTCTCCCAGCCCCAGCCTCCAACCTCTCCTCTCCAGCTTCTAGCCCTATCCTCCAGCCATCCTCTCCAGTATCCAGCCCCAGCCCCAGCCTCCTACCAGGGCAGTGGTGTTAATGTGGTGTCCCAGGGCCCAAAGCCCACTGTGGAAGTCACAGTAAAGTCACTGCCTGCCTGTCAGCCACACACCACAGAGGACAAAACAAACAAACAGAGGACAGTACAACAGCACAAACACAACAAGAGCAGTGTGTGAATGCGTATGCATGTATTAGTATTAATCAAGTCATGTGTGTGTGTGCTATGCCTGTGTGTGTGTGTGCTATGCCTGTGTGTGTGTGTGCTATGCCTGTGTGTGTGTGCTATGCCTGTGTGTGTGTGTGTGTGTGTGTGTGTGTGTGTGTGTGTGTGAGTGCCATGGGCGCTGTCCTCTGAGTACTATGAGCGTGTGTGTGTGTGCCACGAGTGTGCGTGTGTGTGTGTGTACGTGCCATGGGTGAGTGTGTATGTGTGAGCTACAGTCGACGGGTTCAGGCAGGGACAGGTGTTGCTGTAGGTCACAGTGATATCAGGGTCTCAGACCAATCTGGATGGAGAGAGGGTCTGTTACTAGGAGTAACCAATGTGCGTGTTTGGGCATGTGTGTATGGGGGCAGCTGAGAATGAATCCAGAAGCTCCCAGAACATGGGAGGGGGATGTTTAAACAACCCTGGACTAAGTAGAGGGAGAGGAGGGAAGGAAAGGGAGGGGATGTTCCCGTCTATTCCTGTCCTTCACCAATCCCATGTGTAACCAGACTCCATGCTTGCCCTTCAGGAATCAGTCTGGTGTGAGATTGTCGGTCACTAAACCGTCTGGTCAATCAACTCCCAGGGTCAGATTATGTCTGCGCCTCTGGGGCTATGCAGCCTGTACTAACTACTTGTTCTAGACTGAGGCTATGCAGCCTGTACTAACTACTTGTTCTAGACTGAGGCTACTCAGCCTGTACTAACTACTTGTTCTAGACTGAGGCTACGCAGCCTGTACTAACTACTTGTTCTAGACTGAGGCTATGCAGCCTGTACTAACTACTTGTTCTAGACTGAGGCTATGCAGCCTGTACTAGACTGAGGCTATGCAGCCTGTACTAACAACTTGTTCTAGACTGAGGCTACGCAGCCTGTACTAGACTGAGGCTATGCAGCCTGTACTAACAACTTGTTCTAGACTGAGGCTACGCAGCCTGTACTAGACTGAGGCTATGCAGCCTGTACTAACAACTTGTTCAAGACTGAGGCTATGCAGCCTGTACTAACTACTTGTTCTAGACTGGGGCTACGCAGCCTGTACTAGACTGGGGCTATGCAGACTGGGCCAGCAGGAAATGAAAGTCAAACACCTCTCCTATATATATTCAGATGAGAACACTGTGTGACACACACACAGACAGTCCAACAGTAATGTCCTCCTCTTCCCTTACTGCAGACTCATATCTGCAACTGGAATAGGCTCTCTCTGCTTCTCTATTATCATCAATCAGTGTGACAAATGAATTAGACACTGGGATTTAGAACTCCAATCACACCATTCTGCTCTAAATGCTCTGAATATGACCAGATTCCATCATCTCGTACCGCCACGCACCCACAGACTCATAAAAAGGCAGACAGAGATTGAATCTCCATCAGGCTGTTCACAGAGCCAATCACACGGTAGCTCTCTGAAAACCCAATCAGCAGTAAACCCTTTAAATGAAGGCTGACCCTGGGAATGAACTTGGGCAGTAACAGCCCCCCTTCTCCCCAACACACACACACATACGAATAGACCACTGTGCTCTGCATAGGCTAATCTCTTCTATGTGACAACCAAGAGACTGTGGCCGTTCCACATACACACACACACACATTCATCATGAAAGATAAGATCGAAGATCATTTCAGAGGACTTCAGGCTTAAATGTAATCTAATGGAACATCTAATGTAGATAGGGATCAAATAAATGAGAGAGATGGAGGAAGACAGCGACAGAAAAACCTAGACAATATATTTCCAATGGCCCCCTCTTTTGGTTAGAGCACAGAGGTGAAGCTTTGCCACAGTGAAGCAACTTCCTCTAACAGTGTCTACCCAGTCATACTGCAGCTGGTTGTACAGCGTCCACAGGGGTTGTGTTTTGGTTGTAATATGGTTGCGTGGTGGTTGTGTTAGGGGCTAGGGTTCGTGCTGTTGTCACCTGTGAGGTGGTGCTGCTTGGTGCTGACTCGGTTGCTGTTCTGTATGGAGCAGCAGAGATGCAGCATGGACAGCATGGTGACGATCATCACAACACTCTGCAGCAGCAGGGGCAGCTCAAACTGCTTCCCTATCCTGCAGGGGGGGGGAGAACACACATGCTGGCCAATCACGACCCAGTACGCACTCACGCTGACCAATCACAACACAGTATCCACTCACAGTGGCCAATGAAGACACGGTACATACGATCACAGGGGCTAATGAGGAACTCACCCTGGTCATTCGGGAAACAGGGTTACCTCCCTCGGGTGAATCAGGACTCAGTATTCTCAGTATATAAGGGAGTCAGGTGGCTGAGCGGTTAGGGAATCGGGCTAGTAATCTGAAGGTTGCCAGTTCGATTCCCCGCCGTGCAAAATGATGTGTCCTTGGGCAAGGCACTTCACCCTACTTGCCTCGGGGGAATGTCCCTGTACTTACTGTAAGTCGCTCTGGATAAGAGCGTCTGCTAAATGACTAAATGTAATGTAATGTAATATAGTATTCATCTCAGCACTGTGTAAACAGCCTGATCTCCCAGTGGACGGTTATAGGACAGGTATGACCTCCCGAGGACTCACCAGAAGAAGATGCGGAGGATGTTGGCTATGAGCAGCACCAGGCAGACGCGTGTGGAGAAGCCCTCGGTGTTGTGGCTCCTCTGGATCTCCTGGTACTGGGGCAGGTAAGGCAGCGCTCCCCCAAACACCATCACACAGGAGGCCAGCCAGGCCAGAAGGCTCCAGGATCCCTCCACCTCCAAGCCCTGCAGTTCTGCCTCTCTGTCCATCACTCAGCTACACACACACACACACACACACTCTGAGACGTACACTCACACAGACACCGGTCAGGTCAGACCCATACACACATCTGCAACCCTGAGGACAGATCAGATAGAGGAGACTATTCCGTTCAGAAGCTGTATTGAACACACGTACACACACATAGCCTGTCAGGCCAGCTATCAACAAACACATACCTAAACCAAATACTAACTCTAAAAGCATGACTCACTTCCCAGTCAGTCACACTGGCTGATCTCAGTTCCCTAGTTTCTCAGCTGGTACCAATTCCAACAAACCAGTCTGGCAACTAATTTGTTTGGACATTTGTTTTTCTCTCTTCACACAGACAACTTTCCAGATCCACACTCTCACAACCCTCGCTACCTCTCTCATCCCCTACCAGCACTCTGCAGCAAGTTTCAAGACCTTGAAGTTGAGCTTGAGATAGGAGCTGTTACTTATTCCACTCTCCTTCCACACTGACTATCTCTCTTCCTCACACATACACACACACACACACACACAGACTACCTCTCGCCCTCAGCCAGTTGGCACCCATCACTGCAGGCTGCAGCTTCAAGTTTCAAGAGTGATACAGTACAGTTGGGTTCTAGAACCGAGCTCTGTTCCGTATTAGAACGCCGTGGTGCGAACACATTCCATCTGGGTAGCCTCTCTGGCTGACTAAAATGCCATGGGATACGGCACTAAAACGAAACATACACGTAACTTGCAGACGAGAATCAAACACAACTTAACGTTTGGCGCTGATTTGTGAATGTTCAGACGTAATTTCTAAACAACGCTTATAACCTTCGCATCGTTATGGTTGTCATAGAAGCTGACATAAACATTGTAAATGTACAAAACGCGTGTGGCAAACATAACGTTTTCTTACCTGAAGTTGGAAATATACGTGGGGTTACACCCGAAGGGACATAGTAGAATGCACATGCATGAGTTATCAGGATGTGTTTAGTACATGGGGATGGCTTCCAGCCCTGAGGAGGCTGTCCGCTGAAGTTTCACTTTGCAAGGGAGTGGGAGGGAGAATTTTTTAGGAGATTAGAGAGATCATAAGAGTGGAAACGTGTATACTCGACAGCTTGTTATTAAGATAAGCGTATCATGGTCCAGTCTGCTTTGGCCTGTGTATCTAACACAACGTTGACAAGTCAGGCTGTCCCAATTCTAGTATTTGTGTTATGGAATATTACATAAGTCCGCAGTGTGAAACTCAACAGAAGCGGTCTCTGTTAGCCATTCCTCTGGGTAAGAGCTCAGAGGAAGCACACCCACTTCTCGTGAGCCCGTGAATTAATGTGTGTGTGTGTGTGTGTGTGTGTTCGTACCTTCGTGGATGATTAGTCTCATCCATCTGTTGCAACTCATGACTAAAGCCGTGAATCACGAAGGATGACAATATGTGCTCCTGCAGCAGAGCTGCCTGCACTCGTCCTGCTGTTCATATAAACTTCAGCACTCAAGAGAGAATCACTGTGTGTCTGTTTATGGAAGTGTGCTTTATTGTGTGTGTGTGTGTGTGTGTGTGTGTCTTTCTGTGTGTAGAAGGTTATAGGTGTGTACATGGCGGAGGTGGGAGTGAGACTGAAAACAAGGCAAGCTATGAATACAGAAAGGCTGACATTTCTGGCAGAACTTAGCATTTATATGCATCACTGCTGCTCGTGCCCCGAGGTCATCAGCTCACTATTGTACGTGATGTAGGAAGTGTCAGAAAGAAAACAGACACACCTTCGATAGAAACTATTTTATTAAACTCATTAAAATGTATAACTTTCATTTAGTTTACTTTGCAGTAATAATACAACTCGTGCAGAGAACTTGGATCCAGCCGAGACAATGTTCTGGTGTCTGAGATCTTGTGTTTACATAAAAACGTCAATCATCAATTCGTTTGACTAGGCATTCAATCCCAAACCCCCCAAACCGGTCGGAAGTTCAGTAGGCTACCTTAAGTCAGTGAAAGCCTTCAGAAACCTACCTACATGCCTTGGCTGGTTGAGTGCATAATGTAGCATAGCTGTGAAGGGTTAGGCTAGCTAGCATGTTTCAACCTCCAGTTTCACACTGAATAAATATAGCATTTAATCAAGTATTCATTCCTGCATTTTATTACTTCAATCGATGCCCATAAATAGGCTGATAATATTGATTGACATATTTAAAAACAGACACGAAGTGTGAATGAACCTGAGTAGGCTAATGTTTAAAAAAATGGGAATTGTGTATGGGTATGTGGTCTTTCTGCTCAGTGGGAATTTTGTAAAATGGTTTTTACACGTACCACTTTTGTTTGTTAGCAATCGAGCAAAACTGTTTCAGAAATCCCTTTCATCAGAAACTTTAAAAATTCGACCGCGGCAGGACTCGAACCTGCAATCTTCTGATTCGAAGTCAGACGCCTTATCCATTAGGCCACGCGGCCGACAAAATGTATGTCATATTATCTCAACTTATTATTACTATACGTGAAAATAAATGTATAGCAAAGTGACACATTTTTATAATTAAACCTTTTAGTAGCATAATCACAAGAAAGCTTATTGCATCTTAGTCGTAGAACTATAGGTCATCCTTAACGCTGGGTGTCGCTGGCGACTCACGCATCTTGGGATATCCGGTTAAGCGTTGTTTACATGTGTCACATTGTAGCGACAGAAGCTTGGTGTAGTCCTGTATAATCACATGGACTTTTATTATAATTTACCATCTCCTCTTCATTAATCTCTGCAATGCATCTCGTTGTTTCCCAGGTATGTTGAACAGATTTTGAACCAACTTTATTGTGCCTTGAGAATGCGTTTAGTCTCTTTATTTTGAATACATAGCTGGTTAGCAAGTTAGCTAACATGCTGGAAACAGATTACGTAGGCTACGATAGAATATTACTAATAAAGAAAGAATAAAGAATACGCTGGGGTGTGTAAAATTGTAACACGCAGCTTTGCTTTTCCCCTTTCAGTTTACATCATGCCTCTTCTGACCAAGTTCAAGGGAAGACGCAGGTGAGCAGACCCAATGCTGCGTCTGATACCCCGCCCCCTGTGGAGCCCTGTCTGCCCCGTTCCTCCAGGCCCATGGCTGGCTCTCCTCTGCTCCTACTCCAGCCCTCCCAGCGCCCTCAAGGGCCAGGCCTCCACGGAAACCCGCCTCAACCCCCTCAACATCCAGATGCTGTCCCGGAACCTGCAGGAGCAGATCTTCCGCGGGGCCCAGCAGAAGTATGGGGAGGAGGAGGTGCAGAAGAGCATTAGGCACCTCCAGCGACATCAGCTGTGGGGGAAGGAGACTTCGCTGCTGCCCGACGTGGAGCTGAGCCTCCCTCACATGTATGGAGAGGACATCGACGGACACTTCCGCGTGCTGGCCCAGAAGCAGAGCCTGCCCTACCTGGAGGCAGCCAGCCTGCTCCAGCAGGGGGAGCTGCCTCCCATGCCCCCGAGCTGGGCCTGGCAGCTGGGCTGGACACGCTACGGGCCAGGCGGGGAGGCCCAGAGGGTGGACTTTCCTGAGGAACCTGGCCTGGTGTTTGATGTGGAGGTGTGCATGGCAGAGGGGAAGCTGCCCAACACTGGCCGTCGCTGTTTCACCCACTGCCTGGTGAGAGAATCCCTGTGTGTGTGTGTGTGTGTGTGTGTGTGTGGGGGGGGGGGGGGGGGGGGGGGTAAACACTCGAGAGACTTCTCGACGTGCAATGTTACAGTAGTCTACCACACTAGCAGTAATAGGTTACTTTGGAAACAAAAGTCAGTTCAGTCGTGACTGAAGTGTGTGTGTGTTCTCCCAGGTACTCGTGGTGCAGTAAGCGTCTGGTAGAGGAAAGGTACTCGTGGTCCAGCCAGCTGACCCTCAGTGACCTCATCCCCCTGGAGACCCCAGCCAACAGCGTGCGCCCCCCGGGCGGGCAGTGGAAGGAGAGGCTAGTCGTCGGGCACAACGTCAGCTTTGACCGGGCACACATCAAGGAGCAGTACCTTCTGAAGGTCAGACTGGGTGTGGTAGATGGCGACACGGGCTTAAGCTTGACACATCTTTAGACATGAGAATGAAGGGTAGTATTTGTGTCATTGAGGCAAGTTCAGTCTGGCTCGATTGTTTGACTGCAAACGGCACCCGTCTCATTCTAGAATGTAACCGGTGAGGGTTCTCTCGGGTTCCCAGGGTTCTAAGACTCGTTTCCTGGACACCATGAGTCTCCACATGGCCATCTCTGGCCTGACGGGCTTTCAGCGGATGCTTTGGATGGCCAGCAAGAAGGGCAAGAGGCGGGGCCTGCAGGAGGTCAAAGAGCACATTAAGAAAGTGGGCCGTAGCAAGGAGGGTCCCATGGTGGGTAAACACATTCTAAACATGGGAGTCAGGTGGCTGAGCGGTTAGGGAATTGCGGCAGTAATCTGAAGTTTGATTCCCGGCCGTGCCAAATGACGTTGTGTCCTTGGGCAAGGCACTTCACCCTACTTGCTTCGGGGGAATGTCCCTGTACTTACTGTAAGTCGCTCTGGATAAGAGCGTCTGCTAAATGACTAAATGTAAATGTAAACATCTAACTGGACCTTTGCTAAACAATGTTAGGTCAAAGATCGGCTTGGCTGACGTGTATTTTCTCTGGTCTGCGAACACCCAGGTTACTGTTGTTGTTGTTGTCGTGTTGTTGTTGTTGTGTAGATCGGCTCGTGGGACTGGGTGAACATCAGCAGCATCAACAACCTGGTGGACGTGCATGCTCTTTATGTGGGCGGGGCCCCGCTGCAGAAGGAGGCGAGGGAGATCTTTGTCAAGGGCAGCATGGCCGACGTCAGGAGCAACTTCCAGGTCAGTGGTGTTGTGGTGACACAGGTCGAGCACAGCCAAAGACCACGTGACACAGGAAGTACATCACAGTGTTTGTTGCCGTGGGTTCTCTCTTGAAGTTCCTGAGATTGACAGTCATATCTTCTCTACCACTCGGACGTGCCGCGCTGCCCCCTGCAGGAGCTGATGCAGTACTGTGCTCTGGACGTGGAGGCCACTCACCAAGTCTTCTCAGAGCAACTTCCATTGTTTATGGAGAGGTCAGTGACCAAGTCCTGGGTTTAACAGACACATTTAGGATGAGTATGATTTTTATTGTTATTCAGACTTGGCCAAGCAAACAAATCAGTATGCCGCTGATTCAGCCAGTCACTGTGTCCTCCCCCCCAGGTGCCCCCACCCTGTGACATTTGCGGGCATGCTGGAGATGGGCGTGAGCTACCTGCCTGTCAATCAAAACTGGGGGCGCTACCTGGAGGACTCCCAGGACACGTATGAGGAGCTGCAGAGAGAGATGAAGAAGTCCCTGATGAGGCTGGCAGACGATGCCTGTCAACTTCTGCAGGATGACAGGTGTGTGTGTGTGTGTGTGTGGGGGGGGGGGGGAGGCTGTCTGTCGCATCCTCTGCATGAGTGTGTGTGTGCGTGACGGTTTCCTGACGGACAGCCTCTGTTCCAGGTACCAGCAGGACCCCTGGCTGTGGGACCTGGAGTGGGACACCCAGGAGTTCAAGCAGAAGAAGGTGACATTGAGCAAGAAGAGGCGGTCTGAGATCGAGGCAGCACCCAGAACCCCGCTGACCGACTGGGAGGAGGGTAAGACCAGGACCCCGACCAGAAACACTGCAGAAACACACCACGACACGACTGAAACACTAAGCTGGAGGCTGGTCGACATGAACCCGTATGGATAGTGCTGTTGTAAATAGCTGTGTGGACAGCTTAACCCCACCAGGCAGTTCACAGGCAGTGTTGTTGTGCTGTCAGACCCAGGGCCCCCCCCGGAGGAGGAGCTCCTGGTGCCCCCCCCCGGCAGAGAGGCTCTGGAGAGGCTGAAGGACACCGTGAGCAGGCTCCCCAAGAGGAGACAGCACCTGCCCGGGCATCCAGGGTGGGGACATCTCTTCAACCTTCTTCCACCTCCGTCGTACTCTCAAACCGCTTTCCTCTCCCTCTCGGTCTCTCCCTTTATCCCCCACCACCACCACCTGTATTCCCATTTGTTTGGCCTTTGTCCGTCCCTTCCTCTTCCACTCCATGTCTCCTCTTTGTGGTCAGGTGGTACCGTAAGCTGTGTGCGCGGCTGAGCGGGGAGGAGAGCTGGTCTCCGGGAGCCGGTCTCCTGAGCCTCCAGATGAGGGTGACTCCCAAGCTGATGGGCCTGACGTGGGACGGCTACCCCCTGCACCACGCGGAGCAGCACGGCTGGGGCTACCTGGTCCCGGGGCGCAGGGACAACCTCGAGCCACCGGAGGGCGCCACAGGCCCCGTCTGCCCACACCGGTGGGGTTTTCTCGTCGTTCATTTGCGCGTGCGATTGGAAAAAACGGATGTTCATCGTACAGGGACAGTGACCCAGGTGTGTGTGTGTGTGTGACCCCGCAGGGCCATCGAGAGTGTGTACAGGAAGCACTGTGACCAGAGGACGGAGCAGCCTGACTGTCAGGACAGCGGCCCCTCAGACGACCTCATGTTGACGGACACTGCGGTTTGGCAGACGGTGAGAGACAGACAGGTGTAGTACTGACACCTCGTGGTTTGGTCAGACGGTGAGAGACAGACAGGTGTAGTACAGACACCTCGTGGTTTGGTCAGACGGTGAGAGACAGACAGGTGTAGTACAGACACCTCGTGGTTTGGTCAGACGGTGAGAGACAGACAGGTGTAGTACAGACACCTCGTGGTTTGGTCAGATGGTGAGAGACAGACAGGTGTAGTACAGACACCTCGTGGTTTGGTCAGACGGTGAGAGACAGACAGGTGTAGTACAGACACCTCGTGGTTTGGTCAGACGGTGAGAGACAGACAGGTGTAGTACAGACACCTCGTGGTTTGGCAGACGGTGAGAGACAGACAGGTGTAGTACTGACACCTCGTGGTTTGGTCAGACGGTGAGAGACAGACAGGTGTAGTACAGACACCTCGTGGCGCCCCCCCCCCAGTTCCTATGTCACTCCTCACCTGTAGGTGGAGGAGTTGAGCCGTCTGGAGAGCCCGCCAGATGAAGAGAATGGGGCGAGAGACATGAGCGCCAAGAAAAGAAAGGTCAGTTCACATCGGCCATGTCTTTATTCTTGGTTTTGATATACAGCTCTGGGGGAAAAAGCGAGAGACCACTGCACCTTTTTCTTTCATTTTTGTAAAAAGTTGAGAAGGACCATTTTGACTGAGGAACCGAAGGGTAAAATTTGCAGTGGCCTCTCAAATTTTACCCTTCGGTTCCTCAGTCAAAATGGTCCTTCTCAACTTTCTTTTTAAATGAAAGAAGAAAGTGCAGAGCTGTATATACATAATGTCCTGGTTGGCCCCTTTCTTCAGGGACGCCAAGATCTGAACTCGCACACACCAGGAGAGAGTCACTGCCCGCATCACCATGGAAACGGTCCCCACAACGACGTGGACATCCCAGGCTGCTGGTTTTTCAAGTTGCCTCACAAGGTACAGGAACAGGAAGTGATGCGTGATGCGACGTGCTGACTAACAGCACCGCCGCTGCTGGGAGAGGATAACAGAGGAGAGACGCTGTGTGTTGCAGGACGGGAATGACAACAATGTGGGCAGCCCCTTCTCCAAAGACTTCCTGTCCAAGATGGAGGACGGCACTATGAGGGCGGGCCGGGCCGGCACCAACGCCACGCGCGCTCTGGAGATCAACAAGATGATCTCTTTCTGGAGGAACGCCCACAAGCGCATCAGGTACAGTAGCTCCGGACCAAGCCTGGCAGCAGACAGGAATCAGACGGGATTTGAAATGATTAGACGAGTCATCATGTGATATCCCGACACGCTTTCTCTCTACTGTCTGTCTCTGTATCAAATACAAAATAGAGACGGAACAAAGACAGATTGTTAGTATGTGAAACATCACAACACTGCTGTTTTCACTGTGTTTGTACTGTGCCTCTACTTTTTTGTTCGCGCTGCCTCTGCTGTGCTGCCTCTGCTGTGCCAGCTCCCAGAGGGTGGTTTGGCTGAGGAAGGGAGAGCTGCCTCGGACAGTCAGCAGGTCTGTAGTTCTGACCCACCTCGCATGTCTGTATCAACCTGTGCTATGTGGACCGGCTCAGTCATCAGAACCCCGTCTCTGTCAGGCACAAGGACTATGACGAGGAGGCGCAGTATGGTGCCATCTTACCCCAGGTCGTCACCGCGGGAACGGTGACGAGGAGGGCAGTGGAGCCGACGTGGCTGACCGCCAGTAACGCCCGGGTAGGAGACCATCTGATGAGGTTCTGGTGTGGTCCAGGAGACCATCTGATGAGGTTCTGGTGTGGTCCAGGAAACCAGCTGATGAGGTTTCCCAGGAGAGCAGGTTCTGTTGGGCCACTCATTAAGGACTGTGTGTGTGTGTGTCTGCTGTAGAGGGACCGAGTGGGCAGTGAGCTGAAGGCCCTGGTCCAGGTGCCCCCTGGGTACCACCTGGTGGGAGCGGACGTGGACTCCCAGGAGCTGTGGATCGCCGCCGTGCTGGGGGAGGCTCACTTCGGTGGCATGCACGGTCAGACACGCTCCGCCCCGCCCCGGCGGCGGCCATGTTGACGTGGGCAGGAAACAGCCCTGACCCCAAATCTGCCAGACAAGAAACCACAAACTAATGACCGTGTGTGTGTGTGTCCAGGCTGCACGGCGTTCGGCTGGATGACGCTGCAGGGGAAGAAGAGCCAAGGCACCGACCTCCACAGCCGCACGGCCGACACGGTGGGCATCAGCCGCGAGCACGCCAAGGTCTTCAACTACGGACGCATCTACGGCGCCGGCCAGCCGTTCGCCGAGCGCCTGCTCACGCAGTTCAACCACCGGCTCAGCCAGGAGGAGGCCGCCGGCAAGGCGCGGCAGATGTACGCCCTGACCAAGGGCGTCCGGCGCTACCACCTGTCGGAGGAGGGGGAGTGGCTGATGGCGGAGCTGGACGTGGAGGTGGAGAGGGAGGAGGATGGGAGCGTGTCCCTGCAGGAGCTGCGTCGGATCAGCCGGCTGGCCGCCCAGAGGTGAGGGGAACGCCCCCGTCTCCCCGTCCCACCCGCGTCTCCCCGTCCCACCCGCCTCCTCACCCTGCGACGGACGTTCTGCTCCGTCCTGTTTTCCGGTCATACTATAACCGTGGCTCTCTCTGCAGCTCTCGGAGGAGGAAGTGGGATATGGTGGGCCAGCGCGTGTGGGCCGGAGGGACCGAGTCGGAGATGTTCAACAAGCTGGAGAGCATCGCCCACTCCCCTCAGCCGGCCACACCGGTCCTGGGGTGCCGGATCAGCCGGGCTCTGGAGCCCCAGGCCGTCAGGGACGAGGTGAGAGAGGTCCCTCTCCCCTCCCCACACACACATGGATGCTTGTATTGAGAATATAGACTGACAGCGTGTGTGTGTGTGTGTGTCAGTTCATCACCAGCAGGGTGAACTGGGTGGTGCAGAGCTCGGCGGTGGACTACCTCCACCTGATGCTGGTGGCCATGCGCTGGCTGATGGAGGAGCACCACATCGACGGGCGCTTCTGCATCAGCATCCACGACGAGGTCCGCTACCTGGTGCGCAGCCAGGACCGCTACCAGGCCGCTCTGGCGCTGCAGATCACCAACCTGCTCACACGGTCAGTACTAACCCCACGGTCAGTACCGACCACACGGTCAGTACTAACCCCACAGTCAGTACCAACCCCACAGTCAGTACCAACCCCACAGTCAGTACTAACCCCACAGTCAGTACTAACCCCACAGTCAGTACCAACCCCACAGTCAGTACTAACCCCACGGTCAGTACCAACCCCACAGTCAGTACCAACCCCACAGTCAGTACTAACCCCACAGTCAGTACCAACCCCACAGTCAGTACCAACCACACGGTCAGTACCAACCCCACAGTCAGTACCAACCCCAGTCAGTACTAACCCCATGGTCAGTACCAACCACACGGTCAGTACCAACCCGCTCACAGTCAGTACTAACCCCACAGTCAGTACTAACCCCAGTCAGTACTAACCCCACGGTTAGTACCCACCCCACAGTCAGTACTAACCCCATGGTCAGTACCAACCACACGGTCAGTACCAACCCGCTCACACAGTCAGTACTAACCCCAGTCAGTACTAACCCCACTGCCAGTACCCACCCCACTAACCGTGTCCATGTTGCTGTGCAGGTGCATGTTTGCCCATGCCCTGGGCATGCAGGACCTGCCGCAGTCCGTGGCGTTCTTCAGCGCGGTGGACGTGGACCAGTGTCTGAGGAAGGAGGTGACCATGGACTGTGTGACGCCCTCCAACCCCACGGGCCTGGAGCGCAGATACGGCCTGCCCCAGGGTGAGACACTGACACACACTGACACACACACTGACACACACACTGACACACACACTGACACACACACTGACACACACACTGACACACACACTGACACACACACTGACACACACACTGACACACACACTGACACACACACTGACACACTCACTGACACACACGCTGACACATCCCAAACTCCCTCAAGCTAACATACACAAAGTAACGCGCACAGACACTCTTCCATTGAGGGTTACATAAAAAAACAGTTTATTGTATTTACAAATGTAATTATTTGCAATGTAGCAGCGAGTAGTAAGCAGCTAAAAAAAAGGGGCAACATTTTCAAAAGGCACACATATATATATATACCGGTATGCATCATTAAACCAAAAAGGTTTGGTTTTCAACACAACAAATGTATGCACAATTTTACTGAAACCATTAAACATATTTAATAGACCAAATCTTTTTTCCTCTTTCCAACGTGCACACGACACGCATGCTCTCCTCTAGGTGAGGCGTTGGATATCTATCAGATACTGGACATCACTAAAGGCTCCCTGGACAAAACAACATGACAGTCTGCTTCCTGTGGAGTGGTGCAGTGTGGGAAACCATAGTCCTCCACTGCCGAGCGCACTTCCATCACTTCTTCCTTCTCTTCTTCTGCGGCTCCTGGCTCTCCTCAGGCTCCTGGGACACTGTTGACTGAAGGACAGGATGGAACACACACACACAGAAGACAGTGAGAAGTCAGAATTGATTCTTGTTAGTTCTCCGCTGGTTGGTTAGGGGCTCTGAGGCCAGGGTGACAGGGTGGCAGGGTGACAGGGTGGCAGTGATGCCTACCTGCTGGCTGTGATCCTGCTCCTGAAGGGCCGTCTCCAGAGTCGCAGCGTTGATGCGGAAGTCTCTAGACGTGCTCAGCTTCATGTACTGCATCAGGTTCACCTGGAGGACACACGCACGCACACACACACACACACACACAACGTCAAAGAGAGAAGGCTAGAGACTGAGATATCAGGGTGTATCCCTGGTAAGGGAGTTATTAAACAGAAAAACAACTCCAGAAATACTTTTTTTGTTTACTTCATGCAAATAATGCCTTTGCATTCGATGTTTTTTGTTGTTGAATGTGTCGGCAAGTTTGAGGTGTACAAATGATGTCGCAAGTATTGAGTTATTTCTTTTTCTCGAGTCATCTTGTTCTGTCTGTCGGTGGAAATGATGTTTCGACCTGATCCCACCTCCGAGGCATGGTCCTCACACACACACACACACTACCTTAGACTTCTTGGAGAGGGTGATGAGGTACTTCTCATACTGCTCGATGCTGAAGATCAGGTTCGGAATGGCCTTGGTTTCTCGCAGAAGCTTGGCCTGAGGGGGGGGGGGGGGGTTCAAAACACGCTTCAACCAAGACAAGATGTCTGCAGTCACTTTTTTTTTGTTGTGGATGTCAATAAAACATTTGCTCCGTGCGTGCGTTCACTCGTGTCCTCACAGAAGCGGCCGCTGTGGAGCCCTCCTTCTCCTTCCTCCTCTTCTTGGGGTCCTCGCCCCCACTCAGCTCTCCACTCTGCAGGAGAGCACACAGGGTCAGGGGGACGGCAGCTGACCAACCAGAGACGGGGGGGCCCTCCTGGGTCACGTGACGCACATGAGAACAGCCAAGAGGGAACGGGGCCCGTTCCACCCTACCTGTACGTAGGTGATGAAGGAGTAGCACTGAGGGGTCAAGTGGGAGCCGGACAGTTTGACCAGTTTCTCCATGCGTGCCGGCAGCAGGCCGTGCGGGGTGGAGCACAGCTGCACATACTGAGGAGAGGCAACACCAGGAGAGACATCAGCGAGAGAGACAACATTACGAGGGACAACATTTGGAGACCCCCCCCCCGTGCGGTGATGGAAGAGGCGTACGTATTTGACGAGGCCGGTGAGCAGGCCGTAGGCCCGGCTCAGCTCCCTCAGCAAGGTGTCGGTGCAGGGCCCGGCTGGCAGGGCGGTCTGGACCAGCTCGTTCAGGGCTGTCAGGAGGGTGCCCAGCTGCATGGTCACCGCCTTCTCCACTGGGTCCTGCTGCCCTGCGGCCTGGCTGGGCCCTGCTGCGCACACACAGAGAAAATATACCACACACACCCACACACATGTAGGACATATATACCGCACACACAAGCAGGAAATTTACCACACACACACAAGCAGAAAATATACCACACCCACACACAAGCAGGACATATACCACACACAGAAAATATACTGCACACACAAGCAGGAAATTTACCACACACACACACACAGAAAATATACCACACCCACACACAAGCAGGACATATACCACACACACAGAAAATATACCACACACAAAAGCAGGAAACATGAACACAGAATAATGGGATGGCGTTTGGAACTCCCTACCAGAGCTGAGCTTGTCTGTGCCCAGCTGAACCTTCCTCTTGGAGATCAGCCAGTCCACCTCGTCCAGAACCCCACCCATCTGGGCTAGCACCAGCAGCTGGACACACACACACACACACACACACACATGAGGCCAGACCCGGGACGGCTTGACCTGGACAGGCCCAGATGGCAGTGTGCTCCACTCACTGTGGTGGAGCTGGCGGTCTTCACGTTGACCAGGGAGAAGTGACACTGTTTCTCCACCTCCACGTCCTGCACGCACAGACAGACACAACATCAGCACGGTGTGCTGTCTCCGAGTGGTCGTACTGGGGCAGGGGGGCAGTAGAGTGGTCAGCACCTGGTCGATGTCTCCCAGCTGACTGTGCAGGTCCTGGCAGAGCTCCCACAGCACGCTGACCGGGCTCTTGTGGAGCACGTGCAGGCTGAAGAGCAGAGACAGCAGGCCCCGGCTGAACCCCACGTCCTCTGAGGGAGGGAGGGAGGGAGGGAGAGAGGGGAGGCAGGGAGGCAGGGAGGCAGGGACAGGAAGAACCGGAACATTGGAGAGACCCAGACATGTAAACATGGTAGAGCCATACTACACTGAAGTCTCCTCTCATCTACTCACCAAAGCTAGTCTCCTTGCAGACCTTAACCGCCCAGGTTAACATCTGAACAAACTGGGAGAGGGAAGAACAAGTCAACTACGAGCAGACTACCGGTTCCCCTGGCCCCTATGAGGAGAACAGGGTTCCTATGGCGTGTATGAGGAGAACAGGGTTCCTATGGTGTGTATGAGGAGAACAGGGTTCCTATGGTGTGTATGAGGAGAACAGAGTTCCTATGGCGTGTATGAGGAGAACAGGGTTCCTATGGTGTGTATGAGGAGAACAGGGTTCCTATGGTGTGTATGAGGAGAACAGAGTTCCTATGGTGTGTATGAGGAGAACAGGGTTCCTATGGTGTGTATGAGGAGAACAGAGTTCCTATGGTGTGTATGAGGAGAACAGGGTTCCCCTGGCCCCTATGAAGAGAATAGGGGGTTCCCCTGGCCCCTATGAAGAGAACAGGGGGTTCTCCTGCCTGTGGAGAGGAGGGCTCCAGCTGGCGAGACAGCACGCTGAGGATGCTGACAAGGAGCTGGGCCTCCTTGCTGTTGAACTCGTCCTCCCCTCCGCTCAGCTGGGTCAACAGCGCCCTCTGCGGGTGGGAGGACACACGAGCAGGTCAAACTGCTGCGGCGGCGTGTGTGTGTGTGTGACAGGAGGCTCTGCACCTGGGCTGACCTGGAACTGACGGATGTAGAAGAAGGTTTTTTCGGTGACGGTGCCGTTCTCTGAGCCGTCCTCCTCCTGGCCTGACACACCGGGAGAGGAAGTGACATCGACACGAGCACACACACATAGCTGGATTTGTTTCACCTTTGTGTTTGTTCCGTATGTGCGAGTAAGTGAGCGTGCTCGCACTTGTGTGTGTGTGTGTGTGTCTCACGCATGGCAGACAGCATGTGTGTGTGTGTCTCACCCATGGCAGACAGCATGTGTGTGTGTGTGTGTGTCTCACCCATGGCAGACAGCATGTGCGTGAGCCTGTGCGGGCAGCGCTGCAGGCAGGTGTTGAAGGAGTGCAGCAGGCCCTCCAGACACAGCAGAGACACGCTGACGCGGCGCTCTTTCCTTCCCGCCTCCTCCTCCACCGCCCCGGGGACGTTCGTGTAGCGCCACATCAGCACGCTGGGGCGGCAGGGCCGGGCGGGGCAACACATTACGTTACTGGTTTAGTCTTTTTCAACTTGTATATTATACATCTTTATGTAGGCAAAATGTCAATAACTAGTTTATCCTTCAATGGTGGGGGGGGGGGCTCTAGTGCTGAAGTCATAGACATTATTAATTATGACGTGTTATTACGATGTACTCATAACAAGCGATGTGATGGCAGATCAATTCATTGTTTACATCCTGAATCCCAGAGCAGAGAACGCCGGCCTCTGTGATGTCACCGAAAGACGTGACGCCACACAGAGAGCACTGCGACGTAGCTGTGTTGGACTCCGCCCCCCTCGGAGCCCCTGTTACCTGGCGACGTCACAGAGGAAGCGGAAGGTCTTGTCTGCGCTCTGGCCGTCCGGGCCGTCCGTGTGGCCCGTCTCCTCCAGCTGCAGGGTCTTCTGCAGGGCCGCGCTCACGGCGTAGCGCAGGAATTCCCCACTGGAGCGCAGCACTGAGAGAGCCTCCTCTCTGCTCTGAGAGCTGTCCCTGTACACACACACACACACACGAGTCAGATGGCTGAGCGGTGAGGGAGTCGGGCTCGTAATCAGAAGGTTGCCAGTTCGATTCCCAGCCGTGCCAAATGATGTGTCCTTGGGCAAGGCACGTCACCCTACTTGCCTCGGGGGGAATGTCCCTGTACTTCCTGTAAGTCGCTCTGGATAAGAGCGTCTGCTAAATGACTAAATGAAACATAGCTCTTTTTAAACAGAGATCCCTCAATATTGCCGCTCATCGTGTCGGCTCGGCGTCTAGTGTGTGCAGTCCAGCCGTTGGCGGCTCTCTTTGACACAGTCGCTGACCCGGCTTTGCCACTTCCTCCGCTTCACCATAACACCCCCATTCCGTGTTCGTAGCTTTAATACAGGGGGTCAGGTGGATGAGCGGTTAGGGAAGCGGGCTAGTAATCAGAAGGTTGCCAGTTCGATTCCCGGCCGAGCCAGATGACGTTGTGTCCTTGGGCAAGGCACTTCGCCCTACTTGCCTCGAGGAGAATGTCCCTGTACTTACTGTAAGTCGCTCTGGATAAGAGCGTCTGCTAAATGACTAAATGTAAGTGTAATACAGAACTGCGATGCGGCATGAAGGACAACATTCCCGCCTTGAACAGGCTGTGTAAAAGAGGCTACCGTCACACACACACACACACCACGGTCAATTCCAAAGACCAATAACATGACAAGTCTATGAAAGGAACTGGAAGCGTCCACCCCCACACACACACCCACACCCACACCCACCCACACACACCTGAGGAGTGCCGTGAGGAGGGTGGAGATGAAGGTCATGGAGAGCAGGCTGCGAGGGCTTCGAGAGCTGCGGCTCTTCCCAGACTTCTCCTTCAGGATCTCAGTCAGCTTGAGGTACCGCTTGAACAGCTCCAGTAGCTCCTCAAAACGGCTCTTACTGCACACGCACACACACACACACACACGTGAATCCTCTATGAGGAATTCAAATACTTCCACAGCTTTTGAACCAGTTTACTGTTGACTGTCAGCTCCCCCCTCACACCTGTGTGTGTGTGTGTGTGTTACCTGTAGTTGGCCTTGATAAAGTTGTACTCTAGCAGCACCTCATACACGCCCATCACCAGGGTGGCGTATATGCTGTTCTTCATCCCCACACTGGACGCCAGTGAGAACTCTGCTGACTTGTCCTGGGGGCAGCAGACATATCATCTTAAAGGAGAGGTCAGTGAGAACTCTGCTGACTTGTCCTGGGGGCAGCAGACATATCATCTTAAAGGAGAGGTCAGTGAGAACTCTGCTGACTTGTCCTGGGGGCAGCAGACATATCATCTTAAAGGAGAGGTCAGTGAGAACTCTGCTGACTTGTCCTGGGGGCAGCAGACATATCATCTTAAAGGAGAGGTGAGATGACATGCACTAACCCTATTCTCATTTGACTCTATTCCAAGTACTTTGTGTACTTGTATAATTTATAACCGATCCTTTTGAGGTACATTTTAGTGGGTTTATAAGTTCAATTCAATTCAATATTTGTCATTGTCATAGAAAACAACGAAATTCTGTTTAGAGCATTCAAACACTGCATAGTTTGACATAAAAAGTGCAATACAAAGTGCAATATCCCTCCAATAAACTTCCCATAAATAACCCCTGTGTAAACCTTAGCACAATCACTACACGTAACAGTAACAATAACAATATTCAGTATTAGCAGCATCGTAAGTTCTACCTTATCTAAGAGGATCTATGGCCCGCTTCTTAACACGCACCCACACGCTCACCAGCTCAAAGTCCTCCAGCTCACTCTTGATCATGCGTCGGGTCACGCTCTCCAGGATGTTCTGCAGCTCGGACTGAAAGCCGCCGTCCTCTTCATCCTCCTCGTCGTCCTCCTCCTCGGCGGAGTGGCGGGCGCTCTGCTGCCACAGCAGGCAGTGGGCGGTGCAGCACAGCAGGTGGGCCTGGGAGAGAGAGCGGGACAGTCACACTGCTGCTGGGCGCGTACACACACACACACACACACACCACACACACACACACACACACCACACACACACACACACCACACACACACACACACACACACACACCACACACACGCACACACACCACACACACCACACACACGCACACACACCACACACACACACACACCACACACCACACACCACACACACACCACACACACAGGAGGGGGGGGGCTTACCAGAGGCTCCTGGAGGTAGACTTGGTCTCCTTGAGCGGTGATGCACGGCTCCAGCTTCACAGGAGGCAGGAGGTCCTGTTCCGGCTCGTAGTACCTCCTCAGCTACACACACACACACACACACACACACACAAACGTTACTTAACACTCTCCATAGCATAAGGAATATAGTTAATACAATGTTGAGGGAATGATTCAACTAAGCTAGCGTGCATTACTTTCTCTTATACACACACACACACCTGTGAGAGGAGGGTCTGCATGATGGAGCTGGTTAGCTGGGAGTTGCGTCGAAGGACGTCATGGAAACCCTAGTATGACAGAAGAGCTTCCAGTGTCTGGGTAGCTGAGCACACACGTGTGTGTGTGTGGGTGTGTGTGTGTGTGTGTGTGTCTGACCTGGTAGAGCATGAGTCGTACGTCAGCCTGCTGGCCCAGACAGCGGCGCAGGCTGCTGAGAATCTCAAGACAGAAGGCTTCGTTGGAGGCAGCGTTGTAGCGGGAGTGGACATCCACCTGGACCTGGGCAGGGGTCAGAGGTCAGGGACACAGGGGTCAGGGACACGGGGGTCAGGGACACGGGGGTCAGAGACACGGGGGTTAGGGACACGGGGGTCAGGGACATGGGGGTCAGGGACACGGGGGTCAGGGACACGGGGGTCTGGGACACGGGGGTCAGGGACACGGGGGTCTGGGACACAGGGGTCAGGAACATAGGCCTCAGACGGTGAGATGAGTCAGGAACCACAGGTTACCTGACCAACACACACAACCGTACACCCAAAGCCTGATACACACACACTCACTCACTCTCTACCTGGCTGCAGGAGAAAGCCTGGCTGGACTGGCTGGGGGCCAGACTACCCAAAACCCGGAAGTTCTTTAGTAGCAACAGGAAGCCTGTCACAGCTGACCTCCTCCCATCCAGCTGGCTGGAGGAGGAGAGGAAGAAGGGCAGGGTGGAAGAAGGAGGAGAGGATGAAGGAGACAGGAGGGGTAAGAGGAGAGAGGTAAGTTATTGCCATCAATGCATGACAGTAGGTCTCCAGTACGGCGAATGAGAAGGTGCAGAAGGTGAAGTGTTGGCACTACCTGGAGAACATGGCCTTGCGGAGAACCAGGATCAGAGCATCCTTCATGGACATGCTGACCTTCAGCAGGGGCTGGAGATCACGGACCAGAAAACAAACAAGACCCAGATAAATAAAGAGTGTCCAGGAGAGGGTGTGTGTGTGTGTGTGTGTGTGTGTGTGTGTGCGTGTTACCTGGACAGCCTTGAGCAGGCCTTGCACCGTGGCCAGAGGCAGGTAGGACAGGTGGTCAAACGTCTCTATCACCTTAGAGGATGACTCCAGGAGGATCATGGGAGCAGAGACCACCATGTCGGAGAGCAGGTCTGAAGGTGCCGGACAGAGAGAGGGAGTGATGTCAGACAACACAGACACAACACAAGAGCAAACAGGAAGTTGCTTTCCAAGACTGTTCATCAGCACCTATGAAATGAGTGACAGGAGAGGCTGTTTTCGTAACCAATCGGTTCAGGACTTGCTCCAGTATCTCGCCTCTGATTGGCTCATGTATCTGTGCGTGTGAAGACAGTGGCACAATTAGTTATGGATGAGTAATAACACCGAATTAAGAATCGCAGAATACAACAATCATTTGAGTGTGATTGGTGATCCAAGGGAGTGTACCTTGAAGCCCTCCAGGAGCACCTGCCCCCCCAGCCGACAGGACAGTTGGGAGGGGGTCTTGGCAGTGGTCGGGACCCCCTCCGAGGTCTTCCCAAATGGGCCGGCTTTGGGGCCAAAAGCGTCCATCAGGATAAACCCCAACTGAACCAGTCCCTGGATCACATGGTCCCAGCCAAACACACTAGGCAGGCAGGGTCAAAACATGAGCTGACATGTCTAATACACGTCTAAAACCCCGATAGGGTTAGGTGATGACAGTACCAACCTGTTGTTGACCGTGTCCAGGATCATGGCCGCGACGCTGCCGCGCGGAGGCAGCAGGTCCTGGAGGAACCTGGAGCCCTGCAGGAGCTGCTCGTCTCTGAAGCCCCTGGTGATGGCAGCCTTCAGGATGTCAAACACCTGGGCGGGCGGGACGATAGGATGATTGACAGAGATAAGATGGAGGAGAACAGCCAGCCGGCGGGTCAGAATGCTGGAACATCAGACCCCCAGAAGGGATGTGCGTCGTCCCACCTGCTCCTCGTAGCGCTGGATGCGAGCCACGGAGAGTAGCAGAGCGATGCTGAAAGGACACAGCTCCCCGTGATGGGTCTGCAAAACCGCAATACAAAAAGTTGAAACCTATCATGGTTATGTCAACAGTAAAACGACTACCAGCAGGCAGTGACTAAGTGCTGCCCAGACTGGTTTGTGAGGAAGCGTGTGAGTGTGTAAGACCCAGACTGGTTTGTGAGGGAGCGTGTGAGTGTGTAAGACCCAGACTGGTTTGTGAGGGAGCGTGTGAGTGTGTAAGACCCAGACTGGTTTGTGAGGGAGCGTGTGAGTGTGTAAGACCCAGACTGGTTTGTGAGGGAGCGTGTGAGTGTGTAAGACCCAGACTGGTTTGTGAGGGAGCGTGTGAGTGTGTAAGACCCAGACTGGTTTGTGAGGGAGCGTGTAAGACCCAGACTGGTTTGTGAGGGAGCGTGTGAGTGTGTAAGACCCAGACTGGTTTGTGAGGGAGCGTGTGAGTGTGTAAGACCCAGACTGGTTTGTGAGGGAGCATGTGAGTGTGTAAGACCCAGACTGGTTTGTGAGGGAGCGTGTGAGTGTGTAAGAGAACGTGTGTGAGAGGCCGGGGTCATAGCGGTGTTTGTAAGATGCAGCATCGGAGACCTTAAGGCCTTTGAGGAACTCTCTGCCCAGTTCATGGTCCAGCCGCATGGCAAAAACAATGTGGAGGATGACGGTGCCCTCCACGTGCCTCAGCTGGTCCTGAGGGATGGACTGAACCTCCACCTCCATGCCCCTGGAGGAGAGAGAGAGGAGGTAGGTATGGGATTCATGGAAACGGATGTGGAGCATGATAAATGAAGACAAACAGGTGAGGTGGACAGCATGACGAAGTTGGCTGACTATTTTGATCACTCACTCTCCTTCTTTCTGCTCCTCTTTCTGACAAAGATCTTGCTCTTTAAAGTAGCTGATGATTCCTTCCATGACCGTCTTCTGACAGCCCTGGAAGACACACCCACACGGGGTCATTTAGGCACAGACGTTCCCTGCGCTACATGAACTAACCACACCCACGCACACCCACACACCTTGCCTGCCAGCAGCAGGAGTTGGTAGACCAGAGGGGGGATCTCCTGCAGGTCCAGCTTGAGAAACATCCTCAGCACCTTCTCCACCAGGAAGTGTAGTTCCTCTGGAGCCAGCGGAACATCCCTGGAGACGGGGTACACAGACAGTGGGGTGGTTTAAGAGGCCCCCTATGTTACCCATCTTGATATGGTTCACCTGGAGTGTAAAACGTCCTATTTTAAGGCAGCTCCTCGGAGATCAACATCAAGCTCAACATTGAACCCTAACTGGTAAGAAGAGTTGACAGGAAACAAACGTCAAATACTTCTGTTCATATCCAGGTCTAAAAAACATCAGTGAAACGACAGTGAAAGGGGACACTTGGTAGCAGGGGGGCATGTGTGTTTGTATCCATGCCGACAGTGTTACCATGCTATTTACCTGAACATGGTGGTTAGGTGGATCACACACTGAGAGTCCCATCTGAGAGCAACACAGCAAAAACACGTTGTATGATGTCATACTAGAGGCTGGATGATGTTAAATCATCTATACTACAGACTGTAGGGAACATGTTCCACCATCTTTACTAACTGTAGAAAACATGTTAAACGTACACTGTAGGAAATGTCATATACCATATATATACACACACACACAACATCGTTCAGGAAAACATTTTATACTTACAATAGACTGCGGAAAAACACGTTTTAAACATGTCACCTGCCAACGCAGGAAGGATTGATCTGAGCTTTACAGTAACTCTGCTCTCGTGCGGGGGCTTACCTGGTTGAGCAGAGACTATTGATGAGCTGCTTCTTGTACTCTTCACCATTCAGCTCTCCTGTTTATGTTTAAGGACAGGAGCAAAGCAAAGCACGACTAGGTAAACACCCATGGATAAACCAATGCTGACTGTCCTATTTTCCCTTTGATGGTACGCAGGTAGTCTATTCCTCGGGAGCCTGCCTCATCCACGTAGCTACCTTTGCCGTAGGACACAGTGTCAGGTGGCAGCCAAAGCTGTAAGCACGGTGGGGAACAGCTCCAGGGATTTGCCACTGCCCATCTTGCCTGCCTTGATGGCATCCACAAACAGCGATGCCAGGTCAACCAGAGAAGGTCCAGGAAGGCTGTGTGTCTGCACATAGAGACAGAGACAGACACACACAGAGAGAGAGAGAGAGAGAGAGAGAGAGAGAGAGAGAGAGAGAGAGAGAGAGAGAGAGAGAGAGAGAGAGAGAGAGGGGCCAGGAGTAAAGGTTGAGGTAGCTATTTCACATTCAAGCAAAGAACGTACGGAGAATATTTAAATGTGACAGAACCTGCTAGAATATGAGAGCCACCTCAGTAGATCTCTGAGTCCGTTACAACCATTGGTGCACGTAGAAGGCGCTCATAACACCCCCCTGACGCTTGTCTTTTATGCCCTCCTAAAGCGCAAATACGAATATATTTTACCTCCAACATGAGCAGTCCGATGATGTCAGCTGCAACCTCCGTCTGGAGATCTCCCGACTCACACAGGGGGATGCAATGTTGGTAGATTAGCAGCCTGCGGGTAGCCCCTTGAGCAGCAGTTGGCGGTGAACCTGACACAGAACACACACGCATACATACTTATACATACTTTGAAGTGTACTAGCGAACAGACAATATGCAAGCTAGTCCACCAAGACCTTAGCAAGCTGTCATGCGTCACCTTTGAAAATGCCTTTGATCACTGCTGCTATGTCTTTTCTTTTCAGCGCGCTGGTAGTCACCATCGTAATCAACTAGGAGGAGAGCCATCAGAGACTGTGGTTAACAGTGATCATACTGTCTGCATGGGTGTGTGCAGCTATGGAAGGTGTAGCTAGCTGGCTTCTTAGATAACTAGCTACGTAGGCTAATAGTCAAACCTTTTCATCTGTCAGTGAAGACAAATACTTCTCCAGTTCGCTGATGTTCTCATCGTTGGACAAGGAAACTATCTTCTCCACGTCAGCCCTCATGCTGTACGTTAACCTGAATCGACTCTTTACTACTAATATGAAAAGCGTAACTTTTTCTGTGATGTAACTGCCAGATTTGCTGGGTAAGATTAGCTAATTATAGTGTTTTATTTCCTATGAAATTCCCGCTTCCCTATACAACTCTTTCGTCTGGCGTTTGTATGTCTGTGATTGGACAAGTTGTTCTGGGTTGCCAGATGACAGTTCAGAAATCGCTCTCATGACGTGCTAGTGGTCTCCTCTATGTATAATACTTTGAAATGCCTAATGAGATGTACACGAGATTTAAAAAATGCTTATTTTATTTCATACAACTTTCACGAGGTAACATTTTATTTTATGAGGTGTGGATGCCTATCTACTACTGTCACTCGGGGACGAAGGTTTCAAACAAATTTGGCAACCCTATTCCGCGCGTTAAGAGGAACGCCCACCATGTGCTTACGACATGTTTATTTAGCTACCTGAAAATTGAGTCTTACAAACTAAGGCCGAATCCCAATACTCTGACTTACCCCTATCCCTTACCCTTAGCCCTCGAAACTGAGGGGTAAGGGCTACATAGCCCTATGAAATGAGACACCACTTGGTTACGGTTACTTATATCGATGTCTCCAAAGCAAGTAGCCTAGTGGTATGCACTGATATCAAACGAAATTCGCTGCTAATGGAGTTTAGTTAAAACTGTACACATGCATGGAGTCCATTCAAGGCTAATCAGAGAAATGCGGGACTGTTGTGCACAAGGGCGTAGGTTTGCATAGGGACCATAGGGACTAGTCACGACCAAAGTTTGGGAAAGACACAATCATCCTAACCAATATTTTGTTAATTTTCGAAAAAAATATCTATTTGCAAAACTCATTCGTATTATTATCTATATACTATGTTCGTCGCCGAGAAAAGTGAAAAATACATTTCCAAGTTAACCAATGCGCCCTCGAGCCTGCGAGACAACATGATGTCATCGAAGTTAATTGGCTGAAGTGGCAGTCAGAAACACTTCGTGAATCGTGAATTGCAGAAAGAGAGCTGGCAGTACGCCAGAAAATCAAAAGCCTCTTAGTATTTCGTTTGGTCTCAGCATTGATATTTTTGACCCTTTTGTGCTTTATAGATAGGAAAATGTCACCCAAAAAGAACAGAGATATCAGAAGTGTTTTCACCACCCAGAGAGTAAGTAGATATCAAGAAGTTCGTTGTTAGTTAACTAGCTAACGTTAGTAGGAAAACTACACACAGTGCAAACCTGCTAGCCTTACATCGCCACCAATTGTACAATGGAAACATGTTTTGAAAGTTGTTAGTGTAGTAGAGCATGTAACTTTTGCTTGTATTAAATCTATCCTTAGCGTCTGCAATCTTTCGACCAGTGTGTTCTTGTTGAAGCCAGAATGATAAAGTTAACCTACCCACATAATGGGACCGTGCTAGTTTAGCCTATACCAGCAGGTTAGCAACTCAAAAGTGATATTAACTGATAATAAGTAGGCCTATATGATCCCTTGGATAGTAATATGCCTATCCCTGTAAGCTCGACCAATGTCAGCAGTCAACTAAGCATGGTTAGTGTCTGTATTAAATTGATGAATTACTGTGCAGGAAAAAAGCACCCTGAAGATACAGATGTAGAGCAGGTTGGTGATGAATCAGCATCAGGGGTTCAGGTGAGAAGTTGAATTGTCAATTTTGGTAAAGATTGCATTAAATCGCAGTTTTTTAAGGGATGTTTAGACAATGTTACCCATGAATGTTATCATTCACACTTATACATGTAGATAGTAAAAAGGTGCTAGAAATTGGTATGCCCAAATGTATGCATCATATATGATTTCATTGCTCAGAAGTCCAGTACAGATGATGTAGGCCTAGTACAGCTCCATAAAACCTGAACCAATTACCTACATGAAAAAAAAATTCTGAACAAACAAGTGTCCCTACCAAAGCTGGGACCAAACCTACGCCCTTGGTTGTGCAAATCAGCAATGTAACGTTACGTCCTTACGAAACTGCTGCCAGCAGCGGCACTGGTCCGGGTATCAGCATTCCTATTACTGGGGATATAAATACAGAAATCATATATTCATATATATATATGTGGATTGTAGGCTAATCACGCCTTTGAGTGAGAATGGATACAGCCAATAACGGCGCTTCTTTCCATTGTGAGAGTCCGTTGGAAAGCTTTCTGTCAGAAAATAAGTTCAAGTCCGTTGGCTGTCACTGTATACTGTCAGTACAATTGTCCATGAAAGCATCAAAGTAAGTGACCATTAATTTTATATTAGCAATATTAGCAATCGCATAATAGTATGTGGAAAAGTGTGTTAAAATATTTGATTTATGTATTGTGTATTTATATGCCCAGTAATATGATTGCTGATACCGGGCCAGTGGCGCAATGGATAACGCGTCTGACTACGGATCAGAAGATTCTAGGTTCGACTCCTGGCTGGCTCGATTTTTTACGTTTTGGAAACCTTTTTACTCGGGTCACCGCGATTTTTTTTAGCTGAAAGAGTGGATATAGGACATAAACAACATTATTAGAAATTAGGACACAAAAAAGTCTGCATTTGCCAGAATAAGATAATAGTGATTTCCATACAGGGTATCGATAAAAATCCTCTGATTATTGGGTGTGCTCAAGCCTTCAGCGAGCACAACCATTGTTCTCTCTCATATATATGTATGGTATGTTACCTCTATCCTCCGTTTTTAAAGTCTATTAAATAATATTCAGTCAGAGTTTTCAATACGGGAATCGAACTGAAGTCTTTGCACTATAGTTTTATCAAGAGGTGCAGTCATTGGTTGCGGCGGCGTACCGACTCGTGTACGAATTCCGACGTCACATGTATCCACCCAGGCACGCAAGGACGGTGGAGATCATCGGCACTGCAGCTCCCACAGCTGTTGTGGTGATGTAATGTAGCTCTGTAGTGACTACGGATGGCTGTGTGTGCCAGGCTCTGCGGAGTGGGTCAGTCGCGGAGGTGCAGGCGGCGACAGCGGCAAAACCAACAGGACCAGGGAAGCGACTCGGATATGGACATGGACGAGGAGGAAGAGGAGCGGATTGTGGGCCAGACTCAAGCCGAGACTGGCAGCGGCCCTAGGCCCTCCTCTGCCGCGGCAGGGCCGAGTGTGGCCCATGACGCGGCTACTGAATGTAACCGCGCTAGTGTCAACAGACTTGAGATAGGAAACTGTGGAGGTACCGGGCCGCCGAAACCGCAGTCGTTGCTGGACCTACCCCCGGAGATTTTAGTAGAAATCTTCTCCACACTCCCCGGCACAGCGCTTCCAAACCTAGCGCTTGTCTGCAAAAAATTCAGGCAAATTCTCAATACTGAAACGATCTGGAGAAGGCGATGTACGGACGGTAAATAATGCAGCGCCTGCAGGGGCTGAGAAAAACTAAACCCAGTCTTTATTTATCTCGAATACACACTGCAATTAAAAGCATTAGTAGTTCATTATTTTGGTCGAATAGCTACGAAAATGTCTGGTGGTTAGCCTGATCTGCTTTTTTGTTGACAGTTTGCGCTTAGGCAGCAATATCTCGTGCTTTTGTTCACGAGAAAACGAATTCCTCTAAAAGCGTTTCTATTGATCTGTCCACGAGGGGTCCGTAAAGTAAAGTGTTGTTTATTCGTTGCATAACGTTCTGTTCTGCAACCATATCACAACTATGTATTTGGTTAGATAGGTGAATACTTCTTTAGCCTGTATGCAAACAATAATTGTCATGGGGCCCCTCCCCCTTTTGACTAAGCATACAACCGTGGTAGCGCACACCCGTTGTAAATGAAACCTTTCTGGTCATCTTGAGTCAGGGTCGAACAGAACTACGCTCTCGATATGCTGTACCCGGACATTATAATCGTCTTGCCATTTCCATGTTATTGTTTGGGTTGTTATAATACAAGAGTGTTATTATCAGGTGTGTGGCGACCCAGTCTGATGCCTGTAATCTGTCACATCTGTGTCCTTCTAATGTTAAAGGTCTGGCATAATGAAGGTATGATGAGCCTATCAGACTTGAATGGTCATTTCCCCATTCCTCTCCCCTGCAGAGTTTGGCATGAGGGAAGACCTTCGGAAGATGGAGGTGGCGGGTGTGTCCAGCAAAGAGCTCTATGTTAAACGTGAGTTGGTTAAGTCTCTTTCCATCCTGACGTTCCTCTCCTCCCTGAGCGCTTGTCTTCCTTCTCCATTTGTCATCATCAGACTTGTTTGTTCTTTGAGTTGAGTAGGGTAATACGTTGCCCCTGCCCCACACTCCACACTCCCTAGTAGCCCTGGCTATGCTCTTGTGGTTTACCTGTCCAGGTGTAAACCCCCGGGTCAAGTCTGGACGCTTTGTGAAACTCCTCCCTGACTACGAACACATGGACTACCGAGCCTTGTACATGCACTGTATGTACTACGTAAGGTCGTAAAACACGAGTTTGTGTGCTGCGTTTTTCCTGTGCACTGTGTCAGATGACTGTCACTGCGTTGTTATGATGCCTAGCCGCAGCATTAAGACAGGTTGATGTGTTTTCTGATGTGGGCAGTGTCCATTCAACTCAGCATGGTCCTTCACCATAACTTCCTGTTTCCTCTGCGTGTGGGCCCGTTTGCGTGCTCCTGTTGTTGATGCCACCCTAGAAACACACGTTTTTGTTTTCGTTCCGTCTGACGATTGAACCCGTTTGTCCACAGCCCCTGTCTGCAGGGTTAACCCCGCACTGCTGATGCTCTAACCGCACAATAGGAACCTTGTTTAGCTGCGGAGCTCATTAACCCCTTGCTGCTGTGTACCGTTGCAGTGCTCCACCCGTACCGACACATCCTGGGTCTCTGGCAGCCCGACATCGGCCCTTACGGCGGGCTGCTCAACGTGGTGGTACGTTCCGACGAACTGACACAAACGCAAATCTATCCTCGAGAAGTGATTACGCAATTTTTGGGGGGTGAAAACCTCGTTGTCCGTATCATCAGGGCGTGGGACACTCCCTGATGTCCTCCCTCCGTCCTCCCTCCCTCCAGGTGGATGGCTTGTTCATCATTGGCTGGATGTACCTGCCCCCACATGACCCCCGGGTGGAAGATCCAATGAGGCGACGGCCGCTCTTCCGCATTCACATGTGGGAGAACAAGAAGGCCTCGGTGGAGTGCATGTACGGACACAAGGGCCCTCACAAGGGGGACATCCAGGTGAGTCCCCGCCTGGATGTCCCGTCCCCCCACCTCTCAGGGCAGGGGATGGGGCATGAGGGGGGCAGCTAGGTGGGCCAACGCTAGTTCATATGGTGGTCATTGTGAGGGGCTTCAGTGAAGGTCCTGCCAAGATCTTTCAGGTCTGCTTAGCCTCCATTCATGAAGACACATGGGTTTCGTTTCCCCGCTGTTGTGGTTCTAACCAGAGCTGTCTCTCCCATCTTCAGACAGGGAAGAAGGATGAGTTCTCAACCAAATGCAACCAGACCGACCATCACCGCATGCCTGGGGGGAGACAGGAGGTGAGGTGTGGGGGGTCAACTACACATGGGGAAGTTAACCCTGCCTGGGGAAACAGGCCTTGGGCAATGCCGGGTTTCTACTCGAATACACATCTAACAGCAAGAATGCTAACAAGGTAAATGAAATGGAATGACATGATGATGTCTGAACTTTAATTTTGCTGTTTGTGTGCAGGAGTTCAGGACGTGGCTGGAGGAGGAGTGGGGTCGGACTCTAGAGGACATCTTCCATGAACACATGCAGGAGCTCATCCTCATGAAGTTCATCTACACCAGCCAATACGAGTAGGTCCTTTTATATTACATCGTTACAGCAGCCAATAGGAGTAGGTCCTCCTTTTTACATCATCTTTGTGTTCCCTCACCCAGTAACTGCCTGACGTACCGGCGGATCTTCCTGCCTCCTCGACTGCCCTCCGACCTGCTGGTGCCCGGCCTCTTCAAGGGCACCTACGGTAGCCACGGCCTGGAGATAGTCATGCTCAGCTTCCATGGGCCCTGGGCCAGAGCCACCAAACTCACTGTAAGTCCTCCCTCCTCCATCTCAAGTTCTGGACCATACCTCTTGTGTCGGTGTGAAGGAAGAAAAAAAAAAAGGGAAACGTAGGTCACTGAACAGGAAATGACGTCTCTGACATCATCCTTGAATTGTGGGATTTTGTGTGTCCCTAAAAACAATGCCCCTCCACATTGCTCCTCCGGACTCTCCAGGGTGACCCCAACGTCCCGGCAGGCCAGCTGACCCTAAACGTGGACCTGAGGAAGCCGGTCCGCCTGCCCGACCTGGAGCAGCAGCGCAGCGTTGAGGAGCTGTCTCGTCTGGTGCTTGGCGCCCACGAGGAGGCGCAGAGGGAAAGCCAGCAGGGGGCGGCGGCCGACGTAGAACCAAGCACCACTCAGGAGGCTGTGGAGGGGGCTGCTGGTGGGTCCAGCCCTGGGTCTCGCTCTGGTCCTGGTCCAGAGGACGGAGCCTGCTCCGAGGGCAGCCATTCAGGCAGCGGCGCCCCACCATCCCTGGAGCCCCAGCCCTTTGTCCTCCCCCTAGGGGTCATAGCCCGCAACGAGGTGTACCCCCGCACCTGCAGGATGTGGTGAGTCCCCACAAAAAAGGCACCTTGATATTAATACAATTTAAACCGGGCTGCTGTAAAAAAAAAAAAAAAAAAAGGTGACACATCAACATTACAACTTGAAATTAATTCTTCTAATCGGTTCCCTCTTCCAAGTTTCTATGGGACCGGCCTGATCGCAGGTCATGGCTTCACCAGCCCGGAGCGCACACCCGGCCTGTTCATCCTGTTTGACCAGGACCGATTTGGCTTCATCTGGCTGGAGCTCAAGTCCTTCAGCCTGTACAGCCGCCTGACCGACCAGCTGCCCCACGCCCACGCACCCAGCATGGAGCGCTTCGAAGCCATGCTGCGCAACATGCAGTCCTGGACATCCTGATGGGCAGACACACACTAGTACCAGGAGCTCTAGCTCCAGTCCATACAGTATGTATAAGATCCTGTCTGTCCTCATACGTTCTGACAACTCCATACACGACACAGGCACACTCTATTCCATACATGCACTTTTGTAGCCCGCCTCCTCCCAGCTCACCTCTGCAGCCCCGGTTTCGAATGCTGTGGCGTGCCAAAAGGTCACATGATGCGCAGATCTCCTCAACCTAAGCAGCCTTTTTTCATGTTATTTATTTAGTCTGGATCAGTCAGTCTGTGCCTCTGATTCGGTTGTGTGTACCATGTCTGTATTGCTCAGAATGCTTCTAAAAACAGCCACACGGTATTACTATGGCTGTTGTATGCTTATTGTGCCCCTGCCCCCCCCCCACACACACACACACACCTACACACATACCACCACAGCAGTATGCATGCTGTATTTGATCAGATTGATCCTGCGTTCTGTTTATCCCGCTCTTATTCACACAGCCGTGAAACACTGTTTATGGAAAGATCTTGCTCTGGACTCAGGTCATACTGTCTCCCACTTCACTCGCATAGAACAATTTGAACTGTTTTGTTATTATCCTACAAAGGGACATGTGCAAACCACAGCCAAACTGTTCAGGTGTCTGTAATATACCTGTCAAATTGAAATATTAAGAGTGAAATAATGTTCTACCTGTAGGCAGGTAAACTCATCACCTGTAGCTGCAATGGCCAGTAGGAAGACTGATAGCATTGTGGCCTTTGATCAGGTTATTGCACAGGCAATGTAACCTGTCCACTAAGATCCCCAGGCACACATTGAACCAACACAGTCTGTAGCGGAACTTTGTCTATTGCAGTCCCTTCGGCTGTGTGTGAGGTGAGTGGTAGGTCGGTATGCAGATCAGTATCAATTGTGTCTATTTTGTAGTTGTAATGAGCGTTACCATAACCAGGAAGTCTATGTGGATTGAAGGCGCACCAGTCAAAAGAATGATCCCCTCCTGCTTTCTCATGAATTGAATGTGTTGGTTCTTTCACGCTGACTTGGCCTCTCCCCCTCCGTGACCAGCAGGTGGGGTGCTGTGTCTCTCCCCCTCCGTGACCAGCAGGTGGGGTGCTGTGTCTCTCCCCCTCCGTGACCAGCAGGTGGGGTGCTGTGTCTCTCCCCCTCCGTGACCAGCAGGTGGGGTGCTGTGTCTCTCCCCCTCCGTGACCAGCAGGTGGGGTGCTGTGTCTCTCCCCCTCCGTGACCAGCAGGTGGGGTGCTGTGTCTCTCCCCCTCCGTGACCAGCAGGTGGGGTGCTTTGTCTCTCCTACTCCAAGTGCACTTCACTTCACAGGGCAGTGAATAGAGAGTAGAGAATCTCTTATCAAGACGCAGTCTTTTTGTGCCCGACTGCTGCTTTACTCAAATTTGCTAAACAAACTCTACAGGGAGTGGGAAAAGTAATATATAGAGATAAATATATAGGCTATATATTACAAAAAGAACACATTTTAATGTGTAGTTTTGACTTGACTTTGGGTTAATTGTGTAACATACTGGCATCACAACTGAGTTGATTTTGGTTTTGTTGTTTTTGGATATTGCTCAAATGCTGAATCATCGTCGTCCGCTCTGCTATCTGAATGACCCTTAGAGAAGTATTGTGGCTCTGTAAACCTGTAAAGGCCCCAGGCCTCGTTCTGCTGGAAAACTGTTTGACCTGTTGAACTGCTCACATCTGACTTCAGGGAGCTTTGCAGCTTTGCCACTCTTCTCTATCTATAATTAAATAAAAAACAACAAAAAACCTCAGTCCAGTCTGTCTGTGTTCAAATATTCACTCACTACTAGCTACTGTTTGGGTAGTTTTCTGGAACCTGCCGTCGCTACAGTTTAACAGTTCGGCTAGCTACGAACACAGATTATCTCAATTCACTGAAAACCATCACAAACTGTAATGTAATGTAAATCGGCTACAGTGACTCACATTCATTGACATTGGGCCTCATTCACAAATATGTGCGTAGAAATGTCTTACTTTGCATTTTACATCGTTACATTGCCCAGTTGTGCTCTCAGCAGCAGCATTGAATTTGGAGGACATATCTCCTGTCACTGAACCTGTTAAGAAGTCCTACTGGAAAATTGGACTTGTGAACTTCATATCCCTATCCGCAAAGGCCATTATGATTAATGACTTGATAACTGAAATCAATGTCGACCTGACGGAGCTCTCAGAAACATGTCTTACACCTGAGAAGTGTATCCCTCTGAATGAAGCTTCACCTCCAGACTCACCTCTGGAGAGGATCCCTCCCTCAATTGCTCTTCCCATTAAAACAAATTCATGTAACTGGGAGTTTTTCCCCTTGTCTTCATTGAGGGTTTTAGGTTGGTATCATTGTATGGGCATCAGCATTTTTAAAACATTACTTGTAAAAGGGCTATATAAATCAAATGTGATTTTGATTAATTGTGCAGGTTATCCATGAAATAATACACAATATAAAACATGATTTGTTTAATACCATTAGCAGTGCAGTATACCTGCATAATTAGACATTCCAGAATTATGGAGCATACAATCCAAATACATGTAACCAACAATGTAATCCCAGAGTTCTGTAATATACTAAAGCATGTTACAGGGAGGGTGGAGCTTGGTGCAATCCAATTCGTGGTTAAAACAAGTAGCTGGTGGCTTGTGGTTAGGAAATTGAAGTGAAATGAAGTTAAACGACAAGGTTTTGTCTCCACAAGGAGCAGTACCACATGCTGTGGGAATGATGGGTTCAGGTGATTCTGTTCATAAAGAACTAGCTCAAACCGTCAATGGCGGACAATAAAGACTATTAAAAAAAAGGGGGGGGGGGGTGCTGGTCGTGTATTGCATGCCGCACTCTGGTCAAATTGACAGTTCTCTCTACAGTCAGAGCTCGCTCGCGCAAGAAGGTGGAACGTAATGGAGATACCCTTTCCAAAACGTTTAAGGGCCTAACAGTTTGTGAAAGACCCAGAGAAACACAGATATCCGACGAGGCAAAATCCCGGACAATTTTGGAATCCCTGCCGGACGCATTTTTTAGGTCTCAAAAAGAGGACATGTCCGGGTAAAAGAGGACGTCATGGTCACCCTAACTTTGGCAATATTGTGACCTCTTGCACTTACATTAGCGACACATGCCTTTCATAGTCAGACCTTACAAAGACCCAACTTTTGGCTTTGCAGGCATAATAAAACAGAACTAGAGATGGTACAATTTCTGGGGAAATTGTAGGGTGTGCTTGCTTGCTTCGGTTGAAGATGGGTCCGTTTATTATGCAACAAGCTGAACCCCCTTTGAAACAAGCTACTACTATATTCTAACAACGTTGTCACCGGCAGTATTTTTCAGATGTAATAGCGATTCAAACAGTATCATCTGCTAACTGAAAATATGCCCCCAAACACGTAAATAAGCTTGATATTTATTTAGGGGGAAATGGCTAATTCAAAAGAAGTTTGCTGGAAGCGATCATTGTCAATAACAAAGCCAAAAGCAACCATTTGGTCTCTGGCCAGGTGCTCCTCCTTGTACGTATCTCAGTATTTGACCCTGCATTAATTTAGAAATACGAAAAGGATCAGTATAGAAAGAGTATATAGAGAATATTCAAACAAAGAATCTTATACCGAAAAAAATTATAAACATTTAAAACTGAAAGCATGCAGCCAAGGAGCTTTCCACCTTTATTGCTCATTTATTACACGGCTGTTCTTAATGCTGTAGAATGCCCCCATTCACTTGAATAGGGCTTCCCAACGTTCTGCGGTCAATTATTTTTCGATAACAGACCGTTGCGATGTATAACTGACCGCTGTCAAGGGAAGTGGCCTTTTTGCTTCGGATTCACGTCTTTCGTAGCACTCCGCAAGTAGTCCGATAACTTTTCAACCCCAGCGTATTCCGTTGCTTAGCGACGTCAGCTGATTTGAAGCCTAAAGAATGTTCAAAGTTAAATCTATGAAGTTCAACGTCTTTGGCGAACTATTTCTCTGGTGATCAGCACTACGAATGGTAACAAATAAATTGTAAAAAGACACACTGTGTTAAGTTATTTTTTCGGCAAGTAGCCGTGTAATAAGCGGGATAATGTATAGAACGCCGGTCATTATCGGGAAAATAAGCCCCGACAGGGCGAACAGCACCCCGACGCGAAGCGGAGGGGTTTTGTTTCGCCCTGAAGGGTCGAAAACAAGCTCTCTGGACTGGCACCCCCTCGCGGGAGCGCGCACGAATCAAAGAGTGAAGGATTTGGTCTTGATATCGCAACCAAACGAAGGGGAGACAGAAGTCTCACATTATACTTTCTTTGTTATAGAATTCAATAGAAGAATGTCAGTTATCTGTGTAAATATCAGATGCTATTTTCAACACAAAATCCTTAAAATTCGTCATTCAAACCGTATAGTAACGAACGCGAACCAGCATTCTTGTTCCACGACATCGCATTCTGAGGAAATGTACCCCAGTATGATTAGCAAAGGAAATGTATTTTGTGTAGCAGGTTCAAAGTATTTCACATGGCTCTTCATACTAATGTATAGGTTCAAAGGCATGCGATTTTAATGCAGTTAGCCTGCGCGTAGGGTGGGTTACTCAGACAGGTCGAAAACAACAGCCTTCTGATCCAGAATAGGCTATCAGCTGCCCTGAGAAGGGACCAAAGGTTCACATGCCTATAGCCTACAAAAGACAAGTACTAAAAACGATGTATCAACTATGTATCAACATCAAAAGAAATGTTCTCACCATGAAATCATGTTTTAAGATATGATATATTACTCTTATTGACTTTTTTTTAAAGTCAATTAAATAAATGAAAAAATAAAACATAATAATCCCCCACCTACCATGGACTATTCTGTTTTCAGACCTGACCAACCTATACATACACATGTATTGGTATTAAATTGATGCTATTAAATGTACATAATGCTGGAGTAGAAGGGAAGAAACGTATGCGGGGGAGAGCATTTCATGGCAGGCCTTGTTTTCTATTTGATGCAAGTGCAATGCACCCCCTGCTAACACCTACTAGGAAAGTGTTACATGCCTGAAACGTACTGTGGTTACTCATACTAGTGCCCTCAGTGTACAGTAATAATCATTTGATGCTGGGATATACAGAACAGACAATAGAGGGGGGTGCATTTCACGACAGGCTTGTATTCCTTCCTGCCGTGAAATGCACCCCTTGCTAACTCTGACTGTCGAATGTCTATGCGGCATAGACTATGCGGTCTACCGGGCAACATTCTCACTCAAATTTCAAGACTTTCGTAACCCAAATCAAAATTCTGATGTGACAGATCAATGGGGAATCGCCTTTTCTCTTAAAGGCTGTCCTCCTCGACCTTTTTGGTCTTTTTAAATCGAACTATTTATCGACATAATAGAATGTAAAGTAACAGCTAGCTGGCGTCAGTTCCTTGTAAAATGCATAGATAATGTTTAACAGTAAAATCTCAATTTAGCTTGCACCTAAGTTATAACATTTGAGTTTCTAATACGCTGTTCTTATTGGTCCAGATACGTTCTAAAAAGTCCGCAAAACCTGACCTATTTACGGACCTAGCAAGCGGTTGCCTTGGAGATGTTGACAACATGGCGTCTACTCCAGATTAGTCGTGTTTGATTTGGGATTTTCCCACGTATTGTTGTAGTATATAAGAAACTAAATATGGACAGCAGACGCTTGTCGCCTCTATTTGACCTACGGTCTCGGTTAACAAACTTTTTGTAGAATTCGGATAAGTGAGGCATGGGAAGGATCAGGGGAAGGCTTCTTTTCTCTGCTCCTGACTGCTGTCTTTTCGAGGCCAACAGTCAAAGAGAAGAAAAAAAACCTATAGGCTACTCAAAGAGTAGAAGAACATGTTCTTTGCTTCAGTCTGCTGGAACTCCATTCGATTACGGAGTTTTACTGACAGCCTGAAGGTTTTGCTTCAGTCATGACAGTTTTCAAAAGCGCGCTGAGGTGGTACCTCCCGCTCTGCGTACTATATTTGACTGCTTCAGAAGAATTTGATGGTGAGTGTGTGAACAATTAAAGTAGTATTTTAGTAATGCAGCTGTTTACAGCTTGTTCTTTATTAAATATCTTGATTTAAACGTATTTGTGGATTCTAAATGGCACCATATTTGCTGTGGCCTAGTGGTTTGTTTGACCATAGTTTTAACGTCACCCTGCTGGCTTTAAACTAGGGTCACCGGATTTGAGTTTGTGAAAAAGAGGACATTACGTTCCCGGCGGGGGTGGGGTGGGGTGGGGGGGGGGGCAGGTGTAAAATGTAAAACAAATCTTTTTTTGTGGCTTTTTGTCCAGTGCTTCTTTGGCTTTCAGTGGTTGTTTAATGTCTTTAATGTGTCTTGTCCATATATGGGAGTCAGGTGGCTGAGCGGTTAGGGAATTGGGCTAGTAATCTGAAGGTTGCCAGTTCGATTCCCGGCAGTGCAAAATGACATTGTGTCCTTGGGCAAGGCACTTCACCCTACTTGCCTCGGGGGGAATGTCCCTGTACTTACTGTAAGTCGCTCTGGATAAGAGCGTCTGCTAAATGACTAAATGTAAATGTCTAAAAATAATAAAAAATACATTATTTATATGGCCACAAGAAAATTAAGACACTTTTCAGTCCTCCTCATATATTAAAGCAATAAAGGCGGCAATGTGCTCTACCAGATTGGAAATGGCGAAGTATCATACCAAAGGCTCCAAATGATCGTATTTGGAGGATAATTATCATACATCTGGCAACACTGAGAAGGCGGTCAACCAATGAAAGTTCAGTCTACAGTCAGAGCTTGCGCAAGAAGGTGGAACGGGAGACACCCTTTCCAAACAAGGGCGTAATAACTAATTTGTGAAAGACCCAGAGAAACAGCAAATGTTTACTCCTCGACAGGTCTGCAAACGCCTTTGTAAACCGAGATTTGTTAAAACGTTTGTTAACCGAGACCGTAGGTCGAGGTTTACAAACAAATCGTTTTAACAAATCGAGGTGACAAAGCGTTTGCTGACCTGTCGAGGAGTAAACATTTGCTGTATTGCCCATTAAGCATGGAAGTCCCTAACTAGCATCACATCAGACAGAATTTGCATGCATTAGCAGGGCGCTCGCTGTGGTGGCGTATACGGGACCGGTTCTGGTGGGCCGGTCTGGTTCAAAGTCCAGGGCCTATTTTTACTCCCAGTCCGTCCCTGCCGTTCTATCAATAAGCAGACCTGCCAAACTGTACGCAATTTGTGTAGCGGATACGCATTTTGACTTCAAAGTACGCTGGTACTTGTATTGGCTGTCAATCATGATGGAAGAGTAGACAAGTTAAGTTACAGCATGTCCACCATCTCTTGTGGGGGTTATGCATTAAGCCATTTGTGGTGCCCTTACCACATTGTGCCTCATGTACTATAAATGTTAGACCCAGTGACGGGCTGGCATGAAATGGCTTGCATAATACTTAGTAAGGAGGCCATAATAATTTTTGACTCATGGCTTAAGTTACGTTTCTCCAGCTCTCCCCAGGTTGGCAAAATAAGTATCTCAAAATGCATCAGATTGATGCTTTAAAATATGGAATATTTAAATTTTCTTATGGGGGAGCATGCACCCGGACCCCCTTAGAGGGGTAATATCCTTCTCACCTTTTTCACCCGACCCGTTTTCATGCCTGAGTATAGAAGAACTCAATCAATCAGTCAATATAAGTTCTTTGATAGGTCTGGGTTGACTTTGATGTAAGCAAAACATTTGTGCTTAGGTGCTAGTTACTTTCTATATTTCGGACTCAGACAAATTCTGCAAAAATTCAACCATGAAAAAGTTAGTATTTTAGGCCAGGTTCGAGAAACCCCCCAAAAATTGGGAACGTTTTTTATATTTTGATGTTAATGCAATCAAGTCATCGGAACGAGGTAGGTGCCAAGCGGAAATGCAATACCACCAAGATCCATCAGGGCCTTTGCTTCAAGCTGAGGAACAAGGAGTGAGGGCTTGATTTGAGAGAAGCTCTTTGGCAATTTTGACTGTTCTGCACACAAAAAAGGGAGTTCATATGCATATTATAACTCCAAATGGGGAGGGGGGGGGGGTGGTAACACATGTTAATATAAAAAAGTATACATGATCTGTGTACATTTAGTATTTTCTCCGGTACAACCTCACAATTTTCTCATGTCCACTGTCCTCAGGCCCTGTGGTGCAGACCAAGCTGGGGGGTCTGAGGGGGCAGTATGTGGAGGTTAAGGGGAAGGAGACGCTGGTGCATGCCTACCTGGGGGTGCCGTTTGCCAAGCCACCTGTGGGCCCCCTGAGACTGGCCCCGCCCCAGCCCACAGATGGGTGGGAGGGGCTGAGGGACGCCACCAAGCAGCCATTCATGTAAGCAGAGTCACACATACATTATTCATCTTGAGGATGTATCTAGTGTTGATAAACAGATGTGATCAAACGTCATTTGTACCTGTACAGCCACTACGGAGCAATGATCTACTGCATCATCCACGTTAACAAGATATTGTAAAGTAACATCCAATATAAAATGGAGGTCTTTATCGTTCATCTCCACCCAGGTGTATTCAGAACAGACAGTTATCTATTGTTCTTGCTGCCGCTTTGTCCTTGGAAGGAGAAATCCCTGACTGTGTCTGAAGATTGCCTGTACCTCAACATTTACTGTGCCAGCAAAAGCCTCAGAGAAAGCTAAGTTACCAGTACGTTTACATTATATACACTTCACACTTCAGCTGAACATGCAGTCTAAAAAAAGTGATAAAAGTAAAATAAAAGTTCATGCTGTATCTTATGTTCTCCAGGTCATGTTCTGGATCCATGGAGGGGGATTTTCAATGGGTGCTGCATCAATGTACGACGGTTCGGTTCTGGCAGCCTACGAGGATGTTGTGGTGGTGATGGTACAGTACAGACTGGGAGTTCCTGGGTTTCCTGAGCACCGGGGACCATCACATCCCAGGAAACATGGGTCTCATGGACCAGGTGGAGGGCCTGCGGTGGGTCCAAGAACACATCCACAACTTTGGAGGCGACCCTGGTGCTGTTACCATATTTGGCGAGTCCGCTGGTGGAATGAGTGTATCACTACTGGTGAGGATCCAAACATAGGACACACACTAATGAGCCCACACATGTGAATACCTTCCTAACGTTTTGCTTACATTGTTGTGCTTCACTCACCAGCTCCTGTCCCCAATGTCCACTGGCCTGTTCCATGGTGCCATAGCTCAGAGTGGTACTGCTGCCATGGGTGCCCTCCAGTACAGCAATCCTCTACCCATGGCCAAGGTGATTTCCCAGCTCAGCCCTCTACACTTAGTACTATGCATTCTAATGAGTTAAATACATAGATAATGGGACAGATGTAACTGAAGAAAAACGAAGTGAAGGAAATGATGTAAATACTGTGTTCTGGAATGATCATATTGACCCCTCCTCCCCCAGATGGCAGCCAACTCATCTGGCTGTGACATCAGCAGTACTGAGAAGATTGCAGAATGCATGAAAGTCGTAGGAAAGGAGGCTTTTTTGACCATTGCTGAGGTGATACTGAACACCATCACCACTAACACCATCAAATCTGCTTCATGCACACTCTTTGGTAAAAAAAAAAAATGCTAGTAATCTGATTTTTCGGATTTATATTAACTGTTTGTATAATCTGTCCTGCTGATATGTGGTACGTTAATAGCTATTGTCCTATTATGAATATGTACGTGTTACATCTTTATAACCATAACTCAATTTTCAAGGACCGAATGATGAGATTTCTTGTCACTGTGGATGGGCACTTCCTCCCCAAGCCAGTGGAGGAGCTGTTCCAAAACCAGCAGCTTCACAAGGTTCCCTTCATGACAGGCATTACCACTGATGAGGGTGGCTTCATACTGATTCATTTGGTAAGTATGTTTATAGAAAATGAAATATTTTCCACGATTAGTCAAATGTTTGTAGGACAAAGTTGGTGAATCGTTTGTGTTCCTCCCACAGTTCTTTGCTCCTCCAAACTGGACAGAAGGAATGGGCCGGGAGGAAGTCCTAGCTTTACAATCTTTGCTCTTCCTTGATGTAAGGAAAACACTACCAGACCCCGACACATTGGATCACTATCATCGTCGGTCAAGCCAGACATGTTCTCTCTTTCTTGCAGCCTAAAGATCACTGGTTAACTGAGTTGGTGGCAGAAGAGTACCAGGGAACCTCTGGAGATCGGGTGAAAATCAGAAATGGCTTCACTCAACTCATTGGAGACTTTGTGTTTGTTATTCCTGTTATTAAGACAACAAATGCACATAGAGGTAGGTAATTAGTATTAGGTAATACTACAGTAATACTTGAGTAAAGTGCAGTACTACCAAAAACCCATAATTGGAGATCCAACCTTGTACTCCCAGATGCGGGTGTCCCTATGTACGTGTATGAGCTCCAGGAACCTCCCACTTTCCTGAAGAAGTTGAGGCCCAGCTTTGTGGGGGTGGATCATGCGGATGACCTCATATATGTCTTTGGAGTCTGCTTTGAGAAAGGCATGGAAGGTAAAAAAGTCATAACCTCAAATGGCACTGCTCCGGAAGACGAGTAGAACTGTGAATGTCGACTTTCTCTCTCTTTTTCAGGACGATGCATGGAGGAAGATGAACGGATAAGCTTGACTATGATGAAGTACTGGGGCAACTTTGCTCACACAGGGTAGGACCATGCTGCCTTTTTTGTATTTATTCTACATTGGACATTTTATATGATTTTTTAGTAACTTAGTGTGTGTGGTCTTGTTTAACTACCCTTGTGGGGACCAAATGTCCTCACAAGTATAGTGAAATGTGAAAAACTTGACCTTGTGGGGCCCTTTAGCTGGGACCCAGAACTTCCAATGCATTTTCAGGTTTTTTTTGGCTTTTAGAGTTAAGGGTAGAATTAGGGTTAGAATTACATTAATAGTTCGGGTTAAGGGTTGGTGGTTAAAGATAACACATTCTGGAATGGAAGTGAATGGTCGGGCCCCACTACGATAGAAAAACTAACTTGTGTGTGTGTTGGTGATGTGCAGGGATCCGAATGGAGCAGGTCTGTCTCAGTGGCCACAGTACGGGGCAGAGGGGGATTACCTGGGGATAGGGTTGGAGCAGGTGGCTGGTCAGCACCTGAGGAGGGAACGCCTCATCTTCCTTACCCAGACCCTCCCAGAGAAGATCCGGCAGAGCAAAGAGGAGAAGGAACATAGTGAGCTGTGAGCTCAACCTTACTTGTTTTGTTTGTGAAGAGGTCTGTCCTTAAACCACTGATCAGTTAACAACAATTAAAGATAATGATTACTTTTCTATATTTCTATACTGTTGGAAATGTTCTGAATATAATAAACAATGTTTGATCTATACCTTGCAATATTAAGCTCATGAGCACATAACCCTTGGTTATGTCCAGGAGAGAAATATGCCTATATATCTATGAATTATGTTTCTTGTATCATTGATAAACTGTTATTATTGGGTGTGCTCACGCCTTCAGCGAGCACAAACATTGTTCTCTCACATAGTCTATATATTATTATTTTCTCACCCCTAAGGATCCCTAGGATCAATATTTGCGCTACATAGACAACGCCAGCGTCAAAAGGTTCGTGTTGTTTGCGATTGCGTTGCTTGTATTTTTATTTACGTTCCGTTGCACGGTTTAGGCTTGAATTACGTTTTTGTGGCAAAAGGTGTATTTTGTCGCACAAGGGAACTCAGTGCAAGCCTATGTCACATTGTCAGCACACGTGAGCAACGATGCATAGATATGACGTGCTAGTGTAATAGCAGCATCGTATATTTAGTCAATTCAAGACTTACATGTCATGTAGGCCAGTAAGTAATGTCAAATGTAATAATATATTTAAACTGAAGCTTGTGTGGTGCGTCGCTCTCTTCAATGACACAGCCTACACTTTATGTCAAAAGAAAGTTATTTTTTTTTTCCGGCGCATTCAAACAATCCCCTTCAGTGAAGTTTGGCTAGCAACAGCAGCTAGGCTAGCTTGCTCGTAGCACAATTCAACTTCTCCACACAGGGCTCTAGACTGAGGAAGATACATACGACGAGCAACCATCTCCAAGCAGTGCAGGCACACATCAACCCCAACAGGTCTGTAGACTCCACAACAGTACCAAGCCCTGATCAACCACCCTCAACCAGCAGTTTAGGGACAGATACACAGCAGAGAACCACCACCTCTGAATAGGTGTTACATTGTGATGCTGCTATTGTGTTATTGGTATTGAGTTGGGAGTCAGGTGGCTGGGAATTGAGCTAGTAATCCGAAGGTTGCTGGTTCGATTCCCGGCCGTGCAATATGACGTGTCCTTGGGCAAGGCACTTCACCCTACTTGCCTCGGGGGGAATGTCCCTGTACTTACTGTATGTCGCTCTGGATAAGAACGTCTGCTAAATGACTAAATGTATATGAGTGATTCTTTAACTATGGTACTTTTCTTGTCCCTGGATGAAATAATAAAAACTAAAAAACATTTATTCTTTTTTGTTTTTGTCACACTTACTTCACCCTAAGGGGAACTTCTAAAAAATGTATCATGGCTCAATCATTCTTTGTATTATATAATATGAGGCCTTTCATGCATGTTTTTTACTGTTTTCCCTCTGTCCCTAAGCCAGACTTTGTATCTTCAACCTCGCCTAATTCTACATTAAATAATTAAATAATGTAGATTTCAAGTACAAATGATAAAATAATATCTATTTCAATTATACATGTTATATATTGTGATATTTATTCACATGTTCCTATATTTTTCATAAGTAGAACCCTTGTCCCTTGGGTTCACTGTCATTTCCACCACACTGTACAAAATAGAATCCTAGGATTATTGTTTTAGGTTTGTATTAGTGCTGTCAAACGATTAAAATATTTAATCGCGATTAATCGCATAAATGTCATAGTTAACTCGCGATTAATCGCACATTTTTATCTATTCTAAATGTCCATTGATTTCTTTTTATCCCATTATTTTTTCTCATTTTAATGCTCTTATCAACATGGGAAAGTGGATCGTATTGCTTAGTGCAAATGTTTTTTGTTTATTGAAAACAACATTGCAATCGCCTGGCTTTGACGAGGGGGCTGAGAATTTGCATCAGCTGTGTGCTTGGCCATCAAGTGGTATTTCAGACTGGACGTGCTGCCATGATAGCTCAGTTCACAACGACAAAACACACAGATCACTTTGGTCTTGTCAATGGAACCATTTGGCAACTTTTTTAAAGTACATTTTCCATTCAGAATGTTATTGGCATCCATTTCGGCGTCTCGCGCTAGCCATCCACTCAAAACAGAACGTTAGCCTACTACTCTTTAGCCAGCTCGCAAGCCCAAAAAAGTGTGTGCGGCGTGCCTGTTGTTTTGTTTCCGGTCTAGCTAGATCCGGTGTGGTGTTGTAGTCTTTCTAACATCAGTAGTTGCTGCAACAGCATGTGAAAAAAACTAAAGTTTGCTTGGCCAAAAAGAACGTTAATCGCGCAATTAAAAAATTGACGCCGTTAAAATGGGTTTGCGTTAACGCCGTTAATAACGCGTTAAACTGACAGCACTAGTTTGTATACATAGTACCCATAGCAACAGAAACTCCACAGTGGAATACATGGCTGGATGAAAGTGTGACCCCTACAGGGGATAGTGAAAAGAAGAAAAATCAAGGTAAATATGAGTAAAACTGAGAGTATGTTTATTGGTCGTCATTTCCAAACAGCTCATATTTAACATGGACTTAAAAATAACTGGATAAATGTAATTTAATATTGTGTGATTTGTGTATATTTAATGCTAACTCTAAAACTAATATTAGCAGGCTAACATAGCATGAGATTTTGGAGGGAAAGGGGGGAAATGTCATTTCCACCAGTCATTTCCACCACGGTGTTCATTGTGGTGGTAAAGACAGTTTATGGTGGAAATGACATTGTTCGTGCTGAACAGCCAATTATTTGGGCTACAATACTAAAACTTTTATGTAAAAAAAACATAATTATTAAGTTAAGATAGTAAGGAATTATTTTATTATTTATTACAATATTATTGGTAAATAAGAGAACAATAGATAAGTAAGTTTGACATAATGTCTTGGCTCTTTCTTTAAGATGGCAAGCAATACCACAGCACAGAGGTCAAGATCATACAGAGAAAGAATAAAATCAGATCCACTTAAATATGCAGAGTCCCTCAAGAGGGACAGAGAAAGATACCTGAAGAAAAAGCAACAAGGTGTTGTTAAATCTGTGACAGAAATGCCAAAAAGAGAACAACGGAAAATGAGAAGACAGTGGCGAATTTCTCAACAAAACAGACGTGGGAAATTGAAAATGGTCTCAGCAGTGAATAGTTTTATGGCACATACAACACCACCACAATCACCAGACAACATGAATGTTAATGCGGAAGACACCCCTGAAACACCTCAGCTGTGTGAGCCTACACCAGAGAGAACTCCACAGAGGAAAAGAGGCGCCTGAAGTTTAGACACGAGAATCCCGAAGTCAGACTCTCCTATGCAGAGTTTTGCAAAAAGAGACCCTTTTGGATTGTTGCACCAACAATCAAAGACAGAGACACATGTCTGTGTAAGCTACACTCAAACATAGTGTTCATGGCAAACAAACTGTTCTTCCACAAAGTAATCAAAACGTCCAAAGTCACCGATCTCATGTCTTCAATTGCATGCAAAAATGTGACAAAAGAGTACATGTACAGGGAGAGTGTCTGGATTGCAAAGACCATGAGCTCCAAACCTGCCTTTGATACTGGAGAGCAAACCTGGTGGTTCGAATGGAGAAGCTCTGTGGAAGACAGAGAAAAAAGATGGCTCCAAAGAAATCATCAAAGTTCACCACACAACGAAGGAAAAAGTACATGGGACTTTGAAGACACTGCTGGATGACTTTTCGGACCAACTGAAAAAAAAGATGGGAAAGCATATTCACAAAATAAAACATCAATATCTGTCTTTGAGAGCACTAAAAGAAAACATTGACGAAGACAGTATTGTACTACAAATTGACTTTGCAGAAAATTACGTGCAAATTTCACAATGAAATTCAAGTTGTCCATTTTGGCGATTCCCACCAGCAGGTAAGCCTGCATACTGGTGTGGCTCACACTACGAATGGTGTTGTGTCTGTTTGCACCATTAGTTCCTCAATGCGCCATGACCCACCTGCAATCTGGGCTCACCTCAAAAAAGTGCTTCCCTACCTCAAACAACTAAACGCAGCTGCAACCACCCTGCATGTCATAAGTGATGGCCCAACCACTCAGTATAGATCAAAAAATAACTTTTTTCCCCTGAGCAAAGTACCATATGAGCTGGGATTCCAAAAGGTGACCTGGAATTTTCTGGAGGCCGGACATGGGAAGGGCCATAGGTGCGGCTGTTAAGCGCCAGGCAGACTCGCTTGTGGCCAAGGGCCTTGACCTTCCAACTGGAAAAGTGTTGTTTGAACAACTGCTTAACCAGCCATCGACTGTCAAGTTAATGTACATCACTGATGGGGAAATTGAAGAGATGGATAGTCTCCTTCCTGATGGCTTGCTGACCATCAAAGGAACCATGCAGATACATAAAGTATCACACATGTCACCTTTGTAAAATATTTAAATGTAGATTTTTGAAAAATAAATAAATAACACATTTTAACAGAGATGTGTGTGCTATTTAAACAAATATATTTCTCTTAAAGACACGTTTTGTTATGTGATGGAAATGACCGTTTTCTTGGGCTGTCAGATAAAAATGGCAAAAAAGATATATTATTCAATACAAATCATCGCAGCCAACTTAAGGGAAGGTTTCCAGACAGATTGAGAAACCAACTGATACTAAAAAACAGTTTGTAGAAATGTTTTCATTTTCTGAAACTGTCTAGCTCAAAGAGTACCATAGTTGAAGAATTACCCATATATGTTTGGTAATAAAAAGTTAAACTGGCAAAAACATACGTTTTTTTCTTGGGGTGGGAGGGGGGGGGGGTGCATCATATAAAGAAATGATGCTTAGGTCACCAAAATGGCTAGCAGCTGCACTGGGTGCAGGGCTGCTAACTGTCACGCATTGGCCGTGAGACACACGCATTTCAACAAGTTCACACACTCTCCCGCCACACCTTGTATTTCTCATATGGCACGCCGATTGGCTCATAGATACTCCTACTAGGTTTAAACACGTTATTTTTGATTGGACACCCGTTTAGGAAGCGCCTGCAGCTGTTTAATAAGCGGCTGCATATGGAGATATCTCAAAATTATTGTTAAATAGCCTACCATAATCCACAAATGTTCCACGATTTACAAATGTGTTTTGCGATCCACAAAAACAAAATTCTTAATCGTGATTTGTAAGTTTGCATTTACATAAATGTGCGATGATTTGTACACATAGATGTCTATTCGTAAATATGTCGTTTGTAATTTCTTAAAATACATTTCGTGTGTGCATTTCTCATGGTCTGTCACTTGTAAATCTGCAATTCCGCGTGTGAAGTGTTGAATCTGCATTTGTGGATCGCCCAATACACGCGTTCAATCCTATAGCCTCAAATTGTCATACTCATAATTCTAGTCAGAATATGAGTCTGATACCGCTCCGTTGGGCTGTGAGTATGGGGCGTGTTTCAAACGAACCCGGAAAAAAATGCTTCTTTACTCAATTGGATAGACCTACAACCAATCAGAGCAACGTAGTATGTTGTTTGTTGAAAACGAATTCAACCCAAGCGCTCTTTGGTGATGTGGTTGAATACGTTACTGTTGATCATCTGTCCATCATCGTATAAAGCCCTCAAGTGTGCTCCTTCCTCTCCAAGCACTGCTTCTCCCAGATCCTGTTCTAAGCCTGGACGGACTGTCTGGCCTCAGCATTTATTAATGCTGCACTTGTTGCTGGAAGCGTGGAGAAACACAAGGCAGCTGTAACCATCAATGCCACCATGGATGACTATCCTCCACCTGAAATCACCAAAAACATAACATTGGACTTTGTCAATGTAAGCATGTATATTTCAAGGTGCTACTACTGTATCGATAACTGAAGTAGCAGAAACATCATAAAACTATTGTTATCCACATATCCATGTCAGTTCTTGCTCTAGTTGATAAACACGTGAGCTACCTGATAGTGTTTGAGATGTTACAACCTACAGTTTCAATAACCATTGAGATATACCAAGAAAATGAGTGAGTGAGTGAGCATTTACCTTCAGTTTGTAGTTTCCATCGATGTGTCATAAAGAATTCAGAGCAGCAACACTGTACCTTCTGTGCAGCCTCTGCGACATTGATGGGAAGGCAGCTGCCCTCAGGTTAATGCAAAGTGCCTGACAAGACAGAAACATTGACAATGCCCAGATGAGACAATGTATCACTAGAGTACTTGATTATTGCAAATCCATTCATGCCAAAATTGTGGAAACCATGCATTTAAAACCTTTGCATTTCATAGCATTCAACCCCAAGCACAACTGACTTTAGATTTTAGTTTGAGTGTAGAATGGAACACGTGGAGAATATCTTCCATCTATCATCAGACCCCTCAGCTGCTATCGGGTAGTGGCATAACGAGGAGCACCCTGAGCTCAACTCCAAGTCAGTGGAGCCTGGTAACCGGAACTGGCTGCAACAATAATACAATGCTGTGCTTAGAACATTTAAGAGACTGTAACCTGCACACGCTCCAGGCATGCACTTTTAAATACCACTGGAATTTAACACCAATGGACACAAAAATACTGAACAATGGCAGCAAGAGAACGAGCTGAGCTGTTGTCAGAGAAATGAAGAATGTAACATGTTATACTGAATAATACTGGTGCTAGCATTTCTTGTCAGCAGAGGAACCCCTCCCCACATGACCTATAGATGACACTAGGCTTATGTAAACAAACTGACCTACGCTGATTGTTACCATAGGCTACTAGAGATGCCATAAATACGTTTAGGTCATGGTCAGGAACTCTGTAAGTTTCCACTGCTAGGATGCACACACGTGCACGTGCGCGATACCTCTGGGATCGATCACCATGACAGCTGATACGCAGGGGAGGGGACTTCCCACCAATGTGTTTAAATGGTCTTACATGAAGACTCGAGAACCAGACAACTTTGTGTTGCGATCAGATTTGTCTCCTTACATTGACATTTCTTCATTTAGCAGACGCTTTTATCCAAAGCGACTTCCAAGAGAGAGAGCTTTACAAAAGTGCATAGGTCACTGATCATAACAACGAGATAGCCCCAAACATTGCGGGTAGCCAAAACATGAAGCATACATTGTGAAAAACCAAATAAGTGCCAAAGGCAAGAACCATAAGAGCATGTAGTTAAACAAGTTACAATTAAACAACATGAACCTCAAAAGTGCAAGAGTGTACCTGTAGAAAAGCAAGCAACAATAATATATTTCACAGCGAGTACAAGAATTTTAAGTCAGTTACAACTAACCAACAAGAGCAACAAGTCTGTCCTTGACAGCTTAACAGCTGAGCACCCACCCCCACTTAAATGGTTCTCACCTTGTTGAGCATGCCGGCCATATCTCCTGAATGAACTCGGATACTTCAGCTATCAGGCCGTCTGCTGAAGCAACATTTAAGAGCGTACCCCTTGCCCACTCTACTTGTCTACTTTCACAATGGTGTGAAAGTAGACAAGGCTAGAGTTTTTGTTGTCGACCATATGTAGGCTATGTGAAATAACAAATAAATCGCCTAACAACTGAAAATAGCCTAAAGGGAGAAATACCAGTAATATAAGAAGCTAAAAGTTGTGGTAGCATATGGTAGTGTAGCCTGTGGTGAATTAAATAGGAAAAGTTTAGTTTGAAGATAAAAGAAAAAGCGAACGCTAGCCAGCAATGAAAGATTAGTCAGTGTTAAGTGTGTCAAATCTAGGTGGAGAAGCATTGGCGATTTTAGACTAAATTTAGGGGTGCTTGAGCACCCCTAAATTTCGTCTCAGCACCCGTAAAGATAATAATAAAAATAAAACAAAATCTTTAAATATTATGAATTATTATGATCTTAAATACATTTTAGTGCTCTAACGTAAGAGTTTGCAAACATGTCTGTTAGTGGCAGATTACTTTAAACAGGTTTAATATCCAGTGTCGCCATACACCTTTAATGTTGGTAGTCTGCCAGTAAAACCAAAGGAGAAGAAGTAGCCTAGTTAGTTAATTTCATGGCGCAGATTAAGAACACAGGTCACATTCTCATTGGGGGCTGAGCGCCCCTAAAGGTCTGATCCTAGAATCGCCCCTGTGGAGAAGGATACAAGGTTAAATGCCAGACCAAGTTCTTTGTAGTTTATTGATAAGAAATTATGCAATCAACAATAAATACAACACACCAGGATGTTCTCAGTCCAGAACAGTAAATCAGTCGATGATGCCAGTGCAGCCTCACAGAAACAGAGTCTCAGAATAGATCAAACGAATTCTTAACAGAAGTCAAAGAGAGTTCTGCCCAGTCCAAATTCTGTCTCCCTGTCCTCGGGAGACAGGTCTTGTACCCCCCAGAGAGGGAGGTGTTTGTTAGGTGATTGGTCAAAAGACCATGGGGAGGGGGATGTGGTTATCCAATTAGGTGTCCAGGGCGTTCGTGGTGGCACAGGGTGGGCAGTCCAAGGACCTGATGGTGTTCAGAGAAGGTGTGGGGCAGACAAGACCCAAAGGTCTGATGCAATCATGGGGGGGGGGGTTGCTTAAAGATTGTCCAAAGGAGGACACGATGAAGTTTAGCATTTGATATAACCAATATAAGTATCAATAATTTTTTTAAGCGATCATTATAAAAGAGTATATTCAAGTGATTGTATCATTCATTTTGGTCACAGTTCCGAATTGTGTACAATCCAGTACTGTAAATGTATTCATAAGCGTAATTGTGAGACTGGCTCGTTTTATGAGAAGGAAACGAGCCTCAAAATTGTTGCTGTGTAGCTATAAATACAAAGTATGTATTTATTTATTTATTTATTTACTCTCTCACTTCTATCCATATTGCAACCACGTTTTGCAGACAGCCAGCTGTACCCATTTCACATCTCCAGGTGGGTAACTGCTTCAACTGACCTTACACTATAATACAGTAGTGTGGAGAGAGGCTAAGTTAATAAGGTGTACAGTAACTGGTCTTCAATGTAATATGTAGGTCAGGTAGAGAATGACAGAACTAGATGCTCTTGTGTTCACAAACAACTTTTTAACACGCATACTGTTGTAGCCATTTCTACCTAATTTGATTGGCTGTTTGTTTGCATGTAAAAGCCAAGAATCCCCGTGAAACAGTCAGAAGCTTTAGGACCTTGAAGCACCATAGTCTTTTGACCTATACTTACTTGTTAAAAATACTATCCTGATCTTGTTATATTGTTTCTTTTAAGTTAATCAGTAAACAAACAATAATATACACTTTTTGGATTATGGACTTATTTTTGACATTTGTATCGAGTACGAAAGAACCTTAGGTCCTAGGCTAGTGAGTCAGCTAGGCTGCCCCCACGCCTACTATTGAATGGTCTTTTGTTATCAGACCCGAGAGAGTGTCAGAGGTTCGTCCAGTATGGAGCGAACTTCGGGTGAGAGAGGTGTGGATAGCATGGGTGAGCTACGCCCCCCCCCCCCCCCCCCCCCCCCACGTGACACTTGCTTCATCTTGCTCTTTTCATTGACGTTTGGAGAGGCTGTGTTTGATTGTCCGCTTATCTCTGTTATGATTACAGTAGGCTGTAGTCAGGTGGTGGTATGCAGAGAAGAGCAGGGTCTCTGGGCTCAGCCAGGGGAGAGACCAGGAGAAATCCTCCTCTGACAGACACAAACATCTCACCTTATCTGGTTACAGATGTATGTGTGTGTGTGTATATGTGCATATGGCAATGTGTCTCGCCCTGTGAACTGGGAGTGTGGGGGTGTTTATAAGGGCTTGTGGTGTGACGGGTGTGACTGGAAGCAGCCTAGATCCCATGGTGTGTATGGTGTGTGTTGGAACATTGTGTCCCAGACAGACTCCAGGGTCATGCCCTTCCAGTGTTCCCCAAATCCAAATCATTTAGCAGCTCGCTTAAAACCAGTCAGTGTGATCCAGACAGCTACTAGACAGACAAGAGAGAGGGAAATCACCCCTGAGTTGTCTCTCTGGCTAGACAGAGGGAGGGAACGTGAAAGAGTACATTAATGAGCAGGTATGTTATGACTTATTTGATCAGATTGATCCTGCGTTCTGTTTATCCCGCTCTTATTCACACAGCCGTGAAACACTGTTTATGGAAAGATCTTGCTCTGGACTCAGGTCATACTGTCTCCCACTTCACTCGCATAGAACAATTTGAACTGTTTTGTTATTATCCTACAAAGGGACATGTGCAAACCACAGCCAAACTGTTCAGGTGTCTGTAATATACCTGTCAAATTGAAATATTAAGAGTGAAATAATGTTCTACCTGTAGGCAGGTAAACTCATCACCTGTAGCTGCAATGGCCAGTAGGAAGACTGATAGCATTGTGGCCTTTGATCAGGTTATTGCACAGGCAATGTAACCTGTCCACTAAGATCCCCAGGCACACATTGAACCAACACAGTCTGTAGCGGAACTTTGTCTATTGCATTCCCTTCGGCTGTGTGTGAGTTAATTGTGTAACACATACTGGCATCACAACTGAGTTGATTTTGGTTTTCTTGTTTTTGGATATTGCTCAAATGCTGAATCATCGTCGTCCGCTCTGCTATCTGAATGACCCTTAGAGAAGTATTGTGGCTCTGTAAACCTGTAAAGGCCCCAGGCCTCGTTCTGCTGGAAAACTGTTTGACCTGTTGAACTGCTCACATCTGACTTCAGGGAGCTTTGCAGCTTTGCCACTCTTCTCTATCTATAATTAAATAAAAAACAACAAAAAACCTCAGTCCAGTCTGTCTGTGTTCAAATATTCACTCACTACTAGCTACTGTTTGGGTAGTTTTCTGGAACCTGGCGCCGCTACAGTTTAACAGTTCGGCTAGCTACGAACACAGATTATCTCAATTCACTGAAAACCTTCACAAACGATGTAAATCGGCTGCAATGACTCACATTCATTGACATTGGGCCTCATTCACAAATATGTGTGTAGAAATGTCTTACTTTACACACAAAATAAGTGGGCTCGCAAAATTTCCAAGCAAAATTGTTCTTCTAGTTAATACAAATTATATAAACTGCGTTCGGCCGTCACAATGACCCGAAGGCAGCACAAGGGTTTAATCAAATAATTATTAAACCTCCCCATTGTCCAGTTGTGCTCTCAGCAGCAGCATTGAATTTGGAGGACATATCTCCTGTCACTGAACCTGTTAAGGAAAATTGGACTCATGAACTTCATATCCCTATCCGCAAAGGCCATTATGATTAATGACTTGATAACTGAAATCAATGTCGACCTGACGGAGCTCTCAGAAACATGTCTTACACCTGAGAAGTGTATCCCTCTGAATGAAGCTTCACCTCCAGACTCACCTCTGGAGAGGATCCCTCCCTCAATTGCTCTTCCATTAAAACAAATTCATGTAACTGGGAGTTTTTCCCCTTGTCTTCATTGAGGGTTTTAGGTTGGTATCATTGTATGGGCATCAGCATTTTTAAGACATTACTTGTAAAAGGGCTATATAAATCAAATGTGATTTTGATTAATTGTGCAGGTTATCCATGAAATAATACACAATAAGGGAGTCAGATGGCTGAGCGGTGAGGGAGTCGGGCTAGTAATCAGAAGGTTGCCAGTTCGATTCCCAGCCGTGCCAAATGACGTTGTGTCCTTGGGCAAGGCACTTCACCCTACTTGCTTCGGGGGGAATGTCCCTGTACTTACTGTAAGTCGCTCTGGATAAGAGCGTCTGCTAAATGACTAAATGTAAATGTAAATATAAAACATGATTTGTTTAATACCATTAGCAGTGCAGTATACCTGCATAATTAGACATTCCAGAATTATGGAGCATACAATCCAAATACATGTAACCAACAATGTAATCCCAGAGTTCTGTAATATACTAAAGCATGTTACAGGGAGAGTGGAGCTTGGTGCAATCCAATTCGTGGTTAAAACAAGTAGCTGGTGGCTTGTGGTTAGGAAAGTGAAATGAAGACTAGCCTTGCTCCATCATTGCTAACCTTGAAATACAGAGCAGTGCATCAAAGAAATGATTTAGACAGAAGAGAAGTTAAACCACAAGGTTTTGTCTCCACAAGGAGCAGTACCACATGCTGTGGGAATGATGGGTTCAGGTGATTCTGTTCATAAAGAACTAGCTCAAACCGTCAATGGAGGACACTACAGTCCCCTCACTTTGAAATTAAAAAAAAAACGTTTCCATCAACAAGTGTCTGGTAGAACAAAAACAAGTAAGGTTGAGCTCACAGCTCACTATGTTCCTTCTCCTCTTTGCTCTGCCGGATCTTCTCTGGGAGGGTCTGGGTGTGGAAGATGAAGCGTTCCCTCCTCAGGTGCTGACCAGCCACCTGCTCCAACCCTATCCCCAGGTAATCCCCCTCTGCCCCGTACTGTGGCCACTGAGACAGACCTGCTCCATTCGGATCCCTGCACACACACACACACACAGAATTTAAGTCTCGAACATCCACCACCTTGTGTATAGAGTATGCAGAGGAGTGGATTCCTACCCTGTGCGAGCAAAGTTTCCCCAGTAGCCCATCATAGTTTTACATAGGAGTTCATCTTCCTTTGTGCAGGGGCCTAGAAGAACAACAGGATTTATGTGAGTTTGTCCAGCTTCTTACATGCTCTGGTGTGGTCCTACAGTATAGAAGACGTACCACTTTTCATCCATGCTACCATGCGTCAGACTTACTGGATAGTTTCACATGAGTCGTGGTGAAGCACAATCCAAACACAGTGAATAATTCCTCTCCGTGGTCACTTCCAACGAAGCTAGGCCTTGTGTCCGCGATGAATGTAGGAATGTACCGGTACTCATATAGGTAGACAGCAGCACCTGCATCTGTTATGTTAACATCGAGCCACATTAAAAGTCGCTGTTTGTATCCTCTCCTTTCTCACTTCGTACAGGAGAAAATTTAGCAAATAACATGAGGGATTACATGAATGCTTGCCACAAACCTTGCCTACCCATATTTCATCTACCTATAAGTACCTTTACAGAGATATATCTGAGCTACTGTTACATGTAGTGTCCTTCTGCAGTCATTGTATATCCATTACAGGAAAGTATGACTTTCCTTTGTCAAATGCTAATTGTATCCCAGACCACACTAACAGACATGATTTACTTCCAAACTCATTAACCTACCTCTATGTGCATTTGCTGTCTTAATGGCAGGAACAGTAAACAGAAAGTCTCCAATCAGCTGAGTGAAGCCATTTCGAATTTTCACCCGATCTCCAGAGGTTCCCAGATACTCATCTGCCACCAACTCAGCTATCCAGTGATCTTTAGGCTGCAAAGAAGATAGAACATGTCTTGCTTGACTGATGATCTGCATCTACTAGCGGTTCAACGAGCCTGTGTATGGCTGTGTTTTCCTTACATCAGGGAAGATCACAGACAGAAAAGGTAGAACTTCTCCACGGTCCATTCCTTCTGTCCAGTTTGGAGGAGCAAGGAACTGTGGGAGGAACACAAACCATTCACCCACTTTGTCCTACACACACTAGATACACTGGGGGATAAAATGCATATCTTTATTTTGGAGTTGCAGGCCTCCACGTGCACGCTCTTACCCAGTGAGCCACCAGAACTCCCCCCACATCACTTTTCAATTCCAATGTGTGAACACTCAGCTAATTGATCACTGGCGAAAACTATTTTTCCTCAAGCTTACTTACCCCGGGTAGTAACCAGCCACCCTCATCACTGGTAATGCCTGTCATGAAGGGAACCTTGTGAAGCTGATGGTTTTGAAACAGCTCCTCCACTGGCTTGATGAGGAAGTGCCCATCCACGGTGAAAAGAAATCGCATCGTTTGGTCCTTGAAATTGGAGTCATCAAGATGAATTGGGATTTACAGTTTGTGGATTGGTGGTGGATCACATGTCAACGGAATATGTGTGATCTATAGAACCAACCATCACATTTTAAATAAGCGTGTGTGTAGCATGGTTAAACATGTTCAATGGTACCTTAGCAAGGGTCAATATGTCTTCTTCTCCAACAACTCTCATGCATTCTGCAATCTTTTTAGTGCTGGTGATGTCACACCCAGATGAATTAGCTGCCATCTGGGGGGGGGCGGGAATTAAGCACACAGAGAAGACACCACTGTGCGTCACAAGCATGACATCACACTATAACATGTTTTTATATGTACGATAGACAGGCATGACTTTAAAATCTAAAATGCATAGCCCTAAAGCAATAAGCTGAGGTGGAGAATGACCTTGGCCAGAGGCAGAGGGTCAAGAGTGAGGAGGGCATCCATGGCAGCAGTACCACTCTCAGCTATGGCACCATGGAACAGGCCAGTGGACATTGGGGACAGAAGCTGGTGAGTGAAGCACAGCAATGTTAGCAAAATGTTAGAAAGGTATTCACATGTGTGGGCTCATTAGTGTGTGTCCTATGTTTGGATCCTCACCAGTAGTGATACACTCACTCCACCAGCGGACTCGCCAAATATGGTAACAGCACCAGGGTCGCCTCCAAAGTTGTGGATGTGTTCTTGGACCCACCGCAGGCCCTCCACCTGGTCCATGAGACCCATGTTTCCTGGGATGTGATGGTCCCCGGTGCTCAGGAAACCCAGGAGTCCCAGTCGGTACTGGACGAGAACCACCACTACATCCTCGTAGGCTGCCAAAGCAGAACCATCAAACATGGAGGCAGAGCCCATGGTGAAACCGCCGCCATGGATCCAAACCATCACCTAGGATACAGAAGCAATATGGCTGCTACAGACAACTCTCTATGAATTCCAGAACTGACAACAACATCCATGGTGGGATTTTGTACCGGTAGCTTGGCATCTTGAGCTGGTTTTGCAGAAGTATAAATGTTGAGGTAGAGGCAGTCCTCTGATATCTCTGGGAACTCCATGGTCATAGAGGACATCGTAGAAACCAAGTTCACCATTACATCCTTGTCCTGAAGACACCTGAAAAAGGGGTATGTCATGAAACAAGTGCCATTCCCTGGCCAACACAAACAAGACTTGATCTGGAATACAAACATTTTATAGGGTTGTGACGCTACTGGGTTAGGTGTATGTGTGTGCCTGCTGAGTCATACATGAATGGCTGCTTGGTGGCGTCCCTCAGCCCCTCCCACCCATCTGTGGGCTGGGGCGGGGCCAGTCTCAGGGGGCCCACAGGTGGCTTGGCAAACGGCACCCCCAGGTAGGCATGCACCAGCGTCTCCTTCCCCTTAACCTCCACATACTGCCCCCTCAGACCCCCCAGCTTGGTCTGCACCACAGGACTGTCCTTTGACCTGTGGAGGAGGAAGATCAATGAGAATGGATTCCCTGCCAAAGAAAGACATTACATCAGGTTGCTTTAATTCTGTTAGATTGAACCTTACATCTCCTCTTTGCTCTGCCGGATCTTCTCTGGGAGGGTCTGGGTGTGGAAGATGAAGCGTTCCCTCCTCAGGTGCTGACCAGCCACCTGCTCCAACCCTATCCCCAGGTAATCCCCCTCTGCCCCGTACTGTGGCCACTGAGACAGACCTGCTCCATTCGGATCCCTGCACACACACACACACACACACAGAATTTAAGTCTCGAACGTCCACCACCTTGTGTATAGAGTATGCAGAGGAGTGGATTCCTACCCTGTGCGAGCAAAGTTTCCCCAGTAGCCCATCATAGTTTTACATAGGAGTTCATCTTCCTTTGTGCAGGGGCCTAGAAGAACAACAGGATTTATGTGAGTTTGTCCAGCTTCTTACATGCTCTGGTGTGGTCCTACAGTATAGAAGACATACCACTTTTCATCCATGCTACCATGCGTCAGACTTACTGGATAGTTTCACATGAGTCGTGGTGAAGCACAATCCAAACACAGTGAATAATTCCTCTCCGTGGTCACTTCCAACGAAGCTAGGCCTTGTGTCCGCGATGAATGTAGGAATGTACCGGTACTCATATAGGTAGACAGCAGCACCTGCATCTGTTATGTTAACATCGAGCCACATTAAAAGTCGCTGTTTGTATCCTCTCCTTTCTCACTTCGTACAGGAGAAAATTTAGCAAATAACATGAGGGATTACATGAATGCTTGCCACAAACCTTGCCTACCCATATTTCATCTACCTATAAGTACCTTTACAGAGATATATCTGAGCTACTGTTACATGTAGTGTCCTTCTGCAGTCATTGTATATCCATTACAGGAAAGTATGACTTTGCTTTGTCAAATGCTAATTGTATCCCAGACCACACTAACAGACATGATTTACTTCCAAACTCATTAACCTACCTCTATGTGCATTTGCTGTCTTAATGGCAGGAACAGTAAACAGAAAGTCTCCAATCAGCTGAGTGAAGCCATTTCGAATTTTCACCCGATCTCCAGAGGTTCCCAGATACTCATCTGCCACCAACTCAGCTATCCAGTGATCTTTAGGCTGCAAAGAAGATAGAACATTTCTTGCTTGACTGATGATCTGCATCTACTAGCGGTTCAACGAGCCTGTGTATGGCTGTGTTTTCCTTACATCAGGGAAGATCACAGACAGAAAAGGTAGAACTTCTCCACGGTCCATTCCTTCTGTCCAGTTTGGAGGAGCAAGGAACTGTGGGAGGAACACAAACGATTCACCCACTTTGTCCTACACACACTAGATACACTGGGGGATAAAATGCATATCTTTATTTTGGAGTTGCAGGCCTCCACGTGCACGCTCTTACCCAGTGAGCCACCAGAACTCCCCCCACATCACTTTTCAATTCCAATGTGTGAACACTCAGCTAATTGATCACTGGCGAAAACTATTTTTCCTCAAGCTTACTTACCCCGGGTAGTAACCAGCCACCCTCATCACTGGTAATGCCTGTCATGAAGGGAACCTTGTGAAGCTGATGGTTTTGAAACAGCTCCTCCACTGGCTTGATGAGGAAGTGCCCATCCACGGTGAAAAGAAATCGCATCGTTTGGTCCTTGAAATTGGAGTCATCAAGATGAATTGGGATTTACAGTTTGTGGATTGGTGGTGGATCACATGTCAACGGAATATGTGTGATCTATAGAACCAACCATCACATTTTAAATAAGCGTGTGTGTAGCATGGTTAAACATGTTCAATGGTACCTTAGCAAGGGTCAATATGTCTTCTTCTCCAACAACTCTCATGCATTCTGCAATCTTTTTAGTGCTGGTGATGTCACACCCAGATGAATTAGCTGCCATCTGGGGGGGGGGCGGGAATTAAGCACACAGAGAAGACACCACTGTGCGTCACAAGCATGACATCACACTATAACATGTTTTTATATGTACGATAGACAGGCATGACTTTAAAATCTAAAATGCATAGCCCTAAAGCAATAAGCTGAGGTGGAGAATGACCTTGGCCAGAGGCAGAGGGTCAAGAGTGAGGAGGGCATCCATGGCAGCAGTACCACTCTCAGCTATGGCACCATGGAACAGGCCAGTGGACATTGGGGACAGAAGCTGGTGAGTGAAGCACAGCAATGTTAGCAAAATGTTAGAAAGGTATTCACATGTGTGGGCTCATTAGTGTGTGTCCTATGTTTGGATCCTCACCAGTAGTGATACACTCACTCCACCAGCGGACTCGCCAAATATGGTAACAGCACCAGGGTCGCCTCCAAAGTTGTGGATGTGTTCTTGGACCCACCGCAGGCCCTCCACCTGGTCCATGAGACCCATGTTTCCTGGGATGTGATGGTCCCCGGTGCTCAGGAAACCCAGGAGTCCCAGTCGGTACTGGACGAGAACCACCACTACATCCTCGTAGGCTGCCAAAGCAGAACCATCAAACATGGAGGCAGAGCCCATGGTGAAACCGCCGCCATGGATCCAAACCATCACCTAGGATACAGAAGCAATATGGCTGCTACAGACAACTCTCTATGAATTCCAGAACTGACAACAACATCCATGGTGGGATTTTGTACCGGTAGCTTGGCATCTTGAGCTGGTTTTGCAGAAGTATAAATGTTGAGGTAGAGGCAGTCCTCTGATATCTCTGGGAACTCCATGGTCATAGAGGACATCGTAGAAACCAAGTTCACCATTACATCCTTGTCCTGAAGACACCTGAAAAAGGGGTATGTCATGAAACAAGTGCCATTCCCTGGCCAACACAAACAAGACTTGATCTGGAATACAAACATTTTATAGGGTTGTGACGCTACTGGGTTAGGTGTATGTGTGTGCCTGCTGAGTCATACATGAATGGCTGCTTGGTGGCGTCCCTCAGCCCCTCCCACCCATCTGTGGGCTGGGGCGGGGCCAGTCTCAGGGGGCCCACAGGTGGCTTGGCAAACGGCACCCCCAGGTAGGCATGCACCAGCGTCTCCTTCCCCTTAACCTCCACATACTGCCCCCTCAGACCCCCCAGCTTGGTCTGCACCACAGGACTGTCCTTTGACCTGTGGAGGAGGAAGATCAATGAGAATGGATTCCCTGCCAAAGAAAGACATTACATCAGGTTGCTTTAATTCTGTTAGATTGAACCTTACATCTCCTCTTTGCTCTGCCGGATCTTCTCTGGGAGGGTCTGGGTGTGGAAGATGAAGCGTTCCCTCCTCAGGTGCTGACCAGCCACCTGCTCCAACCCTATCCCCAGGTAATCCCCCTCTGCCCCGTACTGTGGCCACTGAGACAGACCTGCTCCATTCGGATCCCTGCACACACACACACACACACACAGAATTTAAGTCTCGAACGTCCACCACCTTGTGTATAGAGTATGCAGAGGAGTGGATTCCTACCCTGTGCGAGCAAAGTTTCCCCAGTAGCCCATCATAGTTTTACATAGGAGTTCATCTTCCTTTGTGCAGGGGCCTAGAAGAACAACAGGATTTGTGTGAGTTTGTCCAGCTTCTTACATGCTCTGGTGTGGTCCTACAGTATAGAAGACATACCACTTTTCATCCATGCTACCATGCGTCAGACTTACTGGATAGTTTCACATGAGTCGTGGTGAAGCACAATCCAAACACAGTGAATAATTCCTCTCCGTGGTCACTTCCAACGAAGCTAGGCCTTGTGTCCGCGATGAATGTAGGAATGTACCGGTACTCATATAGGTAGACAGCAGCACCTGCATCTGTTATGTTAACATCGAGCCACATTAAAAGTCGCTGTTTGTATCCTCTCCTTTCTCACTTCGTACAGGAGAAAATTTAGCAAATAACATGAGGGATTACATGAATGCTTGCCACAAACCTTGCCTACCCATATTTCATCTACCTATAAGTACCTTTACAGAGATATATCTGAGCTACTGTTACATGTAGTGTCCTTCTGCAGTCATTCTGCAGTCATTGTATATCCACTACAGGAAAGTATGACTTTCCTTTGTCAAATGCTAATTGTATTCCAGACCACACCAACAGACACAGGATTTACTTCCAAACTCATTAACCTACCTCTATGTGCATTTGCTGTCTTAATGGCAGGAACAGTAAACAGAAAGTCTCCAATCATCTGAGTGAAGCCATTTCGAATTTTCACCCGATCTCCAGAGGTTCCCAGATACTCATCTGCCACCAACTCAGCTATCCAGTGATCTTTAGGCTGCAAAGAAGATAGAACAATTCTTGCTCAACTGATGATCTGCATCTACTAGCGGTTCAACGAGCCTGTGTATGGCTGTGTTTTCCTTACATCAGGGAAGATCATAGACAGAAAAGGTAGAACTTCTCCACGGTCCATTCCTTCTGTCCAGTTTGGAGGAGCAAGGAACTGTGGGAGGAACACAAACCATTCACCCACTTTGTCCTACACACACTAGATACACTGGGGGATAAAATGCATATCTTTATTTTGGAGTTGCAGGCCTCCACGTGCACGCTCTTACCCAGTGAGCCACCAGAACTCCCCCCACATCACTTTTCAATTCCAATGTGTGAACACTCAGCTAATTGATCACTGGCGAAAACTATTTTTCCTCAAGCTTACTTACCCCGGGTAGTAACCAGCCACCCTCATCACTGGTAATGCCAGTCATGAAGGGAACCTTGTGAAGCTGATGGTTTTGAAACAGCTCCTCCACTGGCTTGATGAGGAAGTGCCCATCCACGGTGGAAAGGAAATTGCAGTCGTTTGGTCCTTGAAATTGGAGTCATCAAGATGAATTGGGATTTACAGTTTGTGGATTGGTGGTGGATCACATGTCAACGGAATATGTGTGATCTATAGAACCAACCATCACATTTTAAATAAGCGTGTGTGTAGCATGGTTAAACATGTTCAATGGTACCTTAGCAAGTGTCAATATGTCTTCTTCTCCAACAACTCTCATGCATTCTGCAATCTTTTTAGTGCTGGTGATGTCACACCCAGATGAATTAGCTGCCATCTGGGGGGGGGGGGGAATTAAGCACACAGAGAAGACACCACTGTGCGTCACAAGCATGACATCACACTATAACATGTTTTTATATGTACGATAGAGATGCATGACTTTAAAATCTAGAATGCATAGCCCTAAAGCAACAAGCCGAGGGGAGGATGAGGTGAAGAAATGACCTTGGCCATAAGCAGAGAGTCAATGGTGAGGAGGGCATCCATGGCAGCAGTACCACTCTCAGCTATGGCACCATGGAACAGGCCAGTGGACATTGGGGACAGAAGCTGGTGAGTGAAGCACAACAATGTAAGCAAAACGTTAGGAAGGTATTCACATGTGTGGGCTCATTAGTGTGTGTCCTATGTTTGGATCCTCACCAGTAGTGATACACTCACTCCACCAGCGGACTCGCCAAATATGGTAACAGCACCAGGGTCGCCTCCAAAGTTGTGGATGTGTTCTTGGACCCACCGCAGGCCCTCCACCTGGTCCATGAGACCCATGTTTCCTGGGATGTGATGGTCCCCGGTGCTCAGGAAACCCAGGAGTCCCAGTCGGTACTGGACCAGAACCACCACTACATCCTGGTAGGCTGCCAAAGCAGAACCATCATACATGGAGGCAGAGCCCATGGTGAAACCGCCGCCATGGATCCAAACCATCACCTAGGATACAGAAGCAATATGGCTGCTACAGACAACTCTCTATGAATTCCAGAACTGACAACAACATCCATGGTGGGATTTTGTACCGGTAGCTTGGCATCTTGAGCTGGTTTTGCAGAAGTATAAATGTTGAGGTAGAGGCAGTCCTCTGATATCTCTGGGAACTCCATGGTCATAGAGGACATCGTAGAAATAAAGTTCACCATTACATCCTTGTCCTGAAGACACCTGAAAAAGGGGTATGTCATGAAACAAGTGCCATTCCCTGGCCAACACAAACAAGACTTGATCTGGAATACAAACATTTTATAGGGTTGTGACGCTACTGGGTTAGGTGTATGTGTGTGCCTGCTGAGTCATACATGAATGGCTGCTTGGTGGCGTCCCTCAGCCCCTCCCACCCATCTGTGGGCTGGGGCGGGGCCAGTCTCAGGGGGCCCACAGGTGGCTTGGCAAACGGCACCCCCAGGTAGGCATGCACCAGCGTCTCCTTCCCCTTAACCTCCACATACTGCCCCCTCAGACCCCCCAGCTTGGTCTGCACCACAGGACTGTCCTTTGACCTGTGGAGGAGGAAGATCAATGAGAATGGATTCCCTGCCAAAGAAAGACATTACATCAGGTTGCTTTAATTCTGTTAGATTGAACCTTACATCTCCTCTTTGCTCTGCCGGATCTTCTCTGGGAGGGTCTGGGTGTGGAAGATGAAGCGTTCCCTCCTCAGGTGCTGACCAGCCACCTGCTCCAACCCTATCCCCAGGTAATCCCCCTCTGCCCCGTACTGTGGCCACTGAGACAGACCTGCTCCATTAGGATCCCTGCACACACCAACACACAAGTTAGTTTTTCTATCGTAGTGGGGCCCGACCATTCACTTCCATTCCAGAATGTGTTATCTTTAACCACTAACCCTTAACCCGAACTATTAATGTAATTCTAACCCTAATTCCACCCCTAACTAACTAAAGCCTAAAAGCCAAAAAAAACCTGAAAATGCATTGGAAGTTCTGGGTCCCAGCTAAAGGTCACGTTCTTCACATTTCACTATACTTGTGAGGACATTTGGTCCCCACAAGGGTAGTTAAACAAGACCACACACACTAAGTTACAAAAAAATCTTATAAAATGTCCAATGTAGAAGAAATAGGAAAAGGCAGCATGGTCCTACCCTGTGTGAGCAAAGTTGCCCCAGTACTTCATCATAGTCAAGCTTATCCGTTCATCTTCCTCCATGCATCGTCCTGAAAAAGAGAGAGAGAAAGTCGACATTCACAATTCTAGTTGTCTTACAGAGCAGTGCCATTTGAGGTTATGACTGTTTTACCTTCCAAGGCTTTCACAAAGCAGGGTCCAAAGACATATATGAGGTCATCCGCATGATCCACCCCCACAAAGCTGGGCCTCAACTTCTTCAGGAAAGTGGGAGGTTCCTGGAGCTCATACACGTACATAGGGACACCCGCATCTGGGAGTACAAGGTTGGATCTCCAATTATGGGTTTTTGGTAGTACTGCACTTTACTCAAGTATTACAGTAGTATTACCTAATCAAGTATTACCTACCTCTATGTGAATTTGCTGTCTTAATAGCAGGAATATTAAACAGATAGTCTCCAATGAGTTGAGTGAAGCCATTTCTGATTTTCACCCGATCTCCAGAGGTTCCCAGGTACTCATCTGTCACTAACTCAGCTTTCCAGTGATCTTTAGGCTGCAAGAAAGAGAGAACATGTCTGGCTTGACCGATGATGATAGTGATCAAATGTGTCGAGGTGTGGTAGTGTTTTCCTTACATCAGGGAAGATCAAATATAGAAAAGCACGGACTTCCTCCCGGCCCATTCCTTCTGTCCAGTTTGGAGGAGCAAAGAACTGTGGGAGGAACACAAACGATTCACCAACTTTGTCCTACAAACACTTGACTAATCGTGGAAAATATTTCATTTTCTATGAACATACTTACCCCTGGTAGTAACCAGCCACCCTCATCAGTGGTAATGCCAGTCATGAAGGGAACCTTGTGAAGCTGCTGGTTTTGGAACAGCTCCTCCACTGGCTTGGGGAGGAAGTGCCCATCCACAGTGATGGCAAATCTCATCATTGGGTCCTTGAAAATGGAGTTATGGTTAAAGATGTAACACGCAATACATATTCATAATGGGACAATAGCTAGGTAACGTACCGCATATCAGCAGGACAGATTATACAAACAGTGAATATAGGTCAGAAAAATCTGATTACTAGCATTTTTTTTTACCAAAGAGTGTGTATGGAGCAGATTTGATGGTGTTAGTGTTAGGGTTAGTGGTGATGGTGTTCAGTATCACCTCAGCAATGGTCAATAAAGCCTCCTTTCCTACGACTTTCATGCATTCTGCAATCTTCTCAGTACTGCTGATGTCACAGCCAGATGAGTTGGCTGCCATCTGGGGGAGGAGGGGTCAATATGATCATTCCAGAACACAGTATTTACATCATTTCCTTCACTTCGTTTTTCTTCAGTTACATCTGTCCCATTATCTATGTATTTAACTCATTAGAATGCATAGTACTAAGTGTAGAGGGCTGAGCTGGGAAATCACCTTGGCCATGGGTAGAGGATTGCTGGAGCGGAGGGCATCCATGGCAGCAGTACCACTCTGAGCTATGGCACGGTGGAACAGGCCAGTGGACATTGGGGACAGGAGCTGGTGAGTGAAGCACAACAATGTTAGCAAAACGTTAGAAAGGTATTCACATGTGTGGGCTCATTAGTGTGTGTCCTATGTTTGGATCCTCACCAGTAGTGATACACTCACTCCACCAGCGGACTCGCCAAATATGGTAACAGCACCAGGGTCGCCTCCAAAGTTGTGGATGTGTTCTTGGACCCACCGCAGGCCCTCCACCTGGTCCATGAGACCCATGTTTCCTGGGATGTGATGGTCCCCGGTGCTCAGGAAACCCAGAACTCCCAGTCTGTACTGTACCATCACCACCACAACATCCTCGTAGGCTGCCAGAACCGAACCGTCGTACATTGATGCAGCACCCATTGAAAATCCCCCTCCATGGATCCAGAACATGACCTGGAGAACATAAGATACAGCATGAACTTTTATCACCAGCATTGTTGCAAGAGAAATAATAATGCATGTTCGGCTGAAGAAGTGTATATAATGTAAACGTACTGGTAACTTAGCTTTCTCTGAGGCTTTTGCTGGCACATAAATGTTGAGGTACAGGCAATCTTCAGACACATCAGGGATTTCCAGTTTTAAGGACATAGCGGCAGCAAGATCAATAGATAACTGTCTGTTCTGAATACACCTGGGTGGAGATGAACGATAAAGACCTCCATTTTATATTGGATGTTACTTTACAATATCTTGTTAACGTGGATGATGCAGTAGATCATTGCTCCGTAGTGGCTGTACAGGTACAAATGATGTTTGATCACATCTGTTTATCAACACTAGATACATCCTCAAGATGAATAATGTATGTGTGACTCTGCTTACATGAATGGCTGCTTGGTGGCGTCCCTCAGCCCCTCCCACCCATCTGTGGGCTGGGGCGGGGCCAGTCTCAGGGGGCCCACAGGTGGCTTGGCAAACGGCACCCCCAGGTAGGCATGCACCAGCGTCTCCTTCCCCTTAACCTCCACATACTGCCCCCTCAGACCCCCCAGCTTGGTCTGCACCACAGGGCCTGAGGACAGTGGACATGAGGAAATTGTGAGGTTGTACCGGAGAAAATACTAAATGTACACAGATCATGTATACTTTTTTATATTAACATGTGTTACCACCCCCCCCCCCCCATTTGGAGTTATAATATGCATATGAACTCCCTTTTTTGTGTGCAGAACAGTCAAAATTGCCAAAGAGCTTCTCTCAAATCAAGCCCTCACCCCTTGTTTCTCAGCTTGAAGCAAAGGCCCTGATGGATCTCGGTGGTATTGCATTTCCGCTTGGCATCTTCCTCGTTCTGATGATTTGATTGCATTAACATCAAAATATCAAAAACTTTCCCAATTTTTGGGGGGTTTCTCGAACCTGGCCTAAAATACTAACTTTTTCATGGTTTACATTTAGTCGTTTAGCAGACACTCTTATCCAGAGCGAGTTACAGGAAGTACAGGGACATGCTCCCCGAGGCAAGTAGGGTGAAGTGCTCAAGGACACAACGTAATTTAGCACGGCCGGGAATTGAACCAACAACCTTCTGATTAATTGCCCGACTCCCTAACCACTCAGATGGCTGAGTGGTTAGGGAGTCGGGCAATTAGTGGTTTGCAGAATTTTGTAGAGTCTGAAATAGAAAAAGTTACTAGCACCCTGATTTTTTGCTTACATCAAAGTCAAGACAGACCTATTATGAAGCCAGGAGCAAGTGAGACACTCTACTGCGCAGCAGGAAAATCCGGAAGTTCAACATGGCGCTCAGTTTTTCTGTGTTCACTGTGATGTATGCCATCAAAGTACCGCGAGAGCCTTTTGAGAGCGGCCGGCTGGGCTTTTAATAGGGTGGGCCACTATTTTGTACACAAAAATTATCAATCAATCCACTATACGTACAGTTCAGTGACTCAAGTTAGGCAGGTTTGGGATGGACAGTTAATGCGAGCGCGCGAAAAAATTATTCGCTATATTTTTTGCGCAAATCCTTTTTTTGGAGCTCCATGTTATATAATATTTTGGACTCATGTTGTTATTAGTTTTGAGTCTTAATAAGATGATGGTAGGCCTATTACTTTGTAATGTTTTCTTAGCCTATGTCGGCAAGCAAGTCAGAATTGTGCCCGTGCCAGTGCCATTCTTCAAAAGTATAAAGTTTCATTTATAGCAGCACTCCCATCAAATTTGGTTTTCATTGGAGTTTACTTTATTTACTTTCATTTTCAACCATAGACGACAACACTTTTTATTGGGTGGGCCAGCTGTAAATCTGAGCGGCTCTGGCCCACCATGTCCCTTAAGGGTTAAAACTATCGTCAACCCATAGGCTATAGCAACTCAGGTGCAATTTAGAATCCACAAATACGTTTAAATCAAGATAGTTAATAATGAACAAGCTGTAAACAGCTACATTACTAAAATACTACTTTAATTGTTCACACACTCACCGTCAAATTCTGCTGAAGCAGTCAAATATAGTACGCAGAGCGGGAGGTACCATCTCAGCGCGCTGTTGAAAACTGTCATGACTGAAGCAAAACCTTGTGACTGTCAGTAAAACTCCGCAAACAGGCTGCAGAAATGCGCCTTATCGAATGGAGTTCCAGCAGACTGAGCGGTGGAGGCTGGGTGGATCACCTTTATCCTAGATGTGTTAATGTGTCAACAGTTGGTTGATGTGCCTGTATGTACATTTACATTTCGAACTTTACCTGCTGATCATAAATAGCCTATTGCATTTACAACCTCCTGATAACTTTGCCCCACTCAGGATCTAAGCTATGCTACCTTTGGCACGCTACATGCCTTGCACGTGTAATGAGTAAGTATCTGGCATTTGATCAAAAACAAGACTGTTTATTATCACCATGATGAATCATGATTTCGTAAAATTATATAAATAATAGGTCTTGAGGTGAATTGTGTCTCTTATTTTTGACATTTTATGGGCCAGTGGCGCAATGGATAACGCGTCTGACTACGGATCAGAAGATTCTAGGTTCGACTCCTGGCTGGCTCGGAACTTTTCATTATCTGAAAGTGAATTGAACTTGACTCCTAATATAACAGATCATTTACCCATAACGGCACATCAATTATGTCAATTTGAGTTATTTCATAGGCTTGACGTAAATCCTAGTAGGCTACCAACAGACAAAGGACACTACGCTAATGATAGGCTAATCACGAAGAAATTTGAGAAACACTGAATAATGTGGAAAATGGACTGTGTAGGCCATACACATTAAATTGACTAGCTAGTACAATTCTATTTCGTAGATTTCATCAATAAATTCTGGTTTGACCTTTGCCTCCATCTTTTTCATTAATAGTTTACTTAGGCTAGATATGTTGTTCTCTAGGATATAATTCTGCATTTGACGACCCGTTTCGGTATTTAACTTGTAATCCAGAATCCTACACATCAACACATGTGTTTTTAAATTAATCTGGGATCTATAATTCCAATATAATGTAAAAAATAAAATGACACGGCGTGCTTCAAATGTTTTGTGTGTGTGTGTGTGTTAGGCTACCTAGGCTGTAGGCTTATTACATTGATGCATAGCCTATATTGTATTTTCAAAGAACAACAACGCGATTAATCTGCATTTGATGTCGGGGTTTTACGATTAAAGTACAGAAAATACCCACTCCGTCAGTTTATGGGGCACCAAGACAAGTTTGTGTCAAATATCGAAATAATATCGGTGTTTCACAGCATTGACCTACTTTAGTTTTTCTGTCAATTATAGCTGTAGGAAATCGAACGTAAGCTACATATTTTCACTAAGATATTTTAATCACATGAATTAATGTTTTAACTTATGTGAGAAGTTTTCACAGCGAGACTGATTCGCTCCACCTATCAACCGCCCCCAACTCAGACTCTGTTGACTGAACCAAAGGAACCAGGGGAACAAGTCGAGGCGCAGGCTTTTCTCTCGCGAGGAAGGACGCCGTTATCGGAATCCTTACAAACAACACGAGAATTCATCATTCACACGGTAATATAACCGAATCTTACACGGTACATATCAGGCCGGCAGAGGTGGAGATGCTGGATGCCTTCAAATCGCATCTTAATTTTTACGAAAGGATCAACAACAACACACAACATTTGATCTAGTCCTCGGCCATGAAACAACCGCCAAGGCCTAGCTAGCAATTAGCATGCTCAGTAACCTTCCTGCATGTGTTTCTTAGCTAGCTAGCAAAATACTGTAAGCTAACAGTCTGTCAATCTGCTCACCAGCTCTTGTGCGGCTAGCTAGCTAGATTGGATTTCACTGTGCTTTAGCGTGATTTTACTTAGCGTCCCAAGTCAGGTTCACGTAGACTTATCATTAGCGAGTAAAAACGCCATTGATTACCCTTTTAGAAATAAACGAATGTCTAATAAAGCGTTTGCTAGTTAGCCAGCTGGCTAGCGCGCGCCTGTCGGTACCAGTCTGCTGAATAAGAGTTGCCAGTTGATGGTTGCCAATTTAGCAACTTCAAGACTCTTGAAACAGTGTTGCTGACAACATGTTATCCAAGTTAGCAACTTGCTTGTGGTGACTTACATACCCTAACCCATCATTCTAAATGTACTCGCCCTTGGCATAAAATGATAGCTAGTATTAGTGAGAGAGAGGGAGTGTAAATAGTGCTGACTTTTGGCGTTCCAACCCAGTAGTTCTTGGATGATTTTGGCGTGTATGAGTTAGCAAGCATGCTATATATATCAAATGAATCATGAGATATTATCGAGGTCATTCCGAAATACATCTCCGATCTGAGGCCTTTTCTAGGTTTGTGTTCCTCATACTTAGAATATGACTCAGAGATCACCCATATCGACTGTGTGGTCTAGCTGCCCCAACAGGTGTAGTCAATGGGTCATGCCTGAATTTGAGAACATTTTAAAATACATTTTTTCAATCTGTTATTTAAATTACTTATCTAGATTTCCAACACCGACTTGCCAACATATTAAAAACATTGGGTAATTTACATTAATGTGACAACATATTATTAACACATTTTTACATATTCTCTTACAAAGTGAGTGACCCAAAACAAATGACATCATTTATTAACATCTTGCTGTCCACCTGGCTTGGACAACAAAGCCCCTTGCGTAGAGAAGTAGATGTAGATAAATGCACAGCCATGCAATCGCACAGGAGATGGTTACTTTACTATAAGGCACAATGAGCTGAACCACTAAGGCACTTAGTGTGTTGTGTCACCTTTTCCAGCAGTAGTGTGTATGTACACCTCATTATAACAGGTAAAACCCTGTGGCCACGGAGTCAGTGGAGGTGGTTGCTGTTCTGCTTGGGTCCCAGTCAGGGAACGGTTAAATGAGGTTAAATTGCTCACAGCTTTTTTAGCAGTGTGGTGACGGGCGCCCTCTTGTGGAATATAATATAGTTTGGGTGACATAATCATTACTATGCAGTAAATCAAACCTTTAATTTTTGATTGATTTGATATGATTGAACAAAACAAAAAAAACATGAATTTAGTATACCACAGATTTTCACGTTCATGGTATTTTTTCAGTTTCTTTAAGTTTCATTACCCGTGGTTGTAATGTCAAATTAATTTTCTTAGACCATTTATTGCATGTCAGGTATTTGGAATACACATATATTGTTATGTTTGCAATATTTTGTTTCTGCCTATGGCTTTACAGGTCTGAATGATGTCAGAGCAAGACTTGGCAGAGATAGTCCAGATAGCGGTGGAGGATCTAGGGCAGAGTGACCAGACCGGTAAGAGTCAAATATGCAGTCCCTGACAATATTGTGTCAATAACTACTGTAAATGAAAACAAATAAAAACACAAACTATTAGTTTAGTTTGTGGTTGTGTGACTTTGTTTGTGTGACTTTGGTTGTCTAACTGTGTTATCAGACATGTCATGTCATGTCATGGACAGTCGTGAGGATGGCGATGACAAACCCTTGAGGAAGCGCCGGAAGATGGAGACCAGCTGTCAAGATGCATCAATCAAGGTAACTCCCAACACCAGGGTCTAACTGGTGCAACACAGCATATTATATACTGTTAATACTGGTTGAGGTTAATACTGTTTTCCTTAAAAGAAAGTGTTCTGTCCCCCCCCCCACCCCCTCCCCCTTCCCAGGCCATGCTGTGCTCCTTCAGCCAGACGATCTGCCAGCGTCTAGACAGCATGGAAACCAAGCTGCAAGCTGTGCAGGCCAGCTGCAAGGCCCTGGAGAGGAAGCTGGACGCTGTCACCAGCAGCAAGAACCAAGGGCCCATCCAGGTGCCCATGGTGGCTGGATCCCCACTGGGGGCCACCCAAACCTGGAACAAAGTGCGCTGGTGAGCTCTGGGAGGGGAGGGAGTGGAAGAGGAGAAAAGGCTGTATGTAGAGGTTTTCCAGTGTGTTTGAATCTCCTCTCTCCCTCTGTGCAGTGTGTTTGAATCTCCTCGCTCCCTTTGTGCAGTGTGTTTGAATCTCCTCTGTCCATCTGTGCAGTGTGTTTGAGTCTCCTCTCTCCCTGTGCAGTGTGTTTGAGTCTCCTCTGTCCATCTGTGCAGTGTGTTTGAATCTCCTCTCTCCCTTTGTGCAGTGTGTTTGAATCTCCTCTGTCCATCTGTGCAGTGTGTTTGAATCTCCTCTCTCCCTTTGTGCAGTGTATTTGAATCTCCTCTCTCCCTTTGTGCAGTGTGTTTGAATCTCCTCTCTCCCTTTGTGCAGTGTGTTTGAATCTCCTCTCCCCTGTGCAGCGTGTTTGAATCTCCTCTCTCCCTGTGCAGCGTGTTCGAATCTCCTCTCTCCCTGTGCAGCGTGTTTGAATCTCCTCTCTCCCTGTGCAGCGTGTTTGAATCTCCTCTCTCCCTGTGCAGCGTGTTTGAATCTCCTCTCTCCCTGTGCAGCGTGTTCGAATCTCCTCTCTCCCTGTGCAGCGTGTTTGAATCTCCTCTCTCCCTGTGCAGTGTGTTTGAATCTCCACTCTCTCTGTGCAGTGTGGTCCCTCAGACTAACGTGATCGTGAGCAGCGACCGGCAGAAAGGGGCGGGTCAGGAGGATACGCGGGGGGTGGAGTCTCTCGAGAATCTCCTCAGCAAGTGAGTGACTAACCCTAACCCCCAACCCTTCAGGGGAGGCTCTTATTACGAGTGTGCGTGTCCTCTTGTGTATTAGTGTGTGTGTGTTAACGTGTGTGTGTGTTAACGTGTGTGTGTGTTAACGTGTGTGTGTTAACGTGTGTGTGTGTTTCAGCGCGGTGGGCGGGAGGAGACAGAACACCATCCTGGTGAAGGTTCCGGCACCGGAGGACAGCCAGGAGGAGCAGGAGAGCGGCTCTGAGGCCAGCGACTCCGTGTCCAACAACGGGCAGGCCAACAGCGCGCAGAGCACCCAGAACGTCACCCTCATCACGCTCAACTCAGAGGGTAGGGCCAGACAGGGTACACACACACTCACAGTCTCAAACAGGTACTGTTTCCTGCCAGGTGAGCCATCTCTCCCAGGAGGAGATAGCATGCCTGCTGGAGGGGGTTTGTCTGGGTCGGACTAACCCAGGAGGGGAAAACACCATGTTCGGCCTGAGTTGGTGCATGCTGGGAGATATGACTCAGAGGAGATTGAGTCATTGGTGACAGGCACTCTGGACCCTCTCCACGCCTGTCTGAGCCGTCTGAGTGAGGAGTCATGATGAGTCATGCATGTGCCATTGTTGTTTTGTGTGGTTTTGTTGACATTCCATGGTCAGCTTCAAAGAGTCTCCTGTCAGTCATTTATTTGCAGCTGTGAGTGATCCCCCTGAGTCGGTTACTCCCTTAGTCAGCAGCGCAGGCTGGAGGTTACTCTGAAACATGAAGGCTCATCGTTTTGTTCCATATCACACTTTCTTGACCTTTTTTTGAAACAGTTATTTACTGTCATTGATTGATTATGTAAGCCTAGGGAATCATTTATATACGCTGCATGAGGTTGGTCTGCCAGTTTGGAGTTTTACCGACGGTGACCCCACGAGGGCGCTGTGGTCCCGCGTCTGAAAGAGAGGCTGAAAAACAACCCCCGACGACTTAACCCTCAGCGCCTGGCTGTGTGTGTGTGTGTTTGTGTGAGACCTGTGTCCTTGACAAGCCTCTCTCCCGGCGTCTGCAGAGGACTTCCCAGGGGGCACCTGGCTGGGCGACGACAACAACCCCGAGATGCGTGTCCGCTGTCCCGTGTCCTCGGCCGACATGCTACACATCAGCACCAACTGCCGCTCGGCGGAGAAGATGGCGCTGACCCTGCTGGACTACCTGTTCCACCGCGAGGTCCAGGCCATGTCCAACCTGTCGGGACAGGGCAAGCACGGCAAGAAACAGCTGGACCCGCTCATGATCTACGGCATCCGCTGTGAGTCCAGCACAGACCCCTGACTGGCCCTCTGACACTGAGGCAGACACCTGGGGCTGGGGGAGGGGAGGGCTGAGGCCAGGGTTGAGGTTAGGGCTGAGGCCAGGGTTGATGTTAGGGCTGAGGCCAGGGTTGAGGTTAGGGCTGAGGCCAGGGTTGAGGTTAGGGCTGAGGCCAGGGTTGAGGTTAGGGCTGAGGCCAGGGTTGAGGTTAGGGCTGAGGCCAGGGTTGAGGTTAGGGCTGAGGCCAGGGTTCAGGTTAGGGCTGAGGCCAGGGTTGAGGTTAGGGCTGAGGCCAGGGTTGAGGTTAGGGCTGAGGCCAGGGTTGAGGTTAGGGCTGAGGCCAGGGTTGAGGTTAGGGCTGAAGGATATTTATTGCAGTCTGTGTATCTCCCCTCAGCAGGGTAGGTGTCTGCCGAGCCAGATAGGGAAATGTGTGTGTGTGTGTGTGAGCTGGAGCACCTGTCCTACCTGCCTGGACAGGACCCCCCGTTGTTACGTGAGGGCTAGGGGAGGGGACTCCCTCCCACCCAAACATGCACCCCTCAGCTGGCCCCTGGAAGCCACATGTCGTCATGCAGCATGAAGGGAGACGTGCTCACCAATCCTTATCCCACCTCATGTCCCATACTGCCAGCCCTAGAAGGGATATTACCATTTATGGTCAAAAACACAAAGAGTCGAGGAGTGGTGTTCCAGCCACACACAAACACCAGTCGCAGGTTTTCTATGTCTGTGACCTTTTGACTCCCCCCCCCCCCCCCCCCCCCCCAACAGGTCACCTGTTCTACAAGTTCGGCATCACCGAGTCGGACTGGTACCGGATCAAGCAGAGCATCGACTCCAAGTGCCGCACGGCGTGGAGGCGCAAGCAGAGGGGCCAGAGTCTGGCGGTCAAGAGCTTCTCCAAACGCAACAGTGGACAGGGAGGCTCAGGTACAACACACACACACACACGGAGACACACAGACATACAGACACACACACACACGGAGACACACACACACACACACACGGAGACACACACACACACGGAGACACACACACACACACACGGAGACACACACACACACACACGGAGACACACACACAGAGACACACAGACACACAGACACACACACACACACACACACACACACAGACATACAGACACATACCTACAGATATATGCAAAGCCATACATGTACACACATACATGCATATAGATACACTCATGGATGTGCATGTACTGTACACACACACACAGACAACAGGGCTTGAAATGAAATGTTTACTTGGTGGCACTGGTGCTCCCAACTTTCAAAAGCAAAAATGTAGGAGCACCCAGCGAATATTAAGGAGCACCACAACCAAAACGTGTATGTTTATGTTGCGCGCTAGTTAGCTCCCTGTCACGTGACAACGGAGCCCAGTGACAGGAGTGACTGGCGGCTAATATTATTAGCATTCAAGTTTAGAACGTCAAGATTACGTGTATTTCAAGGCTCTCAAGTCTCACGCATTTCAACCATTTCACACGCATTTCACACGCTCTCTCGCAAAAACGTGTATTTTCACGCTGAGAAGGGATAACTTGTCCCGCTATATTAGCGATTGGGGAGAGTTTTGTAAAGAAATTAAAACAGCTCGCACCATAACGATTATTTGCACTCGCACAAATGCTCCCAAATATATTTTGAGGTCGCACAATTCAGACACAATTTCTGGAACATATGCGACCAAAATGGTCGCAATTTCAAGACCTGGACAATCAATCACACAAATGTACAAACATACATAAACAAGGACACACCCCTTTTTTGACCCATGTATCTGTGTAAGGGTCAAAGATCTGGAGTGGGGTGTTTCTAGACCAGATGGTTGTAATCTCCACTCAAAAGGCCGGCAGGCCCTACCACTTATCCACGCACGCACGCACGCACACCGCACGCACACACACACACACACACACACACACACACACACACACACACACACACACACACACACACACACACACACACACACACACACACACACACACACACACACACACACACACACACACACACACACACACACACACACAGCCTCAGGCAACATACATCCCTTAATGTAGCCTCCTGCCTCCTGCATTAAGGGATGTATGTTGCCTGAGGCTGTGTGTGTGTAAACACAAACCTACATGCATAAACCTACATGTATATGTTCACACACACATACAATAACATTTCATTTTCTCACAGGCAAACACACTTAATCTGCTCCGACACTACTGGAGCGGAAAGAGGGGCGTTATTTATGAACGCAGCGGGGGGGACAAAGAGAGCTTCCCTCTCAGAGAGCCACCTGGCTTCTTCCTCCATGTTATATTTACACCATCCAGCCCACAGCGCCGTTGAAGGATGAGCGAAAAGGGTCTCCCAGTCATCACACACACGGCTGGGCTGGGCCCTGTCCAACTTGTATCTATAGTATTTAGTGTTCTATTTCTGTAGCTAGTGGAACTCTGCTTACTGTCTTTGACGGTGTATTTTCGGAACAAATCCTACTTTAGATAATTGCACTGATGCTGCAGACATAAACAAATTGCTTCCAGCTGTAAACAGCGTGGATTATAATAATAATGTAATATATTCATTTGCCAGCCGCTTTTCTCCAAAGCCACGTACAGCACAGGGGGTATTTAAAACCGCAACCTCTTGATCTGGTCAGGATCTGTAATAACCGCTGAGGTACACCCTCTCCTACATTCAAAATATAAATTGGTTAAATGTTTGTTGATGGTTGGCTGAATATGTTTGTAGGGAGTCAGATGGCTGAGCGGTGAGGGAGTTGGGCTAGTAATCTGAAGGTTGCCAGTTCGATTCCCAGCCCTGCCAAATGATGTTGTTTCCTTGGGCAAGGAACTTCACCCTACTTGCCTCGGGGGGAATGTCCCTGTACTTACTGTAAGTCGCTCTTGATAAGAGCGTCTGCTAAATGACTAAATGTAAATGTAGGTGTCTTCACGTTGGTCTATACTAGGATAAACTGGGTTAAACTAGGCTAGCCTGGGATAGGCTTGCCCCTGTAAGGCTAGACGGGGCTTGAATAGACTGGACTAGGCTAGGCTGGGGGGTTGGACTGGGCCAGACTGGGTTAGGATAGGGTGCTGGGCTACTCTGAGCTAGACTAGACTCGACTAGTCTGGGCAAGGTTCTGGCCTGGGTGGGGTGGAGTTTCACTGTAGGGTGACAGTGTGTGTTTAGACAAAGACTTGACAGTTTGCGTTTGCTTGGCCACGTGTGTGTTTGGACTGGTTGCTGGAGAGTCCTTGTTGTGTATTTAGACGGGCTTGATGAAGTACAAACAGCCGAGCAGATGTCCTGGGAGACAGCCAAACTTTCCCAGGAGGTGAAGATGGTTGACCTCAGTGTGTGTGTGTGTGTGTGTGTGCGCGCGTCCACTTCCAGTTAGTCAACTTTTAACCTCTTGACTCTAACTGAAAGTTCACCTCTGTGTCTCCTCCCCTCCAGAGGGGGGCGCTGTAGGGGAGACAGCCCACCTGGAGAGCGCCACCCAGCAGACGCTGCACTACACCCTGGCCAATCCACAGATCCAGCAGGTCCAGATCCACCGCATAGGGGAAGACGGGCAGGTTCAGGTGGTGAGTGGCCAAGCCTCTTCCTCCTCTCTCCCTCCAACGCTCCCCCTCTCTTTCGCTCTACTCATCCTCCTCCCTTTCTGTGGATCTCTGCCTCTCTCCTAACTCCTTGTCATAAGGAAATCCCAGGTGTGTGTGTGTGGAGGGGAGGGGGGGGGGGGTGTAAAGAAAACCACCTCACCACTTTAAAGACACTTTGTAACCTTTATTCACACACATTGCCCACCCACACACACTGAAAATGACACACACACACTCACACACCCGCAGACTTACAGCTCATCACAGGAAGTCGCTTTCGGGGGTTCTCCAGGCTCAGGGATTGGTCGACCCTCTGACAGCTGCAAGGGTCGGAGGTCAAGGTCAAGTCAAACAGAAGTGTGGGTGGGCATGCTAGCAGGAAGTGATTTGTCCAGACCTGTCTCCTGAGCACCTCCATATGTTCTCAACCCCCCCCCCCCCCACACACACACACACACACACACACATACATACATACAATATAAACAACATTTGATGTCATCTTAACTTCTTTCTCTATTTTCTCTACCCCTCCCTCTCCCTCTCTCTCTCTCTCTCTCTCTCTCTCTCTCTCTCTCTCTCTCTCTCTCTCTCTCTCTCTCTCTCCCTCTCCCTCTCCCTCTCCCTCTCTCTCTCTCTCTCTCTCCCTCTCTTTCTCTCTCTCTCTCTCTCTCTCTCAGATTCCTCAGGGTCATCTCCACATTGCCCAGGTGCCACAGGGGGAGGAGGTGCAGATCACTCAGGACAGTGAGGTAACCACATGTGTGTATGGGTGTGTGTGAATGAGAGTGATGATAGCAGTTCAGATAACATTCCGATGAAATGGTTGTTGTCTCTGGCAGGCTAACTCATCATGCAGTCTGCCTCTTTCTCTCTCTATCAGACTGCCTCTCTATCAGACTGTCTGTCTCTCTATCAGACTGTCTGTCTCTCTATCAGACTGTCTGTCTCTCTCTCTCTCCCCCTCTCTCTCTCCCCCTCTCTCTCTCTCTCCCCCTCTCTCTCTCTCCCCCTCTCTCAGATTGTCTCTTTCTTCATCATACTGATTGTCTCTCTCTCTCTCTCTCTCTCTCTCTCTCTCTCTCTCTCTCTCTCTCTCTCTCTCTCTCTCTCTCTGATTGTCTCTTTCTTCATCATACTTATTGTCTCTCTCTCTCTCCCTCTCTCTCTCTCTCTATCTCTCTGATTGTCTCTTTCTTCATCATACTTATTCTCTCTCTCTCTCTCTCTCTCTCTCTCTCTCTCTCTCTCTCTCTCTGATTGTCTCTTTCTTCATAATACTGATTGTCTCTCTCTCCCGATCAGTCTGTCTGACTGGCTTCCTGTCTGTCAGCCTTTCTTTCTCTCTCAGTCCTGGTAGTCAGGTCCTCCTCAAAGACATCCAGGACCGCCTGCTTCCAACAGCCTGTTTCTGCTGCCTGGTAACAGCATCTGTTAGTAGGATCTCAGCCAATCGTAGCCAGTTGGTTCTTGTGGGTCACCTGCACCATTGTAGCAGTGTTGTCCTGACAACACGAGAACCCCAGCAAACATCTGAGGGCAGTCTGTCAGGAGTTCCAGCTAGCTTGGGCAGTCTGTCAGGAGTTCCAGCTAGCTTGGGCAGTCTGTCAGGAGTTCCAGCTAGCTTGGGCAGTCTGTCAGGAGTTCCAGCTAGCTTGCTGAATAAGGTGGTTAGCAGCACCCCACGCTAATGGTACATTAACTACCATAGCAATACCAAGAGTAAAGACATTGTACATAGGAAGTGCTATGTAATGACATGTTAGTAAGTGTCAGCAGTGCAGCACTTATTGCAAAAGGGTAAGGGCACGTTGTAAAAAGGCAGTTGAAGGTTGCCAAGACAACATTATACCACGAAACCGCCATGAAGCGCAACTACACGTCTGTCGTCGTGACCGGGCGCTTCGCAAAAACTCTCACCCATACACGGAGAGTGAGGGAGGAGGGAGGAGACGGGGCGAGATAGGGAGCGAGGGACGGAGAGAAGGAAGGAGTGAGAGAAACAACAGAAATAGAGGAAGGCAAGCTCCAAAGCTTTTCCTGCTCTTTGTGGAGGAAGCCAGAAAAAGGCTTCTTTTTTTTTTTCCTCAATGATATTGTTTGTTTTTGGAGTTCAAAGCTTAGCAACAGAACCCCTGTTCTCCAGCCAGCCTGCCACTCTGAGCCTGTTTCATTAGAAGCAGGCTCTTCTCATCAAAGCCACGGGTCTCAGCGTGTTGGAGGAGGAAAGGAACTGTTTTGGAGAGATTACACGATTCTCTGTCCATATGGCAGACAGGAAAACGGTCTAGAAACAGTCTAGTAAGGACTGTGCGGACTGTGGCCAAGGGTTTGAGTAGAATAAACAGGGAGCATTAGGGGTTGGATCATGTGACCTTACTTGTGTGTGTGTGTGAGAGTGTAATTGTATGTATAGGATGTGGATTGTAATCTCAGGATATATTGATGGAGCTTTGTGTGTTTTTTGCGAGTGTGTGTGTTTGCCTGAGTGTGTGTGTCTGTTTGTGTCTGTTTGTGTTTGCTATCAGAGTGTTTGACTGTCTTTCCTCTCCCTCTCTTATTCACTCTCAGGGTAACCTCCAGATTCACCAAGTCCATGTTGGGCAGGATGGACAGGTAGGCTCTCTCTCTCACACACACACACACACACACACACCACACACACACACACACACACACACACAGACACACACACAACTGTTTGTCCGATCCTACAGTGTCTCTCTTCTCCCTCTTCACGGTAGATGAACGGCTGAATATTGCTGTGCCTTTCTCACGTCTTGTCCTGTGTGCTTACCCATTCAGCTCTCTCTCTCTCTCTCTCTCTCTCTCTCTCTCTCTCTCTCTCTCTCTCACACTCTCTCTCTCTCATCTCTCTCTCATCCGTCTCTCTCTCTCTCTCTTCTCTCTCTGTCACTCTCTCTCTCTCTGTCACTCTCACTCTCTCTCTCTCTCTCTCACGCTCTCTCTCTCTCTCTCCTCTCATCTCTCTCTCTCTCTCTCTCACTCTCTCACAGCTCTCTCATGCTCTCTCACTCTCTCTCTCTGTCTGTCTCTCTCTCTTTCTCTCTCTCTCTCTCTTTTCTGTCTCTCTGTCTCTGTCTCTCTGTCTCTCTGTCTCTCTCTCTCTCTGTCTCTCTGTCTCTCTCGCTCTCTCGCTCTCTCTCTCTCTCTCTCTCTCTCTGTCTCTCTCTGTCTCACTCTCTCACGGTGTTCGGGACAGTGGGATCTTCCTGTTTCTCAGTCACTTCCTGTAGGATCAAAGCCGCCGCCTGCCTCAAAGCAGGCGAGGCCTGTGAGCCTATCCCCGAGCCCAGATGGGCGCTGCATAAAACCCCACCAAAACCACATTTAATATTCCTGCCCATCCCCCTTCCAGACCATTCTCACGCTCCTCGCCACGCTCAGACAGCGAGATTCCTCCGGGAGCTTCCTCCAGATATCCAGTAGCCAGGCTCCGTCCGTACCTGGCCATACCTCGCGTGCACGCCAGAACGCGTGCGTGCACGCGAGGTTGTGGTGTTAGAAGTTTGTTTCGCCGACCTGGCGCTGGCTGGAGGTGTGGGATTAGTATTCCAGACCGTCTGTCCACTGGGATCTGGTTCTGGCTCCAATTTGGAGCCTAGAGTCAGATGAAACACTCTAGTTGTACACTCTGTTGTACAACATGGCTGTGTGAGATGCAACAGAGTCACTGATAGGCCAGTTCTGAATCTCCTAACTTTGGCCAGGTGTTGTGTCATAACTCTTAAATGTTACAAAGCAAATAAAAACAAATACATTCTATATAAATCAAGGGAGAGAGGAGAAAAGAGGAGAGTTCCAGTTTCCCAGTGCAGAGGAACACACCAAGGCCTGTCCTCCCCCTGGGGGATCCGGTCCAGACCCCCTCCTCTCTGTCTCTCTCCATCTTCATTCCTCTCCTTTCCTCTCCTTGTAGTTTCGCCGTTTGATTGTGTGTGTAAAATGATACCAGAGCAGAGCCAACACAAACACACAAAGACTGATTCTATGACCCCTTGTTCCAGGTCCGGCTTTCACACACACACACACACACTGCGGCAGTGTCCATGTGCTGGTCTATATCCAATGAGTGAGTCAGGAATAGCTGTAGCAGAGCTGACTGTCAGTATTGTTTTACTGTGAGGTGGGGAGTGTGTTGGGTCTGATATGACCCAAAGAGGATACACACACTCACAATCACACACACCCAACCCAAGCCAAGCGAGAGTCAGGGACCAGCTGGGGAGTAGGCCTGGAGGAGAAACCAGCGGTGAGGAGGTGTTGTGTGAAGAAACAAAGGACGACTGTGTGTGTCTGATGAGCACGCTGATGTGGACACCGAAGAGACACTCAGAGAGGACAACAGGGCTGTCCTGAGAGACGGAAAGGTCTCTCTTTCCTCTGCTCCCTGCCTCCCCCCTCTCCTCCCCTCCTCCTGTCCTCTGCTCCCTGCCTCCCCCTCTCCTCCCCCCTCTCCTCCCCCCTCTCCTCCCGTCCTCCTGTCCTCTCTCCCTGCCCCCACCCCCCCCCTCCCGTCCTCCTGTCCTCTGCTCCCATGCCTCCCCCTCTCCTCCCCCCCTCTCCTCCCCCCTCTCCTCCCGTCCTCCTGTCCTCTGCCCCACCCCCCCCTCCCGTCCTCCTGTCCTCTGCTCCCTGCCTCCCCCTCTCCTCCCCCTCTCCTCCCCCTCTCCTCCCGTCCTCCTGTCCTCTGCTCCCTGCCCCCACCCCCCCCCTCCCGTCCTCCTGTCCTCTGCTCCCTGCCTCCCCCCTCTCCTCCCCCCTCTCCTCCCCCCTCTCCTCCCGTCCTCCTGTCCTCTGCCCCCACCCCCCCCTCCTCGTCCTCCTGTCCTCTGCTCCCTGCCTCCCCCCTCTCCTCCCCCCTCTCCTCCCCCCTCTCCTCCCGTCCTCCTGTCCTCTGCTCCCTGCCCCCACCCCCCCCCTCCCGTCCTCCTGTCCTCTGCTCCCTGCCTCCCCCCTCTCCTCCCCCCTCTCCTCCCATCCTCCTGTCCTCTGCTCCCTGCCCCCACCCCCCCCCTCCCGTCCTCCTGTCCTCTGCTCCCTGCCCCCCCCCCCTCCTCCCCCCCTCCTTCCCTCTGCTCCCTGCCTCCCCCCTCTCCTCCCGTCCTCCTGTCCTCTGCTCCCTGCCTCCCCCCTCTCCTCCCCCCTCTCCTCCCGTCCTCCTGTCCTCTGCTCCCTGCCCCCCCCCTTCCTCCCCCCTCCTTCCCTCAGCTCCCTGCCCCTCCCCCCCTCTCCTCCCCCCCTCCTTCCCTCTGCTCCCTGCCCCCCCCCCCCTCCTCCCCCCCTCCTTCCCTCTGCTCCCTGCCCCCCCCCCCCCCCTCCTTCCCTCTGGTCCGCCTGTCCGGCCCTGCCTCCCCTTCTCCTCCCTCTCCTCTCCTCTTTTCATCTGTGCGCGCGCTATAGATAGCTTCTCCTGTCGGGGAGCATCTGGCTGCGTCCCTCGGAACATCGCTCTTCCCCTGCCTCCTCACTTCCTCTGCTCACAGCTGCTTTGGGGCCCCCTGGTGGAGCGGGTTCAGAGCGTGGGGGATGGCGGCGGCCGTGGGTGTGGATATACCCTCTTTTGCCCCATGTCTGCCTGGCTACACCCCCTGACTGACCCCTGCCTGCCCTCTGAAAGTCCCTTTCTCTAAAGGAGATATACTGCCTGCTAAGGGTGCGTGTGTGCATGGGTATGTATGTGCGTGTTTGTAAATCTGTCATTCTCCCCTCAGTTCTGTGTATGCAGAACACATGCATCTATTTCATACTGCCAAAGGGGAATGCTGGTCGTGAAACTGTCAAAGAAGTCGACCTGAGCCGTGGCCTGCCCTCCTAACCTCCCCTTATCTCCTGCCCTCCTAACCTCCCCTTATCTCCTGCCCTCCTAACCTCCCCTTATCTCCTGCCCCCTTGGTTCTGCTCAACACACACTGATGGAGAGAGGCAGGGCAGGAAACGGTACATGGACGAGAGAGAATGAGAGGGTAGCTGTCTGACGAGGCACACTCATACACACACACATGTACCTGCACACACATACACCCACACACACACACACACACTCAGTGTGTATCTTCACCCATCAACCCCCCCCCCCCCCCAACCCTGTCAGCGCATGTCGCTTGACATCCAAAAGCCTGCAGAGTTCTGCTGCTGTGGGTCTGTGTGGGAACCGGGTCACAGAACACTGTTCAGCTGGAGTTTCTCCAGCACAGACCCCTATAGGGCCAGAGCACACAGGACCTGACTGGGAGGGAACACTGGTCTGGATCTCCTGGTCCAGGATTGGTGCTGACAGTGTTAGAGGGGGCAGTGAGCACTCTTTGGTCAAGGAGAGAGGGAGAGGAGGGAGGGAGGGAGGGAGGGGAGGGAGGGGAGGGAGAGGAGGGAGGGAGGGAGGGAGGGAGAGGAGGGAGGGAGGGAAGGAGGGGAGGGAGGGAGGGAGGGAGGGAGAGGAGGGAGGGAGGGAAGGAGGGGAGGGAGGGAGGGAGGGAGGGAGGGAGGGAGGGAGGGAGGGAGGGAGGGAGGGAGGGAGGGAGGGGGGGAGAGGACATATAGATGTTTTATGAATGTTTAGTATGTGTTCATGTAATATTAAGGAGGGCAGGATCCTATTTCAAAGGAGCTTTAAGAGAGATCTGCTCAGTATCATCTGATCTCAGCAGCAACAACCTTCACAGACCGGACGCACCTCCATCAGTCAGTCTGTGTGTGTGTGTGTGTGTGCTGCAGTGCTACAGCCCAGGACATCTGTTCTCATTGGCTGGGCAGGGCTGCACATGCAGATGTTGTTTACAATTGTGAGGCTAGAAGGGGGTTCTGTCACAGTACTCTGTATCTCTCTATCTCTCTCTCTCTCTCTGTCTTTTCCTCCTCCTGTCTCTCTCTCTCTCTCCCTATTTCTCTTCCCCTCTTCCTGTCTTCCTGGCTCTCTCTCGCTCTCTACTTTACCGCGGCGTTCTTTTCATTTACGGGGATCTAAGAGCAAAGGAGGCAGCCTACCTGGGAAGATAAGAGGCAGCCTACCTGGGAAGATAGGAGGCAGCCTACCTGGGAAGAGAGGAGGCAGCCTACCTGGGAAGATAGGAGGCAGCCTACCTGGGAAGAGAGGAGGCAGCCTACCTGGGAAGATAGGAGGCAGCCTACCTGGGAAGAGAGGAGGCAGCCTACCTGGGAAGAGAGGAGGCAGCCTACCTGGGAAGAGAGGAGGCAGCCTACCTGGGAAGAGAGGAGGCAGCCTACCTGGGAAGAGAGGAGGCAGCCTACCTGGGAAGATAGGAGGCAGCCTACCTGGGAAGAGAGGAGGCAGCCTACCTGGGAAGAGAGGAGGCAGCCTACCTGGGAAGAGAGGAGGCAGCCTACCTGGGAAGAGAGGAGGCAGCCTACCTGGGAAGAGAGGAGGCAGCCTACCTGGGAAGATAGGAGGCAGCCTACCTGGGAAGAGAGGAGGCAGCCTACCTGGGAAGAGAGGAGGCAGCCTACCTGGGAAGAGAGGAGGCAGCCTGGAGCGGCCTCGTAAAAGAGCGTGTGTGCTTGCGTGTGTGCTTGCGTGTGTGCTTGCGTGTGTGCTTGCGTGTGTGCTTGCGTGTGTGCTTGCGTGTGTTCTTGCGTGTGTTCCCGGTGACTTTGATACGGTTGAGAGAGAGCTGGAACGACAACTAGAAGGAGAAGGTTTTTTTTCCCTCTCACATATGGGTGGACACTCACATATAAACACACAGTTCCAGGGCAGAGACGTTCTTGGAAGCTGTGGCATTTCTCATTTCTCACAATTTCTCCCCCCCCTTGAGATTGAAAGAGAATGTCTGTCGTACTCTCCAGCTGAAGATCATTGTGTTCCTGATGAGGAAATCACCCAGCCAACACATCATGACTTGTTGATTTGTATATACAAGGTTTCAGTATTAACTAAATACATGTGCATTGTAAGACCATGTTAGAGATGGGAGAGAAAGGGAGTGAGAGAGGGAAAGAGGGGGGGTGACTGAGAGGATCGTGGTTGCTCTGTTACTTATTGTGTTTCAGTCTGGCCTTGCTGAATGATTTTAACATCAAGCTGCTGTTGCTGTAAATCTCCAGTCTCCAGCACTGCTGAAAGCATTACGGCATGAGCTTGATTTATTCTTCTCTTTTCTTCTGGGTCATTTTGTTATTTTCAGAAGGTCGTGGCAACTAGCAAACTCTGCAGTGAATTTAAGATGTTCTTGATTTCTCGACAGATCCTCTCCAGGCAGGCGTTTTCTGGCAGGGCAAGGAACCACCATGTAGACCAGGCCCCTCCTCCTCCTCCCCTCCTCTCCTCCTTTCCATCTCCTGTCCTCCTCTCTGCATTGCTTCTCCTCTCCTCTCCTCTACTCGTCTGTACTCTCAGCCCTTGATGGTCAGCCAGCACATACAATTTAAGAGACCCTATCCAACTAACCCAAGGTCAACAGTAACTAATGCACTTAAGATGCACCAACTGTCAGGCGTTATCCAGACAGGGAAGTCCTCTCTGGTCAGTCTTGATTATTTAGTCTAACTGGTGCCAGCCCTTACAAATCACCAACATGTACAGGCAGTGGAAGTGTCCAATCATGTTAGAGTATCCAAACAAGTGATTGGATGAGGAACTGGGGAGTGGAGCAGGGTTCCTGTGTAATCGCTGGCAGTATTTCCCAGGGTGTTCCGTCTCTGGAGCTCTCTGTGAAGGACTGCACACAGCTGGGACGGGGTCTGCTCCCTCACGGAGACTGAGCCCCGACCTTTCATCCGTCCAGACGAGTGTTTGTCAACCCCATGGTACACACACACACACACACCTGGCATTTGGAGTTTTGTAATTTGTCTTTTATTGGCTCCAGTGGACACAAAGTGGTCCCACGCGAGGACACGAGAGCATGTCTGAGGCTTGTTCTAAAGGAGTCATCCTATGCTCATTCACAGTGT
>CM042870.1:18520642-18553142 GCA_023658055.1 Thaleichthys pacificus
TGCTAGCATAGTGTGTCACGTCAGTGAAAGTATGCATGTGTATGTTAATGTGTGTACATGTGTGCGTGTTAACACATGTGGACGATCGGCGCCCCAGTACTTCGTGGTCTGGGCTTCATCTTGATCTGAGCAGCAATCAGAGCGTTTATTTACCTTGCGTCTCTCAGCAGAGCATGTGTGTGTGTGTGTGTGTGTCCTGCTAGACCATGTGTTGAAATGCTTGATTGTACACAGAGATCCTGGAAGCAAACAGCTGAGTTAACTCTATACTCTAGACCAATCACGGTGAACTTTTGACCCAATGCTAGACCAATCACAGTCTGACATCATGAGATTCTGAGTCTCAAACATAAAGCTTTTTATCGGGACACACCCACACAGACCAATAATGTCACCATCACATGTCAGATCAAGGTTAGACCCACACTCCTGATAAGTGTTGAATCAAGAGAAACATTCCTAACAGATGGTAGCGTTTATGCTAGCTTTTGAAAAAAGGACTTATTTTATTTATTTATCTACACATTTGTTTTCGTTCTTTTTATTGAATGGTTTCCATTACACAGCCTAGATCAAATGGAGTACCAAACACACACACACATAAGATTATATTCCTCACAGGAACGTCTGGTTGCCGGGCGGATGTCCGCTGTGTGGAGAGTTCAGATGTTAGCGGACAGCACACAGGCCAGACCAAGCCAGGGGCTGGCAGCCTGCTCTCTCAAGGTCCTCACAAAATCCTCACCGCACACCAGAGGAGTCTGACTACATTTACATTTAGTCATTTAGCAGACGCTCTTATCCAGAGCGACTTACAGTAAGTACAGGGACATTCCCCCCGAGGCAAGTAGGGTGAAGTGCCTTGCCCAAGGACACAACGTCATTTTGGCATGGCCGGGAATCGAACTGATTAATAGCCCGACTCCCTAACCGCTCAGCCATCTGACTCCCTGTTATATGTTAGACTATATGCCGTATTCAAACGGGATCGACATTGCCACGGGTCTGGGGGCTTCGCACCTCTGTCTGGTGTCAGTGTCTGCATGGACGGTGTGTCGTGAGGCTCAGAGATTTGCAGGTCAGGGAGGTCAGGGTTGTATGGTCATGGTCAGGGTTTTAGGGTCTGATCTCCAGGGTTAGGGGTGGAGTTTGTGGGTCAGGGTCAGGGAGGTCAGGGTTATAAGGTCACACGGTTATGGATTTCCAGGTTCAGGGTTAGAGGTGTGTTTTGTGGGATCAGGGTTAATGTTAAGGAGAGCAGGCCACACAGACACCCAAACCTGAACCTTTGTGTTGCTGCCACTAGCAGAGCCCTGGGGCCACAATGTAGCTGGACTGGGCTGCGGGCTTCCCTCCAAGCCTGGTTGAGGAGCCCTGGTGTACACACACAGGTGTGTGTCAGGGAGATTTGGCTTGTCTGTAAGGAAGGGATGAGTCAGGTTCCTCCACTGGGGCCATCTATCAGGGATGAGTCATCGCCTACAGGGGCTTCACCCTCCTCTGTTACCTCCTCTGTCAACTGAGCTCAGATACGAAGATAAAAGATCTGTCTGCACTTACTAACCTCCCCTCTCCTCTCTCGCTCGCTCGCTCTCTCTCTCTCTCTCTCTCTCTCTCTCTCTCTCTCTCTCTCTCTCTCTCTCTCTGTCTCTGTCCCACACACTCTCTCTCTCTGTCTCTGTTCAACACTCTCTCTCTCTCTCTCTCTCTCTCTCTCTCTGTGTGTCTCTCTGTCTGTCTCTGTCCCACACACTCTCTCTCTCTCTGTCTCTGTTCAACACTCTCTCTCTCTCTCTCTCTCTCTCTCTGTGTGTCTCTCTGTCTGTCTCTGTCCCACACACTCTCTCTCTCGCTCCCTCTCTCTGTCTCTGTCCACTCTCTCTCACTCTCTCTGTCTCTGTCCAACTCTCTCTCTCTCTCTCACTCTCTCTCTCTTTCTCTCTCACTCTCTCTCTCTCTCTCTCTCTCTCTCTCTCTCTCTCTCTCTCTCTCTCTGTGTCTCTCTTGCTCCTCCCACGTTTCTCTTTATCGTTCCAATCTCTCTTTTTTACTGCCTTCTTCGGTTTCCTCCTTTTTCATTTTAAAACACTCTCTCCTCTTCTCCTCCACGCCTCGAGTTCCTGTCGACGACTCTCATGTTTCTCTCCCCGATATTACCCCTCCTTCCATCTTTCCCTCCCTCTTTCTCACCTTTTCCTCTCCTCTCTCTCTTCCCTCTCGCCTGCAGGCGGGGGAGCTGACTCCAGCCCTCCAGGGGGAGATGGAGGTGAAGGAGAGCATCCAGCTTCCCACAGGGGAGAACGGGGAGGTGGTGCAGATCGTCAGCTGAGAGGCCAAGACCCTGCCGTCCAGCCCGGACACAGGACCCAGGACACGGGGGAGGACAGGAAGGGGAGAAGGGAGGGCCTGTGGGAGGATTATCCAGTCAGACACACAATTGAAGACGGTCAACGATGGAAAAAGGAACACGTTTCCGCACTAATGTAATTAAACAAATGTGCTTGAACATGCAGAGGACAGTATCGTAGAGAGACTAGACCCAGCTCCGCCCGGCTGCCAGTCTGCCTGCATGGTTCTAATGGGCCTGACTCCTGTTGCCGGGCCAGGCCAGAGTGGTGGTGCCCGGCCCAGCTGGGTTCAGACCCCAGGATCAGAGGCCCCACCCTGGGAGGATGCTGTTCAGTTGGACCCACCACACTCCCTGAGCCCGGGAATCATCCAGGGGGGAGCTCGTGCCGGAGACCCCTGGCCAAGATCAACCCCAAACACCCTTTACGGATATGTTTATTCCTGGACACCCACATCTCCATCAAACAACCTGACAACTTTGCACAATGTTGCTCTTCTGTGCTACTCTCTAGAAGTCTTGTGGTTGCAGTCTGCACTATGGTGGAGGTAGCTTAAGACGGTTGTTCTTAGTTTCAACTGACTGTCTCTAGTCCCTGTTTCTCTTTCTCCGTCTCTCTCTCTTATTTGTCAGGATTTTGTCATGTCATGGGCCCATCCCAGCGTGTTCATCTCCAAGCTTTTGCCTATTGGTTAAACCCACATCGTTTTGGTTTCTTTATTCAGTGTAGTCCTTCCCAATTATAACATGCTGAGATATTTGTGGAACTTTTTAGTTGGAGGTAGCACAAACACGCAGTTGACAGGATGTTAATACAAGTTATATGTCAAAAAGGTTTCGGTTTGTTTTTGTTTCTGCTGTGCTTCTGTGAAAGACACATTCATGCGAATAAACTATTTTGTGGTCGCTATAAAAACAATGTATTTGTTCATCAGTCTGTATTTGCGTGTACTGTTAACATGAACGTTGTAACGGCGGCCTACTTCAGAAGGTCGGTCAACAACGTTAATGACGGTTACTTCGGACAAACCAGAAATAGGTTGTGATGAAGATGCTGAGAGGGGGATGTGAAACAATACTGTTGGACCCAAGATTTACTACTCTGGTCAAATGGTGTTATGAAATGTTTAGAACAAGCTCCTTCCAGAGTTCCCAGGATTGCTGCTACTGTGATTTAGGACAGCTGATGGACTCGATTAGCAGAGAGAAATCCAAATGAATGATGCATGATTACATATATCACATTACATGTGTGTTTATGTTTGGTTATGTGCATGTGTGTTTGCACATACGTGTGTGTGTGTGTGTGTGTGCCTGTCTGCATGTGTGTGTACCCTAGTCACGGAGAAGTGATGCTGCCGTTCTAGTGATGAATATCTTTTCAGACAGTGAGAAGGAGATACATGGGACTCGTTGGAGCACTTGGGTGCACTCTGGGAGATTTCCCACGCATGGTGTGATGTCATGGTGTATTTTGGAAGAGCAGCAAGAAGCAGTCATAGAGCAGAGCTTGATAAAAACATCTCCACATCTTTCTACTGTTTCCCTTTGTTTTCCCTCCGTCTCCATCTCTGTCTGCCTCACACTGCCCCCCCCCTTCTACCTCTCTATCTTTCTCTCTTATTCTTTATCTCTATCCCACACTCTCTGCTTGTGTAGGAGTGACCCTAGTCATGGATGCCCCGTTCTCCTTCTTCCCCTCTCCATCTCCTCAAATGCGGGAAGTAAGACTTATTTTTTATTTTTTGGACACAGTCCTGGGCCCAGGGCCATGAGACTGGAACTGTTGCTCTTCCAGCCATCCCCATGGCGATAACAGCCAGCAGTGAGGGATGGAGGGACGACAGACCAGGAGAGAGGAGATGGACAGAGCCCAGGGTGAGAGAGTGTAAACCATCAACACCAACATCTAATTCCCAGGCCTGGCTGTTGGCTTGTTAGTTGGTCAAACCCAGAATAGCTCACTGGGGGGGATGCGCCAAGCCCATTCACACTGTTCAGCTAACGCTAACCCTCTCATTTGTTGGTGTTTCCGACATGAACGCTACTCAGAACATCCCCCCATCTGCCTGGGTTTACAATGCTGGGACAGACATCCTGGGATATGTAAAAAGGCCGTTGGACATATTTTGGATTGAAAACAAACGGGCGCTGCCAGAGAGCATAAATCATCAGCTGTTACACAGGACTCCCCAGGGAGTGGATGTGTTCCAGGGCCCACAGAACACTTACACCAGCTCTGGGACGTTGAGGTTTACTGCTGCAGTTTCCTCACCAGTCTTCTCATGCGTTGGGCCTGGGTGTACTCCAGGAACACTTCCAGCACCTTGGCCTGGTGACATGCAGCTCATGTTTGTGAATGCTAGTGGTGTAACAAGCACGAATCACAGCCCACAGATCTACCGGAAGAAATGTGTCAACATTTTACAAGTCATAACATTTAAAGACCAATCATTTCTTAAACTATAAAAATCGAGTTGCGCAGGTGTGTGCTGCATGGCATCACATTCCAGGACACAAACGGTAGTTGCAGTATTAACACGCACTGTAGGATGTCTGATGTCTCGAGTGATGGGATTCTTGGGCTAACTTTATTTTCAGGTGTATGATAGTATATAATAACAAAATTCAAGTTCAATAAAGCATCGTGTACACAAATCGCCTTGAATTGGTCCTAAAAGAAGGCGCGATAGTAGCGCGCGCAGCAGGAGGAGGATTCGAGAAACTGAATGACCAACAGAAGTGGAGAGGAGGGATGGACTGTAGAGACGAGACGAACATCTGAAAACTGTTGTTTTTGTAAATCAGTGATAGTCTCCATCTTAGCTTGAACTTCTCTGATTTGAGCGTTGGGGGTGAGTTTGTGTCTTTGTGACTGTGTGCGTAATTCTATCAGTCTACTTCGCGGCGCGATGTCCTGGACGTGAACTCGGAAAGTTTTGACGTGTGTAGCCTACTGTCTGTATGAGAACACTACTGTATTAATGTGTATAGTAACGTGTTACAATAGACAGGTAAACTACATTGCGAAATAGTTTAGAAATAGCATACTTTCGCAAGGGACGTTATCAAACGCGTGATCACTGACACATGATGATATCGCTGTTGCATCCAATCGCGGATATCATTGGATGTCATGATTGTCCCACCCGATGTTGCTAGGCTACAGATACCTATGGATTTGTTTACACCTGCCACTTGTTAGTTGATGAGCTCACTAGTCAAGCAGCATTGTCGTCCCTGCAGTCCGGTAGGCTGTACGGGAGCATATTATCTCAATAAGGGGAATTGGTCAAATAGAGGAGGTTAGCGAACGGGTGGGAATTCCTTCTTGTTGAACATACTCGCACAATGGGTTGACTGGAAGTTCATCAACATTGTTCTCGCTTTCCTCCATTGTAAGGTACCCTAACTGATTTATTTCGTCACTAACGCAAATATATGCAAATCAGGTGTGTTAAAGTAGGGCTGGAGAGCCCGGAAGTGTATGGAAGGGCTCTACAGTTGGGCGCGTCTTGCTTAAAGATTGTCCAAAGGAGGACATGAAGAAGTTTAGCATTTGATATAACCAATATAAGTATCAATACCTTTGTTTGAGCGATCATTATAAAAGAGTATATTCAAGTAATTGTGTCATTCATTTCGGTCACAGTTGCAAATTGTGTACAATCCAGTACTGTAAATGAATTCATAAGCGTAATTGTGAGACTGGCTCGTTTTATGAGATCAAAACGAGTCTCAAAATTGTTGCCCTGTAGCTATAAATAGTATTTGTTAATTAATTTATTTACTCACTCACTTCTATCCATATTGCAACCACGTTTTGCAGACAGCCAGCTGTACCCATTTCACATCTCCAGGTGGGTAACTGCTTCAACTGACCTTACACTGTAATACAGTAGTGTGGAGAGAGGCTAAGTTAATAAGGTGTACAGTAACTGATCTTCAATGTAATATGTAGGTCAGGTAGAGAATGACAGAACTAGATGCTCTTGTGTTCACACTTTGTAAAACATTTTTTTAAACACGCCTACTATTGAATGGTCTTTTGTTATCAGACCCGAGAGAGTGTCAGAGGTTCGTCCAGTATGGAGCAGATTTCGGGTGAGAGAGGTGTGGATAGCATGGGTGAGCTACGCCCCCCCCCCCCCCCCCTATATAGTGTCACGTGACAAGGAAAGGAAACTTGCTTCATCTTGCTCTTTTCATTGACGTTTGGAGAGGCTGTGTTTGATTGTCCGCTTATCTTTGTTATGATTACAGTAGGCTGTAGTCAGGTGGTGGTATGCAGAGAAGAGCAGGGTCTCTGGGCTCAGCCAGGGGAGAGACCAGGAGAAATCCTCCTCTGACAGACACAAACATCTCACCTTATCTGGTTACAGATGTATGTGTGTGTGTGTGTATATGTGTATATGGCAATGTGTCTCGCCCTGTGAACTGGGAGTGTGGGGGTGTTTATAAGGGCTTGTGGTGTGACGGGTGTGACTGGAAGCAGCCTAGATCCCATGGTGTGTATGGTCTGTGTTGGAACACTGTGTCCCAGACAGACTCCAGGGTCATGCCCTTCCAGTCTTCTCAAAAGCCAAATCATTTAGCAGCTCGCTTAAAACCAGTCAGCGTGATCCAGACAGCTACTAGACAGACAAGAGAGAGGGAAATCACCCCTGAGTTGTCTCTCTGGCTAGACAGAGGGAGGGAACGTGAAGGAGTACATTAATGAGCAGGTATGTTATGACTTATAGAAAAGGGGAGAGATAAAGAAACCGAAGATTGAAGAGACCAATTATGCTTCTGTGGGAATTGGTTTCTGTGGCAGCAGGTTACACGACACCAGCTAGACCGTAGAGGAGGGCTGTCCAATGAGAGGCGGAGGGAACAGGAGTTCAAAAAACACGAGGGGGATTTGGGGGAAGAGAGGTAGGGATCATGACAGAGGGCTCGGATACAAATTGAGAGAAGACTATGGTAAAGGAGGGGGGGATGAGATGGAGTGGTGCAGGAAAAGAGGTCATTAGAAGGACAGATCGAGAGAAAAGATGAGTTTAAAAGGTGATGTTTCAGAGAAGGGGGGGGACGGGGGAGCTGTGTGTTCCCTGAATCAGGACCAGCTGGTTGAGGTTGTCTCCGGTGCTTGGCAGATGATATCCTCTCAGAGATGTTAACTGGAAGTGGTAGTGATAGGTGCCTTAAGAGAGACCATCAGAATATCCCACAATGCAGCTGACTGACAGAGCCTGACATTAGCCTTGAGCATCTACTGTAGGCAACAGTAAATGATGTGGATGCTATGTTACAAGGATTTAGACAACATGGGGATAGTGTGTCACAAGGCTTGCCTAAGGCATGCCAAGCTTCATGTTAAAAGATGAGTTCTATCTGTTATTTTGATTTGACCTAAAGACTTTTCAGATGATGTTGCTATGGAAGCGGCATCGGATGTGGACGTATGCCACATGTGTGAAAGGAGTTGCCGCGGTGAGACTCGGCGCCGTCAGCACAACTTCCTGTCTGTGTGGCGTTGTGGGCGCTGGGTGCATAACAGCGGCCAACCACCAATATGCTCCTGAAAAGCCACTCCCCCCACCCCACCTCCAGGCAGGGATCAATGCCCCATCAGTGAGATGTACTGTAACCCCCCGCTCTTCCCCCTCTGAGGCAAGGCTGTCACGTGCTGAGGCTCAGGCTAATGAGCTCCAGAGTGTGTGGTGGTGTTGTGAAGGAGAGAGAGAGGGATCTGATGCAGGGCTGAGTAAGAGAGGGATCTGATGCAGGGCTGAGTAAGAGAGGGATCTGATGCAGGGCTGAGTAAGAGAGGGATCTGATGCAGGGCTGAGTAAGAGAGGGATCTGATGCAGGGCTGAGTAAGAGAGGGATCTGATGCAAGGGCTGAGTAAGAGAGGGATCTGATGCAGGGCTGAGTAAGAGAGGGATCTGATGCAGGGCTGAGTAAGAGAGGGATCTGATGCAGGGCTGAGTAAGAGAGGGATCTGATGCAGGGCTGAGTAAGAGAGGGATCTGATGCAGGGCTGAGTAAGAGAGGGATCTGATGCAGGGCTGAGTAAGAGAGGGATCTGATGCAGGGCTGAGTAAGAGAGGGATCTGATGCAGGGCTGAGTAAGAGAGGGATCTGATGCAGGGCTGAGTAAGAGAGGGATCTGATGCAGGGCTGAGTAAGAGAGGGATCTGATGCAGGGCTGAGTAAGAGAGGGATCTGATGCAGGGCTGAGTAAGAGAGGGATCTGATGCAGGGCTGAGTAAGAGAGGGATCTGATGGAAGTCTTTGAAGAACACGGTCTTGAAAAACGTTGAGTGCAATCAAGACCAAGTCTTTTGTGACTTGCTGTGCCAGAGCCGTGATATGAGAGAAGAGAGCAAGGAGCGAAAAGTCGAGGAGGGGGTGAAAACCATGGAAACCCTTCAATGTCACAGCAATACTCTTTCCATGCCGTGTTGCAGTATCCAAGAGGTATGGGGGGGGGGGGGGGGGGCGGCGTGGCGGAGGTCTAGAGGCACTTGTTTCATGGAACGAGGGTGTGAGAGTGCGAAAGGCAGAACAGGAAGAGCTCTACAACCAGAGGGTTCCGCCACCAGGAAGTGAATGTGATCATGTTTCAAAGCAGTGCTGAAGAGTAGTTGAACAGGGCCAACATCTAAAACTATTAAATGCCTACATTAGTTTTACAGGTTAAGTGTTGGCGTGAGGCGCCATTGTATTGGCCAGAGTGTTTGTGAACGCCTCTTTGTTTTAGGGACAAACTTCCCACCATCTGGTTTTGCTCTCCTGTGATCGCACAATCAATGTGTAGAGCAAACCAGGAGGGAGTTATTATACACACACACACACACACACACACTTACTGGTACGTGGACATCCATACACACACAAGTACACACACACACACACACAAGACCCACTGTAAAGTATCGCAGTTAATCAAAGCTTTCCTGTGTTTTTGTTAGCGGTCATTGGCTGGTTGAACTTAAAGTCCAGCCAACCATATTTCTGTTATTTAGCTCTCTCTGCTTCTCCTTCTCTCTTCCTGTCTTTTCTCCTGCCCGCCCCCCTATAAAGCTGTGCTCCACAGCGGCTAATACACTGTCAGCCATTAAAGTTATGATGGCTATGAACAGACGTCTTCTCCATGGGTGGGAAGTCATTTGTCTGGGGCTTCTGCGGCTCTCACACACTTAGTTAAGAGTCAGTGAGACAGTGTGAGCATGTGGGTCGTTAGCTGGGAAGGAGCTCCGGGTTGTTCTGTACAGCAGATGAAGTGAGGGGACTGGGGAGGACAGGGAAACCAGCAGCATTCCTGCCCCTCACTGCTTAGAGTGCTACCTGAAGATGGATTGGCACAGACATGACACAGGATTCCTGGGAATGCAAGGTGTGGTGTGTGTGTGTGTATAGGCATGTGTGTGTGTGTGTGCGCATTTTAGCATTTGAGTGTGTTGGCATGGGTGGATGCCAGCATGTGTGTGTGTGTGTGTGTGTGTGTGTGTGTGTGGTGTTCACAGGGCCTCATCGGGGTGTTCTGATAACTAACAACTTTGCTGCCTCCGACTGGAACGTTTACAAGAGAAGCACAAGTGGTATATTCCCAACGCCGCTGACAGTAGAGTCCACTAGGGATACCCTCTGACCCCTGACCCCAGGCAGGGCTGTCATTGGGCCAAACAAACAGAGGAGGAGGGGCTACATGGCGCCAATATGTGTACAATCAATCCCTCCGGACGAGTCCTAGCAGAACATGTTGCATTAATCTGAACCAGAACATACGGGCTGACCCAGCACATGGCTTGGCCGGTGGGGGCAAGTCCGTTTACGGCTAAAGAGGCCAGGATGGGGTTCATTCGCTCCAGAAGGCCGGATCTCTCAGCTCATCCACAGACGTGGATTTCCTCACAGAGGATTTCAAATCCTCTGTGAGGCTTATTATCGTTAGTAGCAACATAGCCTTGAAGTGTCCATAGAACAGAGAAACAATTCGTTCAGATTTACTTCTTGGCAAGTGCTGCGTTTGGCTACAGAGCAGATGGAGCACATGCGTTAGAAAAATAGCATTAATGTTCTGGGATTCCTCTCTGTGGACAGCACACTGCTCTGGGCTGTAAACCTGGACCAGACAGTTTTACATGAGGTCTCTGTGCTGGTGTGTGGAGTTTTCCATCACTTGACAGGTTTCTGTTCTGGGGCTTGATGAAGTTTTATGTTGCGTTCCTTTGCTAGTCAGACGCCAGAACCACGGGCAGAAACACACAGTGTCTCGTACATCACATCCAACCCACCAGTACCAGCATTTGGTATGCAGAACGGTATGCCAATCATTTGGACTGTTCATGTAGGCCTATATGGACCTGTACCAGTGTCAGTGGGCCAGCACTCACCAAGACTGTCATCTCGAATTACCAAATAACACACGCAGTCGAATAATGAGACACAGTTGGAAAATGAGACACATAGTCAGTTAATGTCCCTTTGCTAACCACCAAGATCAAGCCCCACTTCAGGTTTGGGAGAATGTCAGATAACGTGACTAGCTCGCACAGCTGTCTGTAAGGACCCAGCACCGTCGAGATGAACGCCCTGCCAATAGTAGTAACATCCCCCAGATAAAGAAGGACTCTGGAAGAGGACTCTGGAGAGCAAGTCTGGGTTATTAGAGATCTAACTCCTCCAGGGCTGTATTTATTCAGCCTCTGAAGTGACTGCCTCTGCTGTGTGGACTTATTTTGATTAGACATTAGATCCTGGTCATTACTTGATCCATCTCTCTATTAGATGGGTGGTTATAAATCGCTTCAATCCTTCTTCCCTGGTGATTGCTTCCACATGGTTGTAAGTGGGGATGGTGCGGAGGCCCGCACTGGAGTTGAGGCTGGGCCGAGGTCTAGACTGGGGCTGGGGCTAAAGCCAGGGGCCGGAGAGAAGGGGCCGAGGTCTAGACTGGGGCTGGGACTGGGGCCGGAGAGAAGGGGCCGAGGTCTAGACTGGGGCTGGGACTGGGGCTAAAGCCAGGGGCCGGAGAGAAGGGGCCGAGGTCTAGACTGGGGCTGGGACTGGGGCCGGAGAGAAGGGCCGAGGTCTAGACTGGGGCTGGGATGGGGCCGGAGAGAAGGGGCCGAGGTCTAGACTGGGCTGGGACTGGGGCTAAAGCCAGGGGCCGGAGAGAAGGGGCCGAGGTCTAGACTGGGGCTGGGACTGGGGCCGGAGAGAAGGGGCCGAGGTCCTAGACTGGGGCTGGGACTGGGGCTAAAGCAGGGGCCGGAGAGAAGGGGCCCGAGGTCTAGACTGGGGCTGGGACTGGGGCTAAGCCAGGGGCCGGAGAGAAGGGGCCGAGGTCTAGACTGGGGCTGGGACTGGGCCGGAGAGAAGGGGCCGAAGTCTAGACTGGGGCTGGGGCTAAGCCAGGCTGGAGAGAAGGGGCCGCGAGGTCTAGACTGGGGCTGGGACTGGGGCTAAGCCAGGGGCCGGAGAGAAGGGGCCGAGGCCTGGACTGGGTTGAGGCTGAGGCCGGGGCTACACAGGGCTGCTGTATGTGACGGTGTGGGGGGCTGGGACAGCCTCCAATGGGTCCCCCAGGATGGTCCTGGGAGGGGAGACACGCTCACTGATTAGAAGGGATAATGTAAGCACTGCTGCCCTGGAAGGGGATGGGGGGGGGGGGGCGGAAAGAGAGAGAGAATATGAAAATAACACTCCATGCGTGCCAATGTGTGTGTGTGTGTGTTTGTGATTAGCACCCATATAATATACTCAACTGGAATTTCTCACCGTGGGTCTTACAAAGCTTCTGCCAGAGTCCTCTGTGTGTGTGTGTGTGTGTGTGTGTGTGTGTGTGTGTGTGTGTGTGTGGATGCAGTTTGAGAGAGCCAGGGCAGGGGGCCAGGTGGGAGCTCTTACAGGAGGGATTGGATGTGTCCATGAAACCCCCTGGAGCAGGGCTGGGCTTCTCTCCCAGGTGGGTCTGCAGCTCCAAAAACGATCTGTGTTGGACACATGGAAGAGAGAAAGGGACAGAGAGAGAGAGAGAGAGAGAGAGAGAGAGACAGACAGACAGACAGACAGACAGAGAGAGAGAGAGAGAGAGAGAGAGAGAGAGAGAGAGAGAGAGAGAGAGAGAGAGAGAGAGAGAGAGAGAGAGAGAGAGAGAGAGAGAGAGAGAGAGAGAGAGAGAGAGAGAGAGAGAGAGAGAGAGAGAGAGAGAGAGAGAGAAGACAGGGAAACCAGCTGGAGGCTTTCACACGACAACAACGTACAACACAAAAACAACTACTTTCCCCTGAAAATGAGAGGTGTGATTGGAGGACAACTTTAAACGGACTGACGGGGGTTTGACAGAGGAGATTCACAGCAGATAGGAGTGGAGACGTCATATTTTGACTTGCTGTGTCTTGTTTAGATAGGCCAATTCAGTTTCTCACTGCCCAAATATAGTCATTGTGGAATGTTCTGGGTTCATGAGACAACTGGATCAGATGTTAACTGCTTGCAGAGCATGGACAACTTCAAACCTGAGTGATTGCGGTTGTTCGTTTATTAGATATATTTAATGATAACCACAGCATTTTTTCTTCTTCACAGCGATATGTGGATTGTTGCTATAGGGAGAGTTTCAAGGGTGCGCTATCATTCTGGTATTAATACTCTCACGCTTTCAGATAAGTTGTTTCTCTTGTGTATGGGGCAGTTAGTCCTGCAACTTGGCTGTTTCTGAGCAACCCTTGGCCCAATTGACTGTTTTGCTTTTACAAGGTCACATATTTAACCTTGAGTATATCAAATGTATTTCTGATTGCTGGTGGAATGGTTTCGCTGAAGGTTTTCGTGTCAAGAAACAGCTTCCCAGATAGCATTGCAGCACAATTACCCACCCTTTGGAGACAGGCGTCTGAACCCCCCCACCCCACCACACACACACGCACACACACACGCACACGCACAAGCACACGCACACACACGCACACACACACACACACACACACATCTATACAGAGGTGTTAGGGACCAGTAACACAACTGGGGCTGTTAGGGACCAGGGACACCACCATGGCCTGTGCTCTTCCCATGTCAGCGCCCTCCACAGGACCACAGAGCCAGGACCACTTTATGACCCAAACCATGAGCGGTGTGGGAGAGAAACCAAATAAATGTTTCCAGATCTGTGAGCATCTCATCTGAGGAGAGATGTTAATGTTTTCAGACTGGTGGTATTCTGCGTGAAGTTAAAAGCTATGTTGCCAAACTCGCCAAGGTCGAACCAGTTCCTGAAGATAACGTCTTTTTTGGCTTCCAGAGTATTTTGAGAACATGACAACACTGATTAGATACACACATCCAAACAAATAGCAGGTTTGGGTCAGTACACTTCACAAACAACTAGACATGATGGGTTTACTGCCATTGGATCCCTAAACACCCACCTCCAATCTCTCTACTCTTGTCTTTTTCCCCTCTTTCATCTACTGTCTATTCTTTCCTGTTTTTGTTCAACCGTTTCACCTGTGAGCCTGTCGTCCCTCCCATCTGCCTCCATCTCCCCCACCCTGCGTCTCTGCCTGTGGCTTGTCTGTGTACATATTACATAGCTTGTATAAGTAACTCAACTACTGTACTGTAATTGCCCACAATGCCTTCCATATGGGGGGTTGTTGTAGTGTTCTGTTCCAGCCCTGTCCTCTGGTTCTTGTCTGTTGTACCCAGGGCATGGGTCCCATGCCTGGGACACATGCTGACTGAGTTAGCCTAACCCAGCTTTGCTCTCAGTTCTACTGTTAGGGGGGGATGATTTCTGTTGATGTACCAGGGGCGAGAGAGAGGGGCGAGAGAGAGAGAGCTCTCACATCGCTGCCACAAACAATCACAAAACGATCGCCGTCTTCCCCCGCCCCAGCGTCCCGCGCTATAGTGCGAGGCTGCTTCTTAATGAACTTAAGCTGTTTACTGACTGTTTATGGCTGCCGTCTGACAGTACTTTGTGTTTTTTGTTATGGTTCTGTTTTTGATGTGTTTGATGGTGGTAAAGTACATGAGGGACTTTCATTAAATGAAAGCAGGAGAGTGATGAGCGTTCAGCCTGAGGTGCCCCTCCCTGCCCCTCCCTGCTCCTCCCTGCTCCTCCCTGCTCCTCCCTGCTCCTCCCTGCTCCTCCCTGCTCCTCCCTGCTCCTCCCTGCTCCTCCCTGCTCCTCCCTGCCCCCGGGTGACAGGCTCTGAGGAACAGTCTCGTCACCGCAGAGCCTCGGCAATTCCGCTGGCTCCGGTTCCACGTGACCGAGAGGCTCGTCTCGATCCGAGAGGTCTTGTCACAGCTTTCCAAGCCCGGATTAGATGTTAGGGTTGTTGCTGTTCTGATAATCGGAGTGTCTCGTGCTTTGAATTGAACGTTCCTCTCCTCCACGTTAAGCTGTGGGTTCAGTGAGTTGAGCGTTAGGCCCGGCCAGCTGAGCTCTGCAGAGAGAGAGGCTGCTCCCCTGTCAGGCTTCTCACAGACGAACACCACTCATTGTGTTTCTGAGCTGGTGTTTGTCAGGTTGTAGATCTCTGTGTTTTAGGCCTGGATTAGAGAAGTGACACGAGCCTGTAAACAATGTGTAAAGAACTAAAAGTGGATTTCGAAATCTGGACTCATTCTCATGGAAAGGAAAAGAGAGAGGGGGGCAGACTGAGTGAGACAGAGTGAGGCAGACTGAGTGAGGCAGAGGGAGGCAGACTGAGGGAGGCAGAGGGAGGCAGACAGAATGAGGCAGAGGGAGGCAGACTGAGGGAGGCAGAGGGAGGCAGACAGAATGAGGCAGAGGGAGGCAGACTGAGTGAGATAGAGGGAGGCAGACTGAGGGAGGCAGAGGGAGGCAGACAGAATGAGGCGGACTGAGTGAGACAGAGGGAGGCAGACTGAGTGAGACAGAGGGAGGCAGACTGAGTGAGACAGAGGGAGGCAGAGGGAGGCAGACTGAGTGAGACAGAGGGAGGAAGACAGAATGAGGCAGAGTGAGGCAGACAGAGTGAGACAGAGGGAGGCAGACTGAGTGAAACAGAGTGAGGCAGAGGGAGGCAGACTGAGTGAGACAGAGGGAGGCAGACTGAGTGAGACAGAGTGAGGCAGAGGGAGGCAGACTGAGTGAGACAGAGAGAGGCAGACTGAGTGAGACAGAGAGAGGCAGACTGAGTGAGACAGAGGGAGACAGAGGGAGGCAGAGGGAGACAGAGGGAGGCAGACTGAGTGAGGCAGAGGGAGGCAGAGGGAGACAGAGGGAGGCAGGCAGACAGAGACAGACAGACAGACAGACAGAGACAGAATTGACAGAATTGACAGAATTTGACAGAATTTGACAGAATTTGACAGAGAGAACATCAAGTCAGGCATTTCCTGGGCGTCCTCCAGATGTTTTGTGTTTGGGCATCGTCCAATCAGGCGGGCGTGGCCTTCTGCTGCTCCACTGTTATCACGCCTCTCTTAACAGCACCCCAGGCCTTCTGCTGCCTGCCACACACACTCTGTCAGACTCTGGAGGGGGTTTGACTGGACTGGGTCTTCTCTTGTCTTTTCCAGGTGGGTGTGGCTGACCAGTCTGGAACAGGAAGCAGGAGAGGACAGTTGACGGTGCCTGAGACAGGTGTGTGTTTGTATGTGTTTGTGTGTGTGTGTGTGTGGGTGTCTACCAGTGCTTGTTCCCAGTGTGTCTTTCAGTTAATGACAGAAACCATCACAGTATCTCACTGCAAACACACACACACACACTCACACACATGCACACACTCTCACCATTGCAAAACTAGGCTTCTGGTGTGTGTGTGTGTGATCATGTGTCTAGAACTGAGGGTGTGTGTGTGTCTTGTCGTGTGCTGTGCTGTGCGGCTGCAGTGCTCCAGAAAGCTCAATGCTCGAGGTCTTCATCCCCAGCACCTGCCACTAGGGGGCGACAGTAGTGCAACCAGGACTTTGGGGGGGTAAAACCCCCAAAAGAAAACGTTTTGACATTTTCTAAACAAAGACACTAAATCATGTAATTAGGTTCTTCAATGTGTGTCATTGTGTATGCCTGGTGTGTGCGTGTGTGAGGGTGTGCATGTGTGTGTTCCCATGTGCTGTATAGAGAAGCTGGGTTTGTTCTAATGATGAGTCCTCAGAGAACTGCTTATATTCGCAAGTTGAATTATGTTTATGGCCTAAAATTGTTCCCAGGTCTGATAAATGTCTTGTTCCTCTCAACCCTCCTTCTCATCTCCTGAGCTGCTGACGCAGGGCCCGGTAGGCAGGTAAATACATAATTGAACAAATTAAAACAGAGGAAATGGGATGAAAATGGAAACCAGGTTCCAGAGTGCCCTCGAGGAGGGGGATCCCCTGAGCTTCGCGGCTTGACTTCCTGTTCGTCCCCTAGCGGTTTCCTGTGGAGTCATGCATATCTCCCCGCTCCATAAGAGGCTGTTTAAATAACTCCAAGCTGCTGAAAGATTTGACCACAATAGCAACTCTGTTTGTTTGTTGTTTATATCTACTGTCAATCACCCAACCAGGCTCAGCCATATGCGATTGGCGCTGTTGTGTGTGAGTATCGGTTGTGTGTGTGTGTGTGTGCGCGTGAGGTCAGTGTATTTACATAGTTTATCAACTTTGTTTAATTTTACGGTTGTCACTGGTGGTTGAGTCAGGGCTAATTGAGTCAGGGCTAGTTGTTTCAGTGATAGATGAGTCAGGAGTATTTGAGTCAGTGGTATTTGAGTCAGGGGTAGTTGAGTCAGGGGTATTTGAGTCAGGGGTAGTTGAGTCAGGGGTAGTTGAGTCAGGGGTATTTGAGTCAGGGGTAGTTGAGTCAGTGGTATTTGAGTCAGGGGCAGTTGAGTCAGGGGGAGTTGAGTCAGGGGTATTTGAGTCAGTGGTATTTGAGTCAGGGGCAGTTGAGTCAGGGGTAGTTGAGTCAGGGGTAGTTGAGTCAGGGGCAGTTGAGTCAGGGGCAGTTGAGTCAGGGGTAGTTGAGTCAGGGGCAGTTGAGTCAGGGGCAGTTGAGTCAGGGGTAGTTGAGTCAGGGGTAGTTGAGTCAGGGGCAGTGGAGCAACACAGGAGATCTAGTCCTCAGGCAGCATGTTTGGTGTGGTAGTAGGCTGGTTCACCTGGCCTCCTCCATGGATCACTGCCACCTCAGGGAGGTGATTTACAGCCTGCATTAACATATACTCACAGTCATTACTGAGACCTGACCCACCCTGGTAGTCCTCCTGTTTATAAATGTGTGTGTGTACAGTCAGACCCAAACCAAACAGTCTCTCACACACACACACACACACACACACACACACACACACACACACACACACACACACACACACACACTTGCAGAGACACCCACACCACTGCATGGATTAGGCCTCTGTAAACCAAGCTTGTGTGTGAGTGTCTCTTGTGAGTTTCTGTGTGCGTCGATCAATATGTTAAACTGTGTCATGCTGAAGAGGCCCTGTTCACTCTTGGTTTTAAAATGCGTGTCGGTGATTTACACTGTGTCTATCACGCATCTCCAAGGTGTCCAGCTGAGCACTGTTCAGATTGCGTAACTGCCCATGTCATTTCCGTTAGCAGGTCAAAGAGCCCCGCCCACATTGCTTACCTCAGCCTGTCGCCAGATTTGTTTCGCACAGGCTAGCTAAGAAAGATACATTGTTTCAAGACCTATAAGATAATATACATGGATATTCCAACAGTGGATTGATAGTACAAAGTCATTAGGCACAAGTGCTATATTAACTCTGAGTCCACCCCTTAAGACCACTGGGTCCAGAGCATGAAAGAGTGAAATGAGCTTAGAGGATTGGCTTCACTATTTTCTTCTTTTCTTCTTCACGGTCGTGTGCGTCTGTGTGTGTGTGCGTGTCTGTGTGTGTGTGTGTGTGTGTGGTTTCCTATAAAAAAGGATAGCAAATATACAGTGAAGAATAGCACATACATCCCTATGCAGTCACTATGCATTACATCAACTTACTATAAATAAAACACAAACCAATCACAACCGAATTTAGATTTCGAATAACCTTTGGGACCTTTTGTACAGTTAGTATCTGGGTTACTGTATCTAGGCCAGTGTTTCATTTCACAACTATGAGCTACATCGACCATATGGACAATTTCTGATCTTTAACAATTGTTGGGAAATAAACTGTTTATAGAATGAATCAACAATAACCATCTTATGCAAGTGGCTAAGATTATTATGTGTAGTCCCTGATGGTCAAATCAGTCTTGATTATGGAGCTCTTGAGAATAAATGTCAGAGTGCAAAAAACGGTTGGAGGACACTTCAGTGTTTTGAATCAGCAGTTTGAAAATGATTGATTGAATGCAGAGATCTGTGTCAGTGTAGGGTTTTGTTCCGTGAACAGCAGGTGTGTTCCCTCGTGACATTTCAGGAGTGTGTGTGTGTGCGTGTGTGTATACTGTATAAGTGTGTGTGTGGACCACCCAAAAGCTTTAACTCCTTAACCATAACAGGTTCCCCTCCCTCCCTTTGATGTGGACATGGTTCCAGTCCAGAGGCCCTAGACGGGACAGACCCTATCAGTCCACATCAGAGCGGCAGTCACTGTGTTTGGTTTGACTTGTCAGGCCAGCTGAGAAAGGGTGCTTCCTCCCCGAAACCTTCTATCAGAACCCAACTTCCCTCACACGGAATCTATGCATGCTATCTCTGTTCCATGTTTAGTGTGGCTGCTGCCGCTTCTGCCGCATGAGAGATGCATAATGCACTGGTCTTCACCCTCATCGAGGGTGTGAATTCAACAGCCTAATCAATCATTATTTGGCCAGTTTATCTTTCAGAACCGCAAAGCTGCTTGTCGTTCTGTCTGTTTAGACTAAGCTACGCCAGTCCTGCATAAACAAATTCCTCTGGTCAGAGGAAAGATTTGGACTACTTAGCTACTTTTTTCATTTTGATATTTTCTCTGCCTTCTTTGGGAGTTAGAATACGCTTTGGTAATTAATATGATAATATGTGTGCAGACATAATGTTTTCCAGGCATCTATGTTCAATGTTGAATTGAGGTCAGTTTGGTTTCTGCTGGAAGCAGTGAGAAGTCCTCTGTCTGGCAGGGCCTTGCCAGTGGAAGAGTTTTTCTGAGAAGAGAAACACCTTGCCCAGTCCCCATAATGGGAACCATTCTTTTTTCCCCGAGAGCTCTGAGCAATATTAGCTCTGTTCAACCTAGTGCGATATTTACTCGTCGTGAAGGACGGGGTGGTGTTATAACAGTTTGTTCTGGTGGCTTGCTGTTCATCGTTAGATACTTGCTCCCCTTGACTCTTTGCCTCAGCTTATCACACCTGCAGGGCAGAGGCCCACAGACACAGCATGGCACAGACAGACTGTACCACAGACAGACTGTACCACAGACAGAGTGTACCACAGACAGACTGTACCACAGACAGAGTGTACCACAGACAGACTGTACCACAGACAGACTGTACCATAGACAGAGTGTACCACAGACAGAGTGTACCACAGACAGACTGTACCACAGACAGAGTGTACCACAGACAGAGTGTACCACAGACAGACTGTACCACAGACAGAGTGTACCACAGACAGAGTGCACCACAGACAGAGTGCACCACAAACAGAGTGCACCACAGACAGAGTGCACCACAGACAGAGTGCACCACAGACAGAGTGTACCACAGACAGAGTACCACAGACAGAGTGCACCACAGACAGAGTACCACAGACAGACTGTACCACAGACAGAGTGTACCACAGACAGAGTAACACAGACAGACTGTACCACAGACAGACTGTACCACAGACAGACTGTACCACAGACAGACTGGATCTGTCTAGATCTGGGGGGGTGACAGAGAAGGGGGGGGGGTGTATCTAAGCTGTCCTCACACCAACTCCTTGGTGTGATCAGTCTTTAGCTGGGTGATAAGCCTCCCTTCTGATAAGGGCGGTTACCACCTGTGTTTATGGGCTACGAGGTGATTTATGTGTCTGACTGCTGCTAGGGCCCAGGTGTGGTGTACCATGCAGAGGTGCTGTGCCCTGTGGCCACTGGAGTCTCCCCCCCCCCCCCCTCTCTCTGTCTAGACAAGCTAAATGCCATCATGTTTATAGACCTGATGACTGATACACACACACACACACACTGACTGACACCTATATATGACTGTGGCTGGTGGGGTACCACGGGCGGGGTCCTTTAGAATGACTGACAGCCAGTTGTGCTTCACCTGAGGGTGCGCGGGTGTGTCTGGAATGTTATTGAAGAGCTGTGTGAGCCAATGATGCCGACATAGAAGTACAGCTAGCTAGTCAGTTTCCACCTGTAGATATGTCGTAGCTAGCTAGTTAGCTACCACCTGTATACTGTAGGTGACCAGACGTCCGGATTTCGTCCGGGCAGTCCGGTTTTCCCGCCCTTTGTTCGGACCGCTGTTGCTTGTCCTCCTTTTCGCCCTTTTGTCCTTCTTTTTGACCCTTCCTGCCCACCGTCGCAATTTACCACTCGCGTAGGCTTTCAGATGCAAAAAAGAAAGACCCCCTTCAAACCTATGTGGAGTTCAGAACTCCACTTTGCCACTAAGAGCAGCAAAGATCAATATCGTGCCTTCTGTAAGCTCTGTCACATTGACATAGACGTGAGTAGTAGGGGGAAAGGGGCTTTAGAGCGGCATGCCTGCGCTAGGCAACGCCACAAGGATAATGCTAGTTCTGCCGGGCACTCTTCCTATAACATCATTTTTTGCTCCGAACAAAACAACAGCGGCTGATAAAACAACCGCTGCTGAGATGACCAAATTATATATTTACATTTCTATTACAATTGAAATAGTTTGGGGAATGGTACTGTCTTATTTTGTTATTTATCTTTTGACTAAACTTGTCTCACCAAAGACAACAGAAAATCAGTGCACTTGTATTGAAGTATTGGATTTGTATTCAAATTACAAATGTTGACTTACTAAAATACCTAAAGTTATTGTCTTAATTTCATACTAACGCCACCCACTTTTTGGGATTGTCCTCCTTTTTGACCCTTTGTCCTCCTTTTCAGGGTCATGCTTCTGGTCACCCTAACTGTAGGTGTAGTAATATGTAATATGTAAATATGTAGGTGTCATAGCTAGCTAGTTAGCTACGACACCTACAGTGTTGAAGTTAGCTAGTCAGCTTCCACGTGTAGCATACCTAGTGAAGTCCTAAAGCATCTAGCTGGTGAGCTCCCACCTGTAGCAAAAGGTTATAATTAGCAGGACAGTGTCAGACAGATTGGCCTTATACAGCTTGATTTAGACCTCTCTGTTTGCCTCTTGTTTGAAAGCAGGAAACCTTCACAGCCAAGAGTAACAGAGATGATAATGGTGATTAATCATGCTACTTTGAGAGAAAATAACAAACACTCGTGGGCTTTCTCTTATCAGAGGGAGCTGTCTTTCTTTTTCCGTCCTTCACTCAGTCTCTCGCTCTCTCTCTCTCTCGCTCTCTCTCTCGCTCTCTCTCTCGCTCTCTCTCTCGCTCTCTCTCTCGCTCTCGCTCGCTCTCGCTCTCTCTCTCGCTCTCTCTCTCTCTCTCTCGCTCGCTCTCTCTCTCGCTCTCTCTCTCTCGCTTTCTCGCTCTCTCTGTCTCTTGCTTTCTCGCTCTCTTGCTCTCTCTCTTGCTCTTGCTCTCTCACTCTCTCTCTTGCTCGCTTTCTCTCTCGCTCGCTCTCTTGCTCTCATCCTTTCTAATCATCTCTCTCCCTCTATCCCGCTCGTCCATTCTTCTCCTGTCACTCTGTCTCTCGCAGCTAGGGTAAGAGTGTCTTTGGTCCCTAAGGGAGTATTGTTGTTTGTTGTTATCAAGTGATGTGTTTTCAGCTCCAGCTGGAGTTTACTTGTCAACAACGCCCTGAGTGCCATGGAAACCCCATCAGAGGGTTGGCGCTGGATGACAAAGTAACATGAATGTCATTGTTGGGCTGACATACACACACACAAACTTTGTCTTCTCTCATTATGTCACCAGTTTCTCACGGCCATGCAGAAATATGGCGATATATCTTAGATATATATTTTTTCTGCGTCTCCACTGTCTCCTCAGTCACCAGGGATGCAGTTTGGACCGTACACTAGGTATGGTACTCTGTGAGACAGACCGCGTGTATCTGCTAGTTAGGCTGCCACTGCTTTCTCTGATGGGAGATAGTCTGCAGCAATGTCTTTGTCCACAAGGGGGTAGAGCAGAAGCACAGTTGCAGGATTCTAATGTTTTTTCACTGTCTTGGATCAATATGGTTGAGTGACTGGAGTGACTGTTGGTGTTGAACTTTCTGTGTTTGGTCTGTGCTAGTCTGCTGGTGTCAAGTTGCCTCCAAGCCTATTGCTATTCATAACAGAGAGACAGGGAGAGAGAGAAGGAAAGAGACAGTCAGATATCATAACAGAGAGACAGGGAGAGAGACAAGGAAAGAGACAGTGAGATATCATAACAGAGAGACAGGGAGAGAGAGAAGGAAAGAGGCAGTCAGATATCATAACAGAGAGACAGGGAGAGAGAGAAGGAAAGAGGCAGTGAGATATCATAACAGAGAGACAGGGAGAGAGACAGAGTGAGATAGAGACAGGAAGAGAAACAGGGTGAGGGAGAGACAGGAAGAGAAACAGGGTGAGGGAGAGACAGAGTGAGGGAGAGAGACAAGAAAAGAAGCAGTGAGATATCATAACAGAGAGACAGGGAGAGAGACAGAGTGAGATGAAGACAGGAAGAGAAACAGGGTGAGGGAGAGACAGGAAGAGTGAGAGATAAAAATCTGAAGCTTAGAAAAAAACACCTATCAACGCTATCTCCTATTTGCAAATTGTAATCGACCTCCCTGTGGTCATACCATGCTCTGTCATCACACCCTGCTACTACAATGTGTTACCATGCTCTGTTACCATGCTCTGTTACCATGCATCAACGTCATCTTCACTGTGATCCAACCTTTGCCTGCTCACTCCTCGGGTGTTCTGATTGGTTGATACAGAGTCTTGTCACCCGGCAATAGGCCAGCATGCCAGACAGGTCACTAGAAGGATTGGCCTAATAAAGAAAACATGTGGGGACGGACCTGCAGGCCAGTGAGACCTGCAGGAGACAGTGTGGTGCAATTTCATAGCAGTGATTGCTGGATGTTGCCAAACACCACTAATCATTTGCTTTTGATGAATATCATTCTCTTTGTGGGCTATGGGACCACACGTAAACACACAGACACACACACAGCGCAGCGGGATTTGGGACATTTTATAGAGCCACTCTATATTAAGAGTAAAGTTCATATCACAGGGTTACTGATGGCTGTAATCTCCACCACATTATCTTAAGAGAAAACACATTCATTTTATGAAGTCACGTTTTCCAGAAATCTATCAAGAACCTAGCTCGAATGCGATGACATTCTCCATATATCGACCAAAAAAGTGGAAAATGAATTGGCAAGTGAACTTTGAGTTTTTTTTCTCTCTCCCCTTTGTTCTGTGATCGTCTGTGTAAAGTCAAGTGGACGTAATTTCCAATATCCTGTGTGTGTTCAGGAGGTGGAGAGAGCGTTGCGGTGTGTCTGATACTTTCAGGATGTGACTGGAGATTTACAAGGCCCTGTTGCTCACCCTCACACAGCCTGTCAGTCTGTCTGTCCATCTGACTGAGCGATTCAGAATGTTCCTCTCCTATCCGATTGGATACTGAGGGATCTAGAATGTTCCTTTCCTAATTGGAGACTGAGGGATCCAGAATGTTCCTCTCCTATAAAATTGGAGACTGAGGGATCCAGAATATTCACTGAGGGATCCATAAAGATCCTTTGCTATCCTATTGGAGACTGAGGGATCTAGAATGCTCTTCTTTTATCCTATTTTAGACTGGGGGATCCAGAATGTTCCTCTCCAGTTCTATTGGAGACCTGTAACTCTGATGACTTGCAGGTCAAGGCGGACACAGGAACAATGCCATTCCAGAATCTCAGTATCCAGCACCAGTAACAGTTGATGGCATTATCAGTTTTAACTGATTAATCATGAATCGCCTCAGGTTGGTTTGTATGACCAGAACAAGGTGTCCGCATACTAGTGTCTTTGTTTCAGAAGGAGCACTCAATCAACCTGAGAGTGGCTTAAACCCGGGATTAACCTTTGCCCTCTGCCGTGACTCATACAGACATGCTCATGTGAACAACGGATAAATGATGAGTGAGGCATAGCAGCCTCATGTTCAGTTCTGATTCGCGCTCCATGACTCCCTGGTATGTTTCCAGTAAGCCTAATCCATCTTAATTTGTGTTTTAACTTGTTGAACTCCCCATTTGCTGAATAGAGATTCAAGCTCCAAGGATCCTAGCATCAGAAGGGTCTGGACTGGTGCCATTCCCAACTCACTCAGTTTTTCCGTCCGTGGTCCCTCTGCCTCCTGTTGAACGTGGTCTCAGTTAGGTATCAAAACAATCCTGCACGCGGGCATGCGGAGGTCATACAACCTGTCACAGCGCTCTGCAGCGAGAGTGTGTGCATTTCCACTGGGGATTACTCATCTCTTCATGACAGGCTTCGTGTGCTATCCTGCACTTTCTTCATCAATACAGCGGACTCGTTTGTGTGTGCGTGTGTGTGTGGTGTGTGTGTGGTGTGTGAGTGAGTTTGTGGTGTGTGTGTGGTGTGAGTGTGTGAGTGATTGTGTGGTGTGTGAGTGAGTGTGTGGTGTGTGCATGAGTGTGAGTGTGTGAGTGAGTGTGTGGTGTGTGAGTGAGTGTGTGGTGTGTGCGTGAGTGGGTGTGTGGTGTGTGCATGAGTGTGTGGTGTGTGAGTGAGTGTGTGGTGTGTGCGTGAGTGTGTGGTGTGTGCGTGAGTGTGTGGTGTGTGAGTGAGTGTGTGGTGTGTGAGTGAGTGTGTGGTGTGTGTGTGAGTGTGGCTGGCTAAGTGTCCACCCTTTGCCTGGCTCCTAGTAGGTATAGCCGATGGCCAAGGGATCTCTGACCATGGCAATGTCTGTTAAAGCACTCACATTCGCAGCTGCGGAGCGGAGCGGGGTTGGGTTTGTGTGTGTGTGTATACTTTGTGCTTAGGGGGTCAAGTGTGTGTGTGTGTGTGTGCTGTGCTATGTAGGGTCAGGTGTGTGTGCTCGTGTGCTGTGCTGAGCAGGGTGTGCATATGTGTGTGTGTGTGCTGTGCAGGGTCAGGGGTGTGAGGGCCATTGAAGGAGCATAAACAGGGTGTGTTGTTGGGAGAGGAGTAACAGCGTCAGAGACGGGTGAGGACAGACGTATGGGGGTGGGAGGGCAGGGAGATCCAGAGATGGATGGTGGGAGAAAGGACGGTGAAACGGGGTGGGTTGACAGACAGGCAGGCAGAAGTGAGGACAGGGCTGTGGTTGTTGGCCCTCCTAGGTTGGTCTGTGGTCCCATTGTACTGCTGTTTTTGGTTTTGGTCGGTCGAATAATCCAATATTCTTGTCTTCCTGCTCTCGAACACTCCTGCTAGTGGAATATGAGGTCAGGCTTGTTGCTCAGGACGATCCCATCATTCCATTGTCATCAGGGATAGTGACAGAGATGTGTTTTTGCAGGGAGGAGGGGGTGGGGGCTGGGGTCCATGCACACCTGCAGTGGGTTTGTTTGATCTGCTACCTGTATAGTAACACATTCAACATGAAACAAACAAATTCAAGAGATTAAGAAATAGCAAGAAAGAGAGAGAGAGAGAGAGAGAGAGAGAGAGAGAGAGAGAGAGAGAGAGAGAGAGAGAGAGAGAGAGAGAGAGAGAGAGAGAGAGAGAGAGAGAGAGAGAGAGAGACAGAGTGATGAAGACAGACAAAAAGTGTGGAGCAAGTGTGGGAAAAACAAGTGGCACTGAGATCATTTCAGGGCCGAGAGATTGAGTGAGATAGTGAGAGACAGTACATCAAGCAGCACTGAATCAGACCTGGCCTCCACTACCCAGCATGCCGTGCCAGATCCGGGCAGAGACTCAGCCCGGTGGATTGTATATGAGTAGCCCAGCGCGGTAAGACTCAGGGGTGTGAAGTAACAGTGGAAAGTGTCACTAGCGCTCAGCACCCCTGGTCTCTCCACTCCAGCTGGCTGGCGCGCTCACACTCATAAATGTCCGTTTGTCTCATTAAAGCAGGCCATGCTGTTTGACTGGAGGTTATTAGCTTTGTTCCCTATACTTCAGCCTTGGACTGCGTTGGCTCTCGCTCTGTTACTGTGGCAGGGAGGGCGGGAGGGCGGGAGGGAGGGAGGGAGGGAGGGAAGACGGGCTGTGCTGGAGATGTTAGGGGTGGAGGAGGGAGGAGGGGCGGGGCGGGGGCTCCGACTGTTGTGGGTTTGGCAGGACAGGGCGGTGACAGGCACTTTGTGACATCCACAGAGACGGATAGAATAGCGCTGGGGAGACGTCAGCGAGAACAACAACAACAACAACAACAACAGAATTTATATACACACATAATATGATATGTGTGTATATAACCAGTCCATTAAGCTGTCAACCTGCCCTACCTCTCAGTCACACGATGAAAAGGAGATGTAGAGAGGTACAGGTTCCTGGTCAGACAACCCAGTCCAGATGAAGGCAGAAGGAGGCCAACAGTGTGTGTCATCTCACAGTGTGTGTCATCTCACAGTGTGTGTCATCTCCCTCTCTGACCACGGACGGCTCTCCGTGTTCTCACACGTTATGCTCATTAAAACCTTGTACAAAACAACCACAGAACACAAACACACCAACTCTCTCTCACACACACACACACGCATGCACTACATACACGCATACACAAACAAACACGTACACACACACACACACATACACTCAGTGGTCCTATTCAGGGGCCAGTCGAGTGAGTTCAGACTGGGAAGAGGCATCAAATAATCAGAGGTCAACACGTGTGTGTGTGTGTGTGTGTGTGTGTGTGGAGATGTTTAACCCTGCACCGACACTCCCAGCACATGACTCTTGGAACTCAACCAGCAACCTTCTTTTCAATACCTAGGATTGACAGATTTCAAAGACTTATGATCCCTAATGTCAGGTACATTTTCCCAGTGACAGATAGAGTGGGTGTGTATGATATTTTGTGCAATCGTGTGTGATTGCATGTGCATGCTTGCTGGCACTTGTGTGTAATATTTGTGCAGGCATGTGTGTATGAATGTGTACTTTCTCATTGATATGGACACTCTGTTACGTTGACATCAGCTCGTGCCTGCGGCACCTTAATAGGCTGGGTTTGAAAACACAAGACTTGTACGATCACATTCACCATGTTCTCTGTTTATTTGATTCTTAAAGGGGTCCAGTTACTTCAAATCTGTCTCATATGCGATGACTGGATGTGTGTTTGGAACGGGTATGACTAAAGCTGGTCAGCACTTGGAACGTTTGGACAAGAGAAGTCAGTTAGGACTAGAGGCGTTAACTCAATTCAGCCTGACTTGTACCTGGCTGTTGACTCGAGCCTCTGTCCTGACTGGAGACCGTCTGGCCATTGCAGACTCAGTGCTCATAGCTGTTTTCATTATGGACGTACAAGTATGAGTGACGACGGCCAGTGGACGCGTGTGTGTGCACGTGCGTGTGTGTGCGTCTCCACAGGATGTGTGTGTGTGTGTGAGCGAGTCTGTGCGTCCGTGTGCGAGGGTTGTTGACGGGCCCTGACGTCTCCAAGCGGCAGTGACATCAGGGTGTCCGAGGCCGTGAGAGAGGAGCTGGAGTGTCAGGCTTTAAAGATTATGACATGTGTAGCAATAACATAGATCCTTTTCCATGTTGGAGTATAGGACTCTGCATGTGGATGTGATTAAACTGGGTTACAGGGGGGTTTCCATGCTGAGAGGGAAAGAGAGAGACAAACAGAGAGGGAGACAGAGATCGAGAGACAGAGCGACAAACAGAAAGAGGGAGAGAGAGATTGGGTCAGAAAGAGAGACGAGATTGATAGGTAGGGTACCAACAATCATCACCAATCACCAGGGGTCATTGACGGACCCAGCCTTGCCCAGCCACGCCCCTCCCACAAGCCAACCCAGAACTAGCCCAAATCAATCCAGAACCAGCCCAGCCCAGCGCTCCAAACCCAGAGAGCCTGGAGAGAGGGGGGGTGTTGGATGGAGAAGAAGCCCATCTGGGCTCCATCAGCCCTGGGTAAACAGGACCAGATTACACAGAGCGACCAAGCCAGGCTCTGGCTCCCCCCAGCTAGCACAAAAGGATCGGGCAGTGGCTCAAGGTTCAAAATGATACACACATTATCATTAACTCGAACCGTGTGCAGCAATGCCTTTGTGCTCTCTGCGCTGCGTCCTCCATGCCTCCTGTGCTTGACGTGGTCGGCACGGGCCGGAAAGCACGGGCCGGAAAGTCTGCTCGCGGACGGCACTAAGTGCTCTTCTGATCCATCAGAGAGTGTTTTGATAACCTCTCTGCTCCACTAGTCTATACGTTGACTCCCTCCTGACCCCAGGGCGCAGTAACAGGTGGTACTCCCTCCCTCCAGCAGACATGCTCAGCCATGTCTTTACAGAAAATACTCACTGAATTCGAGAGGTTTGGCAGGTTGCTACTTGAGTTTATTTGAAACAAACGCCTCTCTCTTTTTTTTCCTTTCTCGAAAAAAAAGGGGTCTAGAAATAGCCTTGAGGGGTCATTGTGAGGAGATGTGTGGTTCTGGGTTCTTGGAGCAGAGAAGAAAGAGTAGGATTCAAACCTGAGGTGTGTAGCGAGGTCAGCCAGATCACACACAGCCGTCATCCTGTCACACCTGTAGAGGTTGATCCAACCACATCATTCAAACCTAATATGCCTTCTTGACACCCTCGGTATGCTCAGCACCCAGCACACAAGCAAACACCGATGCAAAGGGGGGGGTGGACATCCCCACTCTGCATGTGATGCCCTCCTTCTAACTTGCAAGCTTCAAAGGGCTCGCTTGAGATGACGCGTCGCCAAGCAACCATTTGTCTTGTTTGTGGCGGGAATTCAAACAAGGATCATGCCTTGCCAGAACTTAAAAGGAAACTTCAGTCAAGACACTTGATTGATTTCACCATTTATTCATACACATGACAAATAGTTTAACATTGGTGGAATGGATGTACATGGGGAAGCGCTCCCTGCCTTCACTGCAGCATGCAGGACGTGAGGCAGGGAGCAACGAGTTAAATCCCCCACGGGGAGAACAGACAGACCACATGGGGGAGAAGGGGATGGTGGTGGGCGGCAGCAGCGCAGAACACTAAGGTTAGCGAGGACGGGTGTGCGCGCATGTGTGCGACTTTCTAGCGTCGCCTATCGAGCTAAGCCTATGGGCTGAGAACACGGCGATGGGTGATATGACGCATGCTGCCCGAGTGCCATGCCTGAACTAGCTCCGCCCATTTCTTCAAGACATCACCTTTACAACAAGAGTAGCAGGTGGAGAATTGTGAGAGGAATATTTGTGTCATGTTTGCTGACTGTAATCTTGATTGTAGTAACTACTCTTTCTTCCTGAAAGATAACCAAGTCATCCTTGGTATCTACACAAAGCTAACATTATATAACAAACATTCAACTATATGTTGTAACTGTACAAAGATGTCCAGAACAATATTTGAACAGTGCACACCTTTAGTAGGTGTGAAGGAAGAAGGGGGAATTGAGGACCCAGCTTCCCCCAATCAGCTTCTGACTTCAGAGACAGGACTCCTCCTAACTCTGAACTGTGTCAAACTCTGAGATGACAATCGATCTCTGAGTCCAGCGAAAAGCAGCTAGGGCGTGAAGGCCATCAGGATTGGCGTTCCAACGGAACACCACCGTCTCCACGCTTCTCCTGGGGTTCTAGAAGATTCGTGCCTGTACAACACTACCTGAACGATTCTACAGAAGAAGTAACCAAAACGCAATTGTAATTGCGCTCTTTCTTCCCAGGCGTAGCATTGGCATGAACTATGTTTACGATTTGTAAGGATGTAATCATTGACCGTACAAGTCTTTCTTTAAGTTAGGCCATTTCATTCTGTTCATTGAAACCAATCTCTCATATCAAATTTATTATCTAAATTGTTCATACTATACATACAAACTTTAATACATTCTTTATCAAAAACAAATTAAATACTTCACACTACTGATTATTACACTACTGTAGGTTTCTTTGGTCCCTTAAAACCCAATTTCAAGGTGGTGCCCCGAGGATTCAATACTTGATTATCGTTCAAACGACCACACCCCGCTACAGGAGTGTGTCTCTGCAGGATTGTCATTGTATTCATTTTCGCAGACAGTGTTTCTGAGTGTGTGGACTGTCTTTCAGGCTGACAGTGTGTGTGGCCAGTCAGTCAGTTGATTTAGCATTACATGGAAAGAGGGCATTCTCTGGTGGGTAGAGATACCTGGGACTGTATGTGTGTACCGTGGTTATGCGTACGTGTGTGTGTATATATAGAGGGAGTATGTAGGCCTGTGTGTGTGAGAGAGGGAGAGTGAAATCCCATTGAGGGGTTATATAAGTAGAGACACTGAATCTGAAAATACAAGTTTCCACTTGTCTTCCCTCATCCAATAGTGGAGTCACAAAAACAACAGGCCCATTCCCCCAGCTCTGAAGCCCCTCCTCCCCTCCCCTCCCCTCCCCTCCCCCCCCCCCCCCCCCCCTCATCCCCCCCCCCCCCCCTCATCCTCCCACCCCCCTCATCCCCCCACCCCCCCCGGTCCAGATCAGCCTAATCCAGTCCCATGTTCCAGTAGCGCCTGTGTGTAGCGTCCGGCCCGGCCGTGCTCTCTCCCTTACACCGCATGTCCTCATCGTTCTGCTGGCAGACGGGGAACTCTACACTTCATTACTTGTGGGTTTTATTGACCTGAGACGTTTCCCTGCCTCTCAAACAGAGGAGAGATTGACTGCCTCGACGTGGCACTCGCTGCGCCTTCGATCATTTGTTCTGTGTGCTGATTGGCCCTTGGAAAACCAAACTGGAGGCCGTAAAGCAGCGGGCCGCGCCGAAGCCCGCGTCTTGGAGCTGATTTATGGTCCTAATCAGATTGAGCGCGGTCGTGACCCCGGGCTGGCTGCAGGGGGACATGCACAGTGGTCATAATGATAACAGACTGCTCCTATATACAGAGATGTTTGGCTCAGCCTCTAAGGCTCTCGGCCTCTGCCTCGCGGCCTCCTCAGGAGGTTGGCTGCAGCCGTCCCCTCCACACACCCTCTTCTCTTGGTGGACGATGGATGGAGCGTGTGGGTCGGAGGGAGAGAGGAGGGAGGGAGAGAGCTAGTGTGGATTAGAGGAGATGGGGAGGAACCTCTTTTATAGCGTATAACACAGACTTCCAGAAAACACAGAGGGGTTTTCTATGGAAAGTGTTTGAGGGCTGGAGGCTGGAAGCTGGGGGCTGGAGGCTGGAAGCTGGAGGCTGGGGGCTGGAGGCTAGGGGCTGGAGGCTGGGGGCTGGAGGCTGGGGGCTGGAGGCTGGAGGCTGGAAGCTGGGGGCTGGGGGCTGGAGGCTGGAAGCTGGAGGCTGGGGGCTGGAGGCTAGGGGCTGGAGGCTGGGGGCTGGAAGCTGGGGGCTGGAGGCTAGGGGCTGGAGGCTGGGGGCTGGAAGCTGGGGGCTGGAGGCTGGGGTCTGGAGGCTGGGGGCTGGAGGCTGGGGACTGGGGACTGGAAGCTGGTCTCTGCTTGTCATCTCTCTCCCGTGTTGAAGGATGAGACAGAGTGGGACTGGCTCCGTAGCGGTGCAGTCATGTGTGACTGGATGTGGGTCCATCAGAAGTCCAGTGACCTCTCACCCACCCCCCAGAAACCAAAGCTTGGGATTAAACACGGAGAGTTCTCTGATCAGCACCGTGGTGCCTCGACTGGCCGGACAGCCCTCCCTCAGATCCTGACAGGAAAGACAGGCTCCCATCAGAGCGGTATTCCAGAACCCCAGCCTTCCCCAAACCCAACACAGGTTTTTACATTAAGACAGGAATTCGGAAACGGGTGCTGACAATTTCGATGGGGAGTACATGAAGGTGAAGACTGTGGGAGTGAGAGAGTGGGTTTCCAAATTTGGGGGGTTAGTAGTTGTGTGTCTCTAAATGTGTGTGTGTGTATGTCCCTCTCTCTGAGCGTGTGTTCTTATCTCTAAATGTGTGTGTGTGTGTGTGTGTGCGTTCATACAGTTAG
>CM042870.1:18558142-18563142 GCA_023658055.1 Thaleichthys pacificus
CTAAAGACTTGTGGGTCAGACGACTGGTCGGGTGAGCGCGTGTGTGCGTGTGTGTGTGTGTGGGGGGGGGTGGGGTGGGCCGGGCCGGGCTAGTAGACCCCCTCATGAAAAACATAAATCCAGAAGTTTACGGTATACCTGGAACTTATAAATAACACACATGGCAAAACCACTCAGACTACATGAATTATTTATTTGATTCATAGCATCTGACTTATATGGGAAGGCGCCCATGAAACACACGGAACATGGATGCACAGTATAGAACCCAAATAAGATAAATGGAAGCACAGAACTTTACGATTCTTCAGATTTCTTTCCTCTGAGCCTCTGGTGGCTTTCCCGTTTTGTAAGATCTATGCTTCAGCGTTTCGTGCATGGGTTATATACTAGCATGCTCCATTTACTGCAGCCTTCCTATATAAATCGGAGGCCATCATTTACATTTAGTCATTTAGCAGACGCTCTTATCCAGAGCGACTTACAGTAAGTACAGGGACATTCTCCCCGAGGCAAGTAGGGTGAAGTGCCTTGCCCAGGGACACAACGTCATTTTGCACAGCCTGGGAATCGAACCAGCAACCTTCGGATTCCTAGCCCAGTTCCCTAACCGCTCAGCCACCTGACTCAACAGTCTCTCCTTGAGGATTCGTCTGGGATAAGTAGGAAGGGGACAGCTGCTGTGGTGGCCTGCAGTCTCCTTCTCTACCAGGGAGGGGGGCTGGAGCCCAGTCACGTCTCGGCGGAGTTTGGGGTCGTACCCCGCGACCCGAGGGGCTGGATGTGTCCTCGTGGCTGCCTGTCAAGGGAGTGCGCTCACACCAGTCGTGCATGTGACACCAATTTACAGGGGACAGTTCTCTGAAACCCAAATCTGTTTGTAGCTTTACTGAAGCGGGGAAGGGAACATTTGGTGTCGCCCGCGCACGCACGCACACTCACACGCGCACACACACGCACACACACTCACACGCGCACACACACGCACACACACTCACACGCGCACACACACGCACACACACTCACACACACACACTCACACGCGCACACACACGCGCACACACACACACTCACACACACAGAACACACACACACAGTACACAGAGTTTAATCCGCTATATAAAAGGCTTTGCTCATACTTGAGTCTCAGCCACCCTCGGCACGGCTCCTGGTTTTGTTACTGCCGTAACCGTTGGTTCCCAGGCCTGTTGCCGTGGCGGCGCTCTGTCGTCTCTGGTGTCCCTGCGGTGTGACAAAGACTTACGGAGGCCAGCAGAATCAGGTGTATGTGTGTGTGTGTGTGTGTGTGCTCACAAGCCAGGGAAACTCACATGATAGTGAGCCACTGTGCATGTGTATGTGACAGAGACATTATGGTATCTGGATAAGAGCGTCTGCTAAAATGACTAAATGTAAATGAGAAAGTGACAAGGAGGGAAAAGTCTCTTAAACTCCCCAACCATAAAAGTTGTGAGCGCCAGGGCACAGCCTGGCCGTCCAGACGTGCGCCCCCCCCCCCCCCCCCCCCGGGCCCCCCGGTCCCCCCCGGGCCCTCGCGCCCCTACAGGGACCCTTCCCTCACTTCCCAGCATCTCCTCAGACCGTCATGCTGAGAATGCAGCCTTCATCCCTCATGGCCTGCTCTGTTATCACACTCCTGTCATGAGGGAGTCCGCAGGGTTTGCATCTCTGATAAGGGTGTTGCTAAGCTAGCGCTCTGCCGAGTCAGGCACACATGACGGTATAATTACTGGCTGAATAATGACTTGTGTAACATTGGCTGAGACACAATTTGAGGAGGTATGGCTCATAAAGTTATACAGACGATAGAAGGTGCTTATCATGGGATCCTTGCTCTTGATAGAGTTCGATCTGTCAGAGTGAGGCGGTTTGATAAGATGAGTACTGTAAAGCTTTCACAGGGAGTGCGCTGAATGAGAAATGTTCTTTGGGTTGTGTTGATTGTGGCAGTCCGCTTGTGAAAATGCAAATCAAACTAAGAGCTTGTTGACACACATGGTTTATTCTCTCTGTGGCCGTGGACTGTAAATCATTTAGAAATCTGTCTGGAGCACACATTACCACTAACATCCATGTGTGTACAGTATGTGTGTGTGTGTACAGTGTGTATGCGTGTGTACAGTGTGTATGTGTGTGTGTGTGTGTTTTGGTTGCTGGTTAGCTGGCAGGGCAATCAGGAAAACCAGCTGTGAGACAGGCAGGGAGACAGACAGAGACAGGCAGGGAGACAGGCAGGGAGACAGGCAGGGAGACAGACAGATAGACAGATAGACAGGCAGGGAGACAGGCAGGGGGACAGACAGGGAGACAGACAGGGAGACAGGCAGGGGGACAGGCAGAGAGACAGGCAGGGAGACAGGCAGGGAGACAGGCAGGGAGGCAGGCAGATAGACAGGCAGATAGACAGGCAGGGGGACAGGCAGGGAGACAGACAGAGAGACAGGCAGGGAGACAGGCAGGGAGACAGTCAGGGAGACAGACAGAGAGACAGGCAGGGAGACAGACAGAGAAACAGGCAGGGAGACAGGCAGGGAGACAGGCAGGGAGACAGACAGAGAGACAGGCAGGGAGACAGACAGGGGGACAGGCAGGGAGACACACAGGGAGACAGACAGAGAGACAGGCAGGGAGACAGGCAGGGAGACAGGCAGGGAGACAGACAGAGAGACAGGCAGGGAGACAGGCAGGGAGACAGACAGAGAGACAGGCAGGGAGACAGACAGAGAGACAGGCAGGGGGACAGGGAGTGAGACAGGCAGGCGGACAGGGAGTGAGACAGGCAGTGAAACCAGGGCTCTGTCTTGGCAGCGTCCACCTGAGGAGTCCTATAGCAGCAGCAGCCGCCACAGCAGTCAGACCCTCCTGAACATGCAATCTTTTCCACTCTTTATTAGATCTGATTTCGTCCCCCTTCTTTCTGAAGTATCGAACAACACAAGTTCATGACATTACGCATGCCTTGGCGCGGGTGGCGTGTGGAGCGATCGAGCACGCCGAGGGGCTGTCCAAACAGAACTTGCGGCAGGGAGAGGGAAGGCAACAGAACGTGGAAGCCCACAGCGACCTCATGCTTTGACGGCCGCGCCAGGGAAGTGTCTGTAGCTGACGAGAGGCTGTTCCTCATTCGATTACATGTTCCATGTGTGCCTTCCAAGGCTTGAAGCGGGAAGGCTTCTGAGCAGGCCTGATCTTTCTCTCTCTGTAACACACATGCACACACACACACACACACACACATACACACACACACACTCCTCCAACATACAACTCACCCCTGGCAGAGCTTGCCTGAGTGTGTTTGTGTGTTCCTGTGTGTGTGTGTGTGTGTATGCTCTAGGCGAGTCTGCCAACAAGTCAGCTAGTTAGCCAACCAGTCTTCTAACCCCAACCCTAACTAGTCGTCTAACACTACCACCACAGGTGAGATTGTGTGTGTTAACATGTATGGGGAGAAAGATCTGTCAACTATCCAGGCTGTGTTCATAACCGTCAGTGGTTGTGTATTTGTCAGGATCCAAATGTTATGTTTATTGTATTCCACTTGTACGTGTCTTGTCACTTGTGGTTACATACCTGTACATCATCTGTGTTAATAGTTTTGGTGAAGGCCATGCCAGAAATGAGTTTGAAGAGCAAGTGTTTAGTGTGCGTCTGCGTAGGAGGATGAGGGTGATGAGAGACGTTCATGTATGAGTGTGTAATTATCAGTGTTAACAAGGGGGTTTTGCTCTCTGTCAGTGACGGCCAGCAGGCCTCACAGTAGAACCGCCCAGGGGATGGGGGTTACTCAGCCTATTGGATGAGTCAATTACTCATCGACTCAGCAAATGTGAACCAACACTGCCGTAGCAGCAGCTTGTACATGTACAGTATACTGACTCACCCCCCTCCCCTCCCCTCACGAATACAACAGCCACCCAGTTACTGCAGTCAGTCAGCCAGGGAAATGGGCAGCCTCCAGGCAGTCAGTCAGCCAACCAGCCTACAGGTACCAGGCAGTCAGTCAACCAATCAGCCTACAGGTACCAGGCAGTCAGTCAACCAATCAGCCTACAGGTACCAGGCAGTCAGTCAGCCAACCAGCCTACAGGTACCAGGCAGTCAGTCAGCCAACCAGCCTACAGGTACCAGGCAGTCAGTCAGCCAACCAGCCTACAGGTACCAGGCAGTCAGTCAGCCAATCAGCCTACAGGTACCAGGCAGTCAGTCAGCCAACCAGCCTATAGGTACCAGCCAGTCAGACAGCCAACCAGCCTACAGGTACCAGCCAGTCAGACAGCCAACCAGCCAGTCAACCAAAGATCCACCCAGTTAGCCATTCTGTCAGCCAGTCAACGCACCAGCTTTCCAGGTGAATGTGGAGATTCCTCTCAGGTTTGCTGGTCCAGAAGTGGGCCAGGAGCCAGAGATGTAACATCAAGCTGTGTGTTTATTTGACAACAGGGGAAATACATATCAGCGGAGCTCAGCACCAGTATAAATCACGACTGTTTCCACTCTCGTAAACCATTCCATGTTTATCATTCTCCCCTGCTCTATGGGAGACCATCAGCCAGGCCTGTGAGAGACAGAGCGCTCTGCACTGGGGGCTGCAGAAAGCCTGACGGCGCTTTGGGACTGGTTGATCATCAGAGCGGTTTGGTTGGTCAGCTATTTATGACCCCCTACTGACTGGTCTCAGGTGTGCTGAGGGTGCTGCAGTCAGCAGATGAGAATCAGGTGCACGGGTCCCACAGGTTAGGACACATCTCTGGGGACATTGCTGGAGACTCTCCGAACAGGAATTGTAGGCACACACAAAGTCGTCCCCCCCCCCCACCTCCCTGCGAGCCACGAGCGGGAATCTGACTCGGTGGTTTTAAATGGGAAAGTATATGCTTTAATTACACACCAGAACGCTCAACTCCACTAACGAGTCCAGAAGCGTGCTCTGTTTTCAGCTGTTTACATCTTCGAGCTCTGCTGCTGGCTCTCCCTGC
>CM042870.1:18568142-18600642 GCA_023658055.1 Thaleichthys pacificus
CTCCTCCACGTCAAGACATCGAGATGCCCACTACTGCTAAAACAACTAATACCACGAGAGGTAGTACGGGGGTTTATTTGTGAAGCAGCTCCTGGATGTTCCCCCAGTCCGGCAGACATTCTTCCCCTCTGTCTTCTGATGCTTTTACATAGGAAGGAAAAACAAACAGCAGAGGTCTCTCTCACTCTCTCTTTCTCTCACTCTTTCTCTCGCTCGCTCTCTCTCTCTCGCTCTCTCTCTCTCACTCTCACTCTCACTCTCTCTCTCTCACTGTCTCTTTCTCTCTCGCTCTCTCTCTCTCTCTCTCTCTCTCTCTCTCTCTCTCTCTCTCACACACTCTTACTCTCTCTCTCTCTCTCTCTCTCTCTCTCTCTCTGTCTCTCTCTGTCTCTGTCTCTCTCTCTCTCTCTCACTGTCTCTCTCTCTCTCTCTCTCTCTCTCTCTCTCTCTCTCTCTCTCTCTCTCTCTCTCTCTCAGTGTGAGAGGCCGTGGGTACAGGATACTATGCTATATGGTGTGTAACCACGCTCCTCTAGCCCAGAGCCCTTGCTTCTGTCTGTGGGCTTGCTCTGTGCCAGTGGCCAGTAAGGCAGCCTCTCCGCTCTGGTGTAAGGATGTTAACCAGCCCTGCCGCACACTGTCTATGAGCCGTGTGTTGTGCAAAAGGCTCTCTTCCTGTAAAAGCCTGGGGATAATTTCTGTCGGGAATCGAGGCCGAATTAAAACCCTTCTCACAGCAGGGTGAAAATGGGTGGTACTCGAATGTTGGCGTCCTTTTGGGCCGTGATGATGTCATTGCTGTGAAATCACAAGGATCTCTCCTACGCTAAGAGCTTAGGGGAGACCTGAGTGGAACACACCCCCCCCCCCCCCCCCCCCCCCCCCCCCCCCCCTCCATACTCGATCCATCATCAGCTTTACCGGATTACTCATCCACTATTTTACAACCACACACTCCCATGTGCACACACAAACACACACACACACACTTTCTCATGCGTATAGACACACATAAAACCACATGCACACACACACAGCCAGACATTCTGTGGCACCTGTCCAAAAGGACATATCTATTAGACACAGTGTCAGTGTTGGGGTTGGTCCCGTCTGTTGATCCAAACATCCAGTCCCAGCCAGTACCCATCAAGCAGCCAGCTGGGTGGCTGTATCAAATGTGGATATTCTCTCTCTCTCTGCCTGGCTGGCTTTTTTCCTGCATTTGTACAGTGACTCAGTAAAAACGGGAATAGAGACGTTGACCCTCTTCGTGTCTGCCGTCCAAACCAACAGGCAGAACACATCGTCCGGCCAGTGACACATGCTCAGAAATGTCCGTCAGGGCGCTGACTAAAGGACTTGCACTGTAACCATGCAAGCAAACATACATGGAACACAAACACACATCCTCACAAAGTTACCGTGACAGCCGCCGGCGCGTAGGGTCTTCTGCTCATGCACGGGATCGGTGGGCATGGGCCTCGGTTATTTTTGGAGGGCTACATATGGTTTCACTGGGCTGTGTCAGGGTTATTAACTGTGCTCTGTGGCCTGTGAGAAATGAATGTGTTCCCCCTGTGATGATGTGAGAGGGGAAGCAACACAGGGCTTCAGCCTGACTGGGAGGACCAGCGGACCAGGGGAGGCATTATGTTATCAATTAACGATTCGATTTATTTCGTAGGTCGTCTGGCCTACCAGTGCTCCCATGATCCAGATGAGTCCTTTCGGAAAATGGGATTGACTGAACACTCACAGACCAGCAGCAACCAGAGCCTTGCTACCCCACAACGCCACCACGACCAATGATGCGGATCAGACCATAGTCTGCCTCGCACCCTCTGAACACCCCCCCCCCCCCCTCCCCGATCTGTGACCAGCGACCAGAGTCTCTGCAGAGCTGCAAAGCACGCTAGCTCCGGTGATGAGGTCACCACAGTAAAGCAACACAGAGAGTTTTCCGAGGTCGTAAAGGCCCCGCGTGCGCTGCGAGGCTAGCGTCGGGGGAACACGGCCAGGGTAATTGGAGGGATAATTTCCGTAGCAGGAGCTGAGGTCAAGCATGGGCCTCGTTCCCCTCCCATGATACTCATCCACTCCACGCTCCTTTCTTCTGGCCCCCCCCCCCTCCCTGTCTCCCCTACTCATTTCCAGCCTCCCCTGGTCTCTCTCCAACCCCCCCATCGAACTCCTCTGTCCCTCAGCCTCCCACCACCTCACCACCTGCTGTATTCCAAGACGTGTGATACGTTGACCTAATGCTTGTCAGACCGGCTTCAGACCTGGATCGCACACACACAGTTTTACAGCCGTGGCGACCGACAGTATGTCATACGTGAGCTATGTTACTGTAAGTCTCTTTTCATGTTGTTTCTAATAATGTTGACACTAACGTCATGGTTTTTGATATCACATGACCTAACAGGTGAGAAATGTGCACACGCAGCTCCCAACCAATGGCTAGCAGGAGCCCACACGGCACCAAGGGGTTCTCCCTATTGGTTCGTTCTGAATTTGATCGACTGATTTGCATCCTTTAGGTACAGCCGCAGAGCTAGCCTGAACCCCATTTCTGCTCCAACCCCAATCCCACTCCTAATCTAGTCCTAGTCCCAATCTTAGTCCTAGCCCCATCACCCGTTCCAGCCCCCAGTCCCAGCCCCAAGCACCCCAGTCCCAGCCTTACCCCAGCGATGTGGGCGGTAGTGGGCTGCAGGCGAGGCACGCTCTGGGCCGCGTGCTGCGGGGCTTCTCTTGTTCTCTCACTCTCCTCACACTTCGCTCCTCCTCCCTCCTCCTCCCTCCTCCTCCTCCCTCCTCCTCTTCCCTCCAGCCTCTGTGGCGGGGGAAAAACTTACGGCGCGGTTTATTTGTTCTGGTGGTGTGTCTGTTCCACTGGGTCCTTGGCAGGCTGCTCTACCTCCACGGACACAGAGGCATCCATGCCTTTTGTGTCCGCGGGGGTATGCGTTCTTATGTTTGCCCGTGTGTTTCAGGGATGTGGCGAGAGGGGGGGGGGGGGGTGGGGGGAGAAAGGGCCAGAACTGGGTTTTCAACTCTCCTCAGAGGCAAATCCCACCACTGGTGTACCTGGGTTAGAACGACCAACTGGTGCCTCACGGAGAACGGGAGCGAGAGAATGAGGGGCGGGGGGGGGGGGGGGCAGATCTATAGAGAGGAAGAGAGAGAGAGAGACTCCGAAGGATGGAGAGACACAGAAAGGGAACCAGAGAGTTGAGGCAGTGCGATGAAGAGGAATAGAGGGAGGGGTGTGGGGGGGGTGGCGGGGGGGGGAAGAGAGAATCTGTTTCCATCAGCCTGTTTCCACTGATCCTAAATTGCAGCCACTGGAAGACAGAGCTCTCCTCCTCACATGTTGGTGGTCATTACTGCAGTCTCTCTGAGGCGCTCTGCTCTCAGCCTGACAGAAAGATGGTTCTGGAGAGGAGCAGCGCGTCAGCCATCACACACTCACCCCAGCTCCACGCTCGGCGCGCGCGTGCGTCTGTGCATGGGAGAGGGGGAGTGGAGGAGAGGGTTCGATTGTGTGTGTGTGTGTTTGTGTGCGTGTGCATGCTTTCTGCTTAGTTAGTCCCTCAGGAGGGTAGTTGTCTCCCTGCATGAGACAGAGACGTGTGTGTTTGAAGCACCACCACTCTGCTCCCTGCTCCTTCATATTAGACCCATCTTTCTTCATAAGGCACCAATGGATGTCATGCTAGATCAGGTACCGACCACAGACAAAGCAAATCTCTCTCTGTCTGTCTGTCTGTCTGTCTGTCTGTCTGTCTGTCTGTCTGTCTCTCTCTCTCTCTCTCTCTCTCTCTCTGTCTCTCTCTCTCTGTCTCTCTCTCTCTCTCTCTGTCTCTCTCTCTCTCTCTGTCTCTCTCTCTCTCTGTCCTCTCTCTCTCTCTCTCTCCTCTCTCTCTCTGTCTCTCAGAATCAGAATCAGAATTGGATTTATTCGCCATGAAGCTTGCACAGACAAGGAATTTGCTTTGGCAGGAAGGTGCATACAATAAACATATAGGGACCTAAAATTTAAATATGTGGACTATCTATACTAAGGGTACATAAACTAGCAGTACTAAGTGGTACTAAGTACTCTCTCTCCCTCTCTCTCTCTCTCTGTCTCTCTCTCTCTCTCTCCCTCTCTCTCTCTCTCTCTCTCTCTGTCTCTCTCTCTCCCTCTCTCTCTCTGTCTCCTCTCTCTCTCGTCCTCTCCTCTCTCTCTCTCTCTCTCTCTCTCTCTCTCTCTCTGTCTGTCTGTCTGTCGTCTGTCTCTCTCTGTCTCTCTCTGTCTCTCCCCTCTCTCTCTCTCTCCTCTTCTCTCCTGTCTCTCCTCTCTCTCTCTCTCTCTCTGTCTGTCTCTTCTCTCTCCTGTCTCTCTCCTCTCTCTGTCTCTCTCTCCCCCTCTCTCCATATGTTTCTCAGAGCTTGTTCCAGGACCCACAGTAGAGCTAGCTGACATGGCAGCCTCTATGTGATGGACAGATACAGACACAGGTAAGGATATCATATCTGTTTCCAATATTGTGCTGGCACATGCGGCAGATCATCTGATAAAAATAAAAATGATATAGGGCTGCAAATTTAAAACATTTGAGTTGTCATTTCTCTTCTCTTCTCTACTCATCACCTCCCCTCCTCTCCTCATCTCCCTCCTCTTCTCTCTCCTCTCTCCTTTCATCTCCTCCTCTCCCCTCTCCCCCTCCTCTACCCTCTCCTCTCCTCTCCTCCTCTTCCCTCTCCCCTCCTCCCCTCCTCCCCTCCTCTCCTCCTTTCTTCCTTCTTTCCTTCTCCCCCTCCTCCTCTCCCCTCCTCCTTTTCCTCTCCTCTCCCCTCCTCCCCTCCTCTCCCCTCCTCCTTTCCTTCTTTCCTTCTCCCCTCCTCCTCTCCCCTCCTCCCCTCCTTCCCTCCTCTCCTCCTTTCCTCCTCCCCTCCTCCCCTCTCCTCCTTTCCTCCTCCTCCTCTCCTCTCCTCCTTTCCTTCTTTCCTTCTCACCTCCTCCTCTCCCCTCCTCCTTTCCTTCTCCCCCCTCCTCCTCTCCCCTCCTTTCCCTCCTTTCCTCCTCCCCTCCCTCCCCTCCTCCCCTCTCCTCCTTCCTCCTCCCCTCCCTCCCTCCCCTCCCCTCATCTGTGCTACAGCATTACCCCAGGACCTGGCCTGGCCTTGGTCACGAGGCCTTTTTTTTCTGATCCCATCCAGTTGTATGTGTATGCATTAACTCTGGAGCATTACCAGAGTTCATCAGCAGCACAATCAGCAGCACATCAGCAGCACATCAGCAGCACATCAGCAGCACATCAGCAGCACATCAGCAGCACAGTCCTCTCTTCAACCTCACAGGCAATTCAACTCCTTGGCCTAGGAGAACCAGAATTTATTACATACATCTAATATTAATGCTGTGGAGGCCAGTAAGTCCATGTGTGCATGGGAAACAATCTGGTTTGCCCTTCTGAGTGGAAGTCGGTAGAGAGAGTTCAATGAGGGTGAATAACGTCCTTGATTTGCGTGGTGTACGCGACGACTAACAACTTTGTTTATAGTCATATTTTTAACGGGGACTGATGATGGCATTGTTGTGTGCCAATAATAACCCCTTTAACCATCCGGCTGTCCTTCAAATAATCTAATGCATAATGGCATAGAGAAATTACGGAAATCTATATGTTTTGGTGGTTTTAGTGCCAGTTCCCAGACTCCACACCTAGCCCACCTTGCCCCCCCCAGGAGCCCCCCCTCCTCCCCCCCTCCCCCCCCCCTCCTCCCCCCCCACTTCCCTCCTCCCCCCCTCCCCCCCTCCCCCCCCCCCTCCTCCCCCCCCCTCCCTCCTCCCCCCTCCCCCCTCCCCCCCCCTCCCCCCCTACAGTGTTTGAGAGGGTAGCTCCCATGAAAGACCTGTATAGACTTGGCCTCCACCAGGCCAGGATGGCTTCCAGTAGCAGTCAAATACACAGAGGTATTCTCAAACAACCTGTGCCTGCCAAGCAAACAGCCGCCGGTTTATTTATGTATTTATCTGGATTTCCTGTATGCTTGTCGAGATGTTTGGGAGCGAGTGGCCAGGGGGCGGGCGCGGCCAGGCCCGGGCTACACTGAGGTGCATAAAAGCTGGGCTATTTATCCTGAGGACTTATAAGATGCTGCTGTCCTGATTCCAGAGAGTTCTCTGTTCCTCTCTCTCTCTCTTTCTCTCCCTCTCTTCCCTCGCCCACCCCTCCTTCACTCGGCTGGTGCTCCACCTAGGAATGTGTGTGTGTGTGTGCATACTGTAGGAGGCTGTGCAGACTTGACAGAGGGATGTGTGTCAGAGACCTGCTGCAGTTCGGATGCCATGCAGGGGTGTCCACAGTGCCCTCCCCCCCCCAGCCCTCCCCCCTCTCTCTCTGGAGAGGCACACTGATTGAGACATGCTACAGGTGGCCCGCTGGGACCCTGTGCCCCTCTCAGTAACCATGCTGTGTGCGCATGTGAACTGTGTGTGTTGGAAGAGGGCGGGGGGTGGGGGGGGTGGGGTGTGTGCGGGTATGTGAACAGTAAAGTACAGTGTCGGTGTGTGTTATGTGTGTGTAATTATCAGGAGGAAGTGGAAAGCTTCCCATGATTGCTTGCAGCGGTACAGAAACATGCCTGTGCAGTGTGTGTGTCCTCAGGGGATGTGTCCAACGCCGCGTCTCCGTCATCCCCTGGTCCATCTCTGGTCCTGTGCTCATCCGGACCTCATTCCGTCCTCCTTCTCCTCCTCCTCTCATCCTCCTCTGGTTCTCTTGGCCTCCTCTGGTTTCTCCTCTGGTTCTCCTCTGGTTCTCCTCTGTTTATCTTGGCCTCCTCCGGTTCTCCTCTGGTTCTCCTCTGGTTCTCCTCTGGTTCTCCTCTGGTTCTCTTGGCCTCCTCCGGTTCTCCTCCGGTTCTCCTCCGGTTCTCCTCTGGTTCTCCTCCGGTTCTCCTCCGGTTCTCCTCCGGTTCTCCTCTGGTTCATCCTCCGGTTCTCCTCTGGTTCTCCTTGTGTTTTCAGCATTTTTTCTTTCTGAGTCCTCGTCCTAAAGCAGACATTGGTTACTGCTGGCAGAGGAAAGACTTGGTTGTGCAAATGTTTGAACTTGCAGACACAATGGTCTCAATACGCCTAGTTATTCTGGTCTCTGTCCCTTAAGTGGGAGGAGCAGTATTGATCCTTATTTTCGAGAAAACTGCCAGTCCAGATTAGTAGCAAATCAACAAAGAGATATCTTTCCAGATACCCCGAACAATACACATTGTTAGAGTAAAAGAAAGCACATGGGAATTGTTTGAAAGGTGGTGGACAGTGATGAAACAATGACTCTGTCATTCAAATTCCACAGCCAGCTGTTTTCCAAATGAAGAACTTGAGCGTTCAGTAATTAACTGAATAACCTTCCTCAGGTCCAGAATAGACAGCAGATTCAGGGAAGTGCTAGTCGGCCTCCCACCCTCTTATGGAACGTTCAGAAAAGTTGCTTTCAAGTTAAACATGAAATTGTGGGTAAACTTTGGGATTTGAGCAGGATTCTGTGGCCCCTCGTAGCCCTCTTGGGACAGAACGCACGGAGAAGGTAAACAGAGGTCTTTTTCTTGTCTGGGAGGCATGTCCAGTTCCGCCCACAAAACCTCTAAATATGTGCTAGTGATGGTACTAACTGTGTTCTCTGGTGTACTTTCTCTCCCCCCCCCCCCCCCTCTCACTCGGTCAAGACCTCTGTCCTATTTGGATGATCTCTGGTCACAAGCGTCTTAGATACAGGATTCAACATGCTGGAAGCTCTTTAGAATGAGGATACTCAATGGGAGAAAGGCAGACCTCTGTGTCTCCCATCTGACTTCTGCAGCGTGTTGTTGAGCGAAGCGATTGGTGATTGATAGCTTAACACATCTGTCTCGCTGCGTGACCCCGGGAAGACATTAGGCCAGGTGAGTTGCATCCCTGCGTGAACGGCTGTCGCTTCAGGCGGCATTACAACACGACTTATTCACTACAACTCCCAGAGGCATCGGTGCGGGGCCTCATTGTTTTGGTATCCTCTGCTCAGTTCATCCACTGGTTCTCTGTCGGGTCGTACCTCACCTCCTTTAGCAGAGAGAAAATGGGAGGGACTGGGGAGAGAGATGGAAGGAGTGTGGAGAGTATTTGAGACGGAGGGAAAGGAGAATAAGTGTTTGTGGCAGAGAGAGAGCTGTGGAGAATGTTATCTACACACGGGCATGCTTCAAATATAAATTCTGATATATGATCGTTTTTTCTCGTCCTCTTTGGATGTATGGATCTCTTCCGAGCTGATGTGTTTACTTGTGTGTGTGTGTTGATGGCCTGGAGGCGGTCCTGTCTCAGCTCAAATGCAGGCCTGAACAGTAGCTGGTTTGTGTTATTGAATAATCCCCAATCAGCAAACCTAACCATAGCATGTGCACGCTGGCACACCAGTCGGTGTGCCAGCTTGGCGCTAGGCACAGCTCGCCAGTCTGCTCCTAACAACAGATCTCTGAAACAACGCCGCCCACTCACTAACACGCACGCGGCTACACATTTGGACCTGTGAAGCTCTCCCACACAGACACAGAGGGAAAACCAAACTAACACAGCGGGTACTGGGACGTTCTCTCCCTCACACACACACACACACGCACACACACACACACACGCACACACACGCACACACACACACACACACACGCAACGCACACACACACGCACGCACACACACAGATGCTACTGCACGCTGCATGCATCATTTTGAATATAATAGTAGCATATTGTGGTGAGATGAAAAATGAGCTGTAGGGATTATTAGCAAGTCTGCTGAGGGCTCCTCACGGTTGAGACAGACTTATCTCTATTAGCAGGAGCCTTGACTACCAGCCGAGTATCCCTGGAAACATTCATTCGCCGGGAGAGCACCTTTTCTACACAATGCGCTCACACACGATCTATCCCCGGTTTTACCCGTGCGGTTTTTGGACTTTTCCGAGGGTTCGGCGCACCCTGTATCCTCATGTCTCACAGAGAGTTTCACTTTGTCCGTCTACATCCTTCTCTTTTCTCCTTCGTTCTATGGCTCTCCGTCTTTTAACTCATCTGTAGTCACATCTCCCTCTCGCAGACACTCACACCACGCCCCACCCAGAGCAGCTTCATGACATCTTAGCATGCGGCCTCGCTTCCACCACCCGTGGAGATGTGTGGACTGGCGGTTCAAGTGATAGACATGTCTTTTTACAAATGTTATTTTCTATCAGGACTGGGAGGCCAGTGATTGACAGGGCAGCCTGTCAGGAAATGATGGATGAGGTTGTTCGGGGAGTCAGTCAGGGAAGACATGAGAGCCTGGCCTGGAGTTGGGCTGGATCTGGACTGGAGTTGGGCTGGATCTGGACTGAGTTGGGCTGGATCTGGACTAGAGTTGGGCTGGATCTGGACTGGAGTTGGGCTGGATCTGGACTGGAGTTGGGCTGGATCTGGACTAGAGTTGGGCTGGATCTGGACTGGAGTTGGGCTGGATCTGGACTAGAGTTGGGCTGGATCTGGACTGGAGTTGGGCTGGATCTGGACTGGAGTTGGGCTGGATCTGACTGGATTCGAGCTGGAGTTGAGCTGGGCTGGGTTACTATCTGCTCTGTAGGGGGTTAGTATAGTGAACTGGTTGCAAAATCTGGTGCCTGCAATGTAGAATGAGTCAGATGCGGAGAAGAGAGGACGCACACGCCTACACGCACACACACCACACACACACACAACCACTCACCCACACACATACCAGATCCCTCAAAGTAAGCCTATAAATGTGAGTTAATGGAGCTTAATGGCATCCTGACAGGCTGAAGGGCAGAGGCTGCCGCTGGGGATGGAGTCTCCTGCGTCTCAGGGTGGTCACATGGACTTAGAGGCGGGGAAAGTTCATGAATCAGCAGAAATGTGTATTAAACAGTGACATACAGTGTGGTGAAAACCCCACAACTTGCTGGTTTTTTTAAAACATCTCCGGTTTTTCGTGTGTCGATTCTCTAGCGGTCGTATTGGAGCGGGACAAATACGCAGAACCCTTGGAGGAAACCTCTCTTCAAAGGGCCCCGCATAACACTGTTTATTTTTCCTCTGTCGTTATCAGCTTGGAAGTGAAAAAATGTGCAGAACTATCAGCAGAATGTCTGTGTATATGGTTTGAGACTGCAGGGAAGGGTGTGTAGGTTCGAGTCTGGGGGAGGGGGAATGGATTTTGAGTATCAGAGTCTAGGTTTTTCAGTCTGAGGACAGCTATACGGTTTTAACGTTTTTATGAGGGAGTCCATCTTTATGGTAGGTGTGTGTGTGTGAGTTTTAACCTGTGAGCTAATGGCAAACTTTCGTCACACAGTTTGTTTTGGGCTAGATGGTGTCTGCGTGGGTTTCTCGGCCCCAGTTCGGTGTCAGTTCATGGAATAGAGTGAATCTGTAGTTACTAGCGTAATAACTCACTGGGCCGAGGGGTTTCAACACCCAGACATGAAGCCCTTCTCACCCAGGGGTGTGGGCCGTTAATATGGCTGGGTCATGACCCCTGTCTGCACAATCACCAACACTCATCACTAAATTACCTCAGAAATAATTCTGGTTTTCTTCATCCATCTATCATGTTTATAGCAGTAAGGAGATTTGTTTTTACGGGAGTGTTGTGTGAATAGCATAGAGCTTTTTTAATGGTTGTGCACCAGGGCTTGGGTCTGGGCCAGGGCTTGGGTCTGGGCCTAGGTCTGGGCCTGGGTGTGGGCTTGGGTCTGGGCTGTCTGGGCTGGGTGTGGGCTTGGGTCTGGGCCTAGGTCTGGGCTTGGGTCTGGGCCTAGGTCTGGGCTTGGGTCTGGGCTGGTCTGGGTCTGGGTGTGGGCTTGGGTCTGGGTCTGGGTGTGGGTGTGGGCATGGGTCTGGGTCTGGGAATCGGTCTTACGCTGGGTCTGGTTCTAATGTGAACCTCATCAAAAACCCAGGGCTGAGATCCATGTGGGCTCAATAACTAAAGCACTGTTCCATCCAAAAAGAAGCCAGCACAAACAATAGAAGTGTTGTATCTGTGTTGATATCAGGAGGCAGACCTCAAATCCCTTCTGTGGAGGAGCAGGGAGAGGACGGGGTGTAAGAGAGGAGGGGTGGTTGGGGATTCTGTGGTGCCTAGTCCCATACCAGTAGTCCTGACCACTGGTATGTCTGCCTCTGTCCCAGTACCAAGAGCTCAGCTCATTTATTCGTTTCTGTAAACCAACCATCCACGAGGCATGAGTCATGGAAGGAGAGATGGACAGAGGAGAGACTGGGAGGAGAAGAGGAGGGCGGGAGGAGAGCGGGGTAGAGGGAGGCCTTTTTTCCCTTTCGCCTCAGTCACTATCCTCAATCCTGCTGATTGCTTCCACATTGGGGGTTTTGTGGGAGAAAGTGCCCATGCACCACAGTGCCTGAGGGTGATAAGGCTCCTGGGCTCCTAGCACCATGCCTCCTCTCTGCCTCCTCCTCTTCACCTCTTCTTCCCTGCCTCCCCTCCTCCGCCTCCTCTTCCTCGTCTACCTCGACCTCTTTCCCCTTCTCCTTCCTTCCTCTACCTGTCCCTACGCCTCTCTTCCTCTTGACCCTCTGATCCTCGTCCCCTCCCTCCAATTCCGCGGCCTTTCTTCCTCACCTCCTCCTTCCTACCACGTCCTCCTGTCTGGTGTAGAATCAGTCTCGGAGGTTCCTCCATCTCTGGGTGATTGGGACTGATCTCCCTCAGGGTTGTCATTGTCAACAAAGCTGCGGTTTATATCCCGAAGGAAGGGAACCGATATTTCTTGGATGCTACAACAGACTGTCTGTTGTGTGTATCCCAGCACCAGAGAATTACCATGCAGAGATGATCTTGATTTCTGTAAATGTCATCTTCTTTGGATCTCTCCCTCCCTCCACCCACCGCCCCGCCCTCTCCCCCTCCTTTTTCCACTCTTCATCCACGCTCTCTGTCTGATATCAGCTGCTTGCTATCAAGGCCTCAGTTAAAGTCCTTTGACATCATTTTCCAGCAGACTCTTCCTCTAGAGGGTTGTTTTCCTACTTCCCTGTGTCTATGTTTTCTAACAGCTTGCAACACAATACTCCTGTCTCCACACAATTTCTTCCAGAAATTGGAAGCTGTAGAATTTAGTGTGTGAGAGCAGATTTATAATGGGGCTAATTTTTAAAGTGAGCCATAAACCAACCAGATTCAACAACACCACCCCCCCCCCCTCCCCCCATCCCCACTATTTCATTGCTACCTGATGCTATAACCACCATAACCTCTGCCCAGCCTTTTATCACACACCCCACTCACACACACTGACCCTTCGCTCACTCACATCACCCGTGGTCAGAAACCGTGAGAGAGGCCCTCAAGTTCTTCACTGACATGCTTCTATCTATGGCGTCACGACCTGGTGTGTGTTTGTTTGTGTGTGTTTGTTTACTGTATGAGGAAGGTTTAATACAGAAAAGCAGTAAGGCTGGCAGTAGACTGTGTGTGTGTGGGTGTGTGTTGGTGTGTGTGTGCTGTGGTGTGTGTGTTGTGTGTGTGTGTGAAAGATGCAGAGCAGAGCCTATTGCAGCAGAACCAGGCCCTACGGCTCCGGAACGTTCCTGTGTACAGGACACAGAACACGCTACTTCTGACATTGATGAGTCAAGTTTTGTTGACAACTGAGAGAATCACAACAATCAAGGGACATAGTTAGCACTCAATTCGCCCTGTTAAAACACTGGGTGACCCTATCCTTGTCCACCCCTTCTGGAGAGGGGGGCGGGGCTGTTGGAATGGTTTCCCCATACAAAACCCCTCTGCAGGCCCAGGTGTAGAGGCTGTGTCTGGACAGAGTAAAATGACGCTGTGCATTTCTCCTTGATCTATGTTTATGGGAATATTGGTTTGGCTCTCGGGCAGCGGAAATACTTCTGTAATGGAGGCAGCATCTGTACTGGCAGGAAGCAGAAAGAATTACGGTTTGATTTCCGCAAACGCAGGCTCCTTCTTCGCGGTGGCAGGAAAAACATGGCCCCCGTGTTTATGAGCGCCAGCGGAGAACACGAGCAGGGGGTTTCTGACAGGAGAACCGCAAACGGCACAGCAGCTAGCGGCACCTCCCCCTCTCTCTCTCTCTCTCATCTCCTATTCTCTCTCTCTCTCTCTCATTCCTCCATTTTCCTCTCCCCACCTCTTTTTTCTCTCTGTCTTCACATTCGTCTCGAGTGATATCAACCCAACCGTGGTTGATGAACTGAGTTAGAAGCGAGTGATGAAACACATTCAGTGTGAATACAGAGAAAAAACGGAATGACCTGGAGTTGATGTCAAACAGACTGTCAAAAAGTCTACTGTAACTCTATATGCAGAGGCAGAGAGCCCTGCTGTTCTGTGGTATGAAACACATGGAGCTGGGTCGTGTATGGCGTTGTGTCGAGGCCTAGCCAAAATGGATGGTTGAGTCAAGGTCTGGGCCATGGTGAGAGATAGAGTCAGGGTTCGAGGTAGGGCTACGGTTGTGGCCATGATTATGGTCAGGGTCAGTTTTAGGGTCAAAGTCAGGTCAGGGTCGAGGTTTGACAGGCAGCGGTTAGCAGGTTCTGAAATGTTTCTTTAAACCACCGTCAAATACTATGGTGGGCAAGAGAAGCTCCAGCGCATGCTCGTGTTGGTACGTGTGTGTGTGTGTGTGTGTGTGTTCCCTTGACTTCCTTTGGTTTGACCAACTGACATTGAGCACACAGAGCACTTAGGTGTTCCAAACAGGCAGTTATGGAACCATTGGATGACATCCTAAAATAGCTTAAGCAAGCTGCTGTTTGTGAACCCTGCTTTATAGGAACGAGGAATCAGACTAATCCTAGTTTTTAGGACAATCTCAAACTAGGGGCAGGTACAGTGAGTGTGTGTGCGTGTGTGTGTGTGTGTCTGTGTGTGAGTGGTGTGTGGCGTGTGTGTGCGTGTGTGGGAGGCTACCAGTCCGGAGTGATCGTATCAGCGAATGAAAAAAAAGAAGCTCCGTCAGATATCCCACAATGGCCTTGCCCAGGCTGTGTTTCCCTGCTAGGTACCAGCCTGCTCACCGAAGGGGGATGTGGAGAGCTTTCGAGTCTCCCCACACAGCTGAGCCTGAGATCACGCAAAGCCCACGAAGCCTGCTGTCGAAACAAGGTTTCCATCCTCTCAGCACCAGGGGCACGGGGCACTAGCCAGTCCCTAGGGCCGTCTACACCACACCTTGATGCCTCCTCTTCCTCCAGACATCCTCGTCAGCACCAGGGGCACGGGGCACTGCCAGTCCCTAGGCGTCTACACACCTCTGATGCCTCCTCTTCCTCCAGACCTCCTTCACTCTTCCTCACTCTCCCACTCTAATCCTCCTCGTATTCACCCGCTTAGTTCTTTGCTTCTTGGACTCCTGTCTGTTCCCTTCATTTTTCCCATTTAGCGTGTGGTGTGTGTGTGTGTGTGTGTGTCCGCTGGCAGGCGGAGCGACTCCTAGACGTTATTGGATGACTGAACCTCGTATTCAATGAAGCACACACACACACACACACCACACACACAGAGAGTAAGTGAAATGAGGTTTAAAGCGTGACTTTCTCAGGACTGCTCGGCTGAGGGTGATCAGAGACGGCAGGTCTCTCTCTCTCTCTCTCTCTCTCTCTCTCTCTCTCTCTCTCTCTCTCTCTCCTCTCTCTCTCTCTCTCTCTCTCTCTCTGCTCTCTCTCTCTCCTCTCTCTCTCTCTCTCTCGTCTCTCTCTCTCTCCTCTCTCTCTCTCTCTCTCTCTCTCTCTCTCTCTCTCTCTCTCTCTCTCTCTCTCTCTCTGCTCTCTCTCTCCTCTCTCTCTCCTCTCTCTCCTCTCTCTCTCGCTCTCTCTCTCTCTCTCCTCTCTCTCTCTCTTCTCTCTCTTCCGCTCTCGGCTCCCTCCATGCGTTTTATCCTCCAATGAGGGCTTCCCCCAAGCGTGTCACCACCCGGAGATGTCGCCAAGGGACACGTTTCATTGGACGAGCTGACGCATGCCGACCGGGTCATTAACGAGTGCGGTCATGGATATCCCGTCTTGTCTTGCTTTACCAAGACCACAGGGACAAGTCAATTCGTCCCCGCTGAAAGGGCCCTGTGCTTCAAGGATACGGTGCCCCCGTTAATGTGGCAGCGTCGGCTTGGCAAGGTCGCACGCCAGACACGGATCGATGACTGTTTTCAAATACGGTGAAATACTCGAGTTCTGGTTCTCGACTTTGGACCAGTCTAGTCTTGTCTGGCCTACTCTGGCCTAGTTCTCAAGTCCCGGCTTCTTCGGCCGGTCTGTTGTGGAGCCTCCACATGTCCTCTTCTGGAGCTCACAAAGCTGCAGAGCAAATGAAATCAGTAGTATTACGATCATTAAAACGTCAGTTCATATGGGTCTTTTCATCTTCCACCTCCTCCTGTCCTTCGGGCTGTGTTTTGTGTCGAGCTAAATACCTGCCAAACAGCTGCATGTTACGTGCTAATAATGTGCATTCGTTTGTGTGTGCGTGATGTACAGTATGTGTGTAGCGTAAATGCGTGCGCGCGCGTGCGTGCGATGCTTGTGTGTGTGCACACCCTCTCAGGTGTTGCGTTAATGTGTTAATGGCTCTGCGTCCCCATCAGATAAGCAGTCATGAGCTCTCTCAGTGTGTGTTTCGCTCCATCACCTGCTCCCAGCCTGCCTCGACAGAGTTCCGGAACGTTCTCGAGTCGGCTGAATCTCCAGGGGTTTTATTTCCATAGCGGGGCCTTCCGGCCAAACCCCTGGGAAGTGCAGTGCTGTGTTTGATCAGGGCCCGCGCACACACTGGGACACTCATCAAACGACCTCTGTCTGAGAAAGTATACTGCTGTGTGTGTGTGTGTGTGCGCGTGTGAAAGAGAGAAAGAGGGAGTATTATATCCACGTATGGTATGTGAGTTAAAATCAGTGGGTGAACTTTCACCTTGTTCCTGAATGTACATAGAGTGTAGCCACATGTCTGTGCCAGTGAATGGCTTCTGTGTGTGTGTGTGTGTTAGTCTGCGGTTGGTGTTGCTATGTCAGGCCTCTCTGTGATCTTACTGCCTCCCACTGTGCCTCGCCCGGCGTGTGTGTCGGGGGCTGGTGGCGGTGGGAAGGGTCGTGTTTACTTGTGTGTGTGTGTGGTGGTGGTGGGGGGGGGGGTGCGGGGGGGGTTACAAGTGTGCAAGTGCATCCGATCTGGATTGGTAAATGTACAAAAAAGTCAAAGCATGCACACAGGCCACTTGCGCCAGCACATAACTAGCTAAGTCAGAGGTCCCGGGATCGAGTACCATTGAGGGGAAATAATAAATCACACAGTGGTCCCCCCCCCCTCCTCCCCCCCCCCCGTTACATGTTTGTATGACGTGTAGTGTGTGATTGTCTAGTGATTGTCTATGCATGTTGCAGACTGTGGCTGGCTGTGCGGAGCTAGCGTGAGGCAAGACAAGCTTGCCTGACAGAGGACGTTGCAGTCCAGAGCCAAGTTATTTCAAACATTCAAATCTATCTTGGTAGGACCTGACACTGCCATGACTGTACTAGAGGCCCAGTGAGAATGTGTGATAGGGAGAGATTAGGGGGTGGGCTGGGGACAGTGGATGTGGCCCTGAGACTGGGGGGTGGGCTGGGCTGGGGACAGTGTACGTGGCCCTGAGACTGGGGGGTGGGCTGGGGACAGTGTACGTGGCCCTGAGACTGGGGGGTGGGCTGGGGTGGGGACAGTGTACGTGGCCCTGAGACTGGGGGGTGGGCTGGGGTGGGGACAGTGTACGTGGCCCTGAGACTGGGGGGTGGGCTGGGGTGGGGACAGTGTACGTGGCCCTGAGACTGGGGGGTGGGCTGGGCTGGGGACAGTGTACGTGGCCCTGAGACTGGGGGGTGGGCTGGGGTGGGGACAGTGTACGTGGCCCTGAGACTGGGGGGTGGGCTGGGGTGGGGACAGTGTACGTGGCCCTGAGACCAGGAAACCCTCCTAATATTGGCCCAGCTCCGACCTCCAGGTTCTCCAGCCAAGGCGTGGTCTCCTCCTCCCTGCGTCTCCCCATCTTGTGGCATGAGGACGTGTTATGGCAGCACGAGAGCGGGAGAGCCAGGGTCTTACACATGTTTGCGTTTGTTTTGTTTATATACATATATGTGTGCGCGCGCGCGGGTGGAAGGGTGTGTGTGTGAAAGGGTGTTTGTGTGTGTTAGGATTAGGTGACTTTTGCCTTTGACTTTAGGGATTAGGTGGAGATCTGTGGAGGATGATTATAATTACAGCAACATGGCACTGCAGACCTCAGAGCAGCAGGCGGAGCAGATCCTCTTGTTTGTTTAGTCTGAATGTGCTGGAGGTGTCAGTTTCTCTGCGGCCAGCACATTCTGCACTGACAGGCCGGCCGCCAAAGCAGGTGGACGTCTTCTGGGAAATTCGAGCCGTGATTCCTGTCAGGTTTGGTTGGGGCGTTGGTGGGTTTCATCCTGTGGGGTGTGAGGACGCGACGATAGGACGCGCGTGTGTGTGGAGCGACTCTTTTCGCCTCGGGTGCGCACACGCACACGCACGCGCACGCACACACACATATAAGCACACTTACACCTCAACTCTGTTGTCCTGTGGAAAGAGAGAGAGAGCGAGAAAGGTGCTGAAAGCCATGGATCGATAGCAGAAGGTGAGAGAGATGGAGGACTGTCAGATGTTTAAAACAGAAGCTCTCGAGTTCCTGTTTTCCTGACACCGGGGCCCCGCCCCTTGACGGATGGGCTCTCCACCAATGGCAGCACAGCTTTCAGACCCCTGTGATTAAATCATCCATCAGAGTCCATCACAACAACAAACTGACCTGCTGGCACTTCCGTGAACACATGGAAAACATTGTATTTCACAACCATACACACGTGCGCACACGCACGCACACACACACACAAACAGACACACACGCAGAAAAGAGAGTTCTAGTAGGATCTGGTAAAGGGAGCTTCCAGATGGCCGTGCATCCCACAGTCTCAGGTTACAGGAGCACATTTTCCAAAGCAACATTCTGATCTGCCTGTGTTGAGCTCTCTCCTCATAACCTCCAGGCAACCCCGTCCTGATGCATGAGTACCCCAGCACAGTGTCCAGTGCGGGGGGGGTAGGGGGGGGGGGGCAGAATGTTGGTGCCCTATACTTACCTGGACCCTCAAGAAACATGGGGAGGGAGAGGGGGCAGGGGAAGGGGGACGGACGGAAGTGATGAGGTCAGCGAGGAGCTGAAAGGGGGAGGGGTGGAGGAGGGGGGGGGGGCAGTGTCCAGTCAGTCATCAGTGCGTCCTCCTGCAGGGAGGGGTTGGGTAATGAGCAGGCTTGTAAAAGGCAGATGGCGGCGGGGGTCTTTGAAGGGAGAGGGCGTGACCCCAGCGCCGGGGGGGGGCGGAGGGCGACACACGCCATGAAGAGAGGCCATTGTCACTGGGAGAGACGAGAGCAGAGAGGCCCCTTAGATTACTTAAGCACATGTCCCTCTAGCTAAGGCAGAGCCTCTCTCTCTCTCTCTTGATGATTTGTATGTCCCCCCCCCCACTCACTGAATATCGCTCTTGTTCTCCTTATCTCTTTTCATGTCTCTTTATTTGTCTCAGTGATTTTTTTTTCCTTCTGTTTTTCTTTCTTTCTCTCCCTTACTGTCTCTCTGTCTATCTGTCTGTCTATCTCAGTTATCTGTCGTTGGTATTTAGGAGATTCCCTTTTGGCATGTCCACCACACAGCACACACACACACACTCTGTTCCCCCCCCCCACCCACACACATTGGAAGGGCACACCTAGAGCAATGACTTGTCCCGCATGCAAATAGCATAGACAGAGCTTCCCCACTCGAAGTCTCCTCTAGTGTCCCTTCCATGTGTGTGTGTTGGGGGGGGGACAGAGTGTGTGTGTGTGTGTGTGCTGGTGGACATGCAAAAGGAATTCCTAAATACCAAGACAGATAAATGAGATAGACAGACAGATAGACAGAGAGACAGTAAGGGAGAGAAAGAAAGAAAAACAGAAGGAAAAAAAATCACTGAGACAAATAAAGAGACATGAAAAGAGATAAGGAGAACAAGAGCGATATTCAGTGAGTGGGGGGGGGGGACATACAAATCATCAAGAGAGAGAGAGAGAGGCTCTGCCTTAGCTAGAGGGACATGTGCTTAAGTAATCTAAGGGGCCTCTCTGCTCTCGTCTCTCCCAGTGACAATGGCCTCTCTTCATGGCGTGTGTCGCCCTCCGCCCCCCCCGGCGCTGGGGTCACGCCCTCTCCCTTCAAAGACCCCCGCCGCCATCTGCCTTTACAAGCCTGCTCATTACCCAACCCCCTCCCTGCAGGAGGACGCACTGATGACTGACTGGACACTGCCCCCCCCCCTCCTCCACCCCTCCCCCTTTCAGCTCCTCGCTGACCTCATCACTTCCGTCCGTCCCCTTCCCCTGCCCCCTCTCCCTCCCCATGTTTCTTGAGGGTCCAGGTAAGTATAGGGCACCAACATTCTGCCCCCCCCCCCCCTACCCCCCCCGCACTGGACACTGTGCTGGGGTACTCATGCATCAGGACGGGGTTGCCTGGAGGTTATGAGGAGAGAGCTCAACACAGGCAGATCAGAATGTTGCTTTTGGAAAATGTGCTCCTGTAACCTGAGACTGTGGGATGCACGGCCATCTGGAAGCTCCCTTTACCAGATCCTACTAGAACTCTCTTTTCTGCGTGTGTGTCTGTTTGTGTGTGTGTGTGCGTGCGTGTGCGCACGTGTGTATGGTTGTGAAATACAATGTTTTCCATGTGTTCACGGAAGTGCCAGCAGGTCAGTTTGTTGTTGTGATGGACTCTGATGGATGATTTAATCACAGGGGTCTGAAAGCTGTGCTGCCATTGGTGGAGAGCCCATCCGTCAAGGGGCGGGGCCCCCGGTGTCAGGAAAACAGGAACTCGAGAGCTTCTGTTTTAAACATCTGACAGTCCTCCATCTCTCTCACCTTCTGCTATCGATCCATGGCTTTCAGCACCCTTTCTCGCTCTCTCTCTCTTTCCACAGGACAACAGAGTTGAGGTGTAAGTGTGCTTATATGTGTGTGTGCGTGCGCGTGCGTGTGCGTGTGCGCACCCGAGGCGAAAAGAGTCGCTCCACACACAACGCGCGTCCTATCGTCGCGTCCTCACACCACACAGGATGAAACCCACCAACGCCCCAACCAAACCTGACAGGAATCACGGCTCGAATTTCCCAGAAGACGTCCACCTGCTTTGGCGGCCGGCCTGTCAGTGCAGAATGTGCTGGCCGCAGAGAAACTGACACCTCCAGCACATTCAGACTAAACAAACAAGAGGATCTGCTCCGCCTGCTGCTCTGAGGTCTGCAGTGCCATGCTTGCTGTAATTATAATCATCCTCCACAGATCTCCACCTAATCCCTAAAGTCAAAGGCAAAAGTCACCTAATCCTAACACACACAAACACCCTTTCACACACACCACCCTTCCACCCGCGCGCGCGCACACATATATGTATATAAACAAAACAAACGCAAACATGTGTAAGACCCTGGCTCTCCCGCTCTCGTGCTGCCATAACACGTCCTCAGGCCACCAGATGGGGAGACGCAGGGAGGAGGAGACCACGCCTTGGCTGGAGAACCTGGAAGGTCGGAGCTGGGCCAATATTAGGAGGGTTTTCCTGGTCTCAGGGCCACGTACACTGTCCCCACCCAGCCACCCCCCAGTCTCCAGGGCACGTACACTGTCCCCACCCCAGCCCACCCCCCAGTCTCAGGGCCACGTACACTGTCCCCAGCCCCAGCCCACCCCCCAGTCTCAGGGCCCACGTACACTGTCCCCCACCCCCAGCCCACCCCCCAGTCTCAGGGCCACGTACACTGTCCCCACCCAGCCCACCCCCCCCAGTCTCAGGGCCACGTACACTCTGTCCCCACCCCAGCCCACCCCCCAGTCTCAGGGCCACGTACACTGTCCCCAGCCCACCCCCAGTCTCAGGGCCACGTACACTGTCCCCAGCCCAGCCCACCCCCCAGTCTCAGGCCACATCCACTGTCCCCAGCCCACCCCCTAATCTCTCCCTATCACACATTCTCACTGGGCCTCTAGTACAGTCATGGCAGTGTCAGGTCCTACCAAGATAGATTTGAATGTTTGAAATAATCTTGGCTCTGGACTGCAACGTCCTCTGTCAGGCAAGCTTGTCTTGCCTCACGCTAGCTCCGCACAGCCAGCCCACAGTCTGCAACATGCATAGACAATCACTAGACAATCACACACTACACGTCATACAACATGTAACGGGGGTGGGGGAGGAGGGGGGGGGGACCACTGTCGTGATTTATTATTTCCCCTCAATGGTACTCGATCCGGGACCTCTGACTTAGCTAGTTATGTGCTTGGCGCAAGTGGCCTGGTGCCATGCTTTGACTTTTTTGTACATTTACCAATCCAGATCGGATGCACTTGCACACTTGTAACCCCCCCCGCCACCCCCCCCCCCCACACCACCACACACACACACAAGTAAACACGACCCTTCCCACCGCCACAGCCCCCGACACACACGCCGGGCGAGGCACAGTGGGAGGCAGTAAGATCACAGAGAGGCCTGACATAGCAACACCAACCGCAGACTAACACACACACACCACAGAAGCCCATTCACTGGCACAGACATGTGGCTACACTCTATGTACATTCAGGAACAAGGTGAAAGTTCACCCACTGATTTTAACTCACACTAACACATACGTGGATATAATACTCCCTCTTTCTCTCTTTCAAACGCGCACACACACACACCACACAGCAGTATACTTTCTCAGACAGAGGTCGTTTGATGAGTGTCCCAGTGTGTGCGCGGGCCCTGATCAAACACAGCACTGCACTTCCCAGGGGTTTGCCGGAAGGCCCCGCTATGGAAATAAAACCCCTGGAGATTCAGCCGACTCGAGAACGTTCTGGGGAACTCTGTCGAGGCAGGCTGGGAGCAGGTGATGGAGCGAAACACACACCTGAGAGAGCTCATGACTGCTTATCTGATGGGGACGCAGAGCCATTAACACATTAACGCACACCTGAGAGGGTGTGCACACACACAAGCATCACACGCACGCGCGCGCACGCATTTACGCTACACACATACTGTACATCACGCACACACAAACGAATGCACATTATTAGCACGTAACATGCAGCTGTTTGGCAGGTATTTAGCTCGACACAAAACACAGCCCGAAGGACAGGAGGAGGTGGAAGATGAAAAGACCCATATGAACTGACGTTTTTAATGATCGTAATACTACTGATTTCATTTGCTCTGCAGCTTTGTGAGCTCCAGAAGAGGACATGTGGAGGCTCCACAACAGACCGGCCGAAGAAGCCGGGACTTGAGAACTAGGCCAGAGTAGGCCAGACAAAAACTAGACTGGTCCAAAAGTCGAGAACCAGACTCGAGTATTTCACACGTATGTTGAAACAGTCATCGATCCGTGTCCTGCGTGCGACCTTGCCAAGCCGACGCTGCCCACATTAACGGGTGCACCGTATCCTTGAAGCACAGGGCCCTTTCAGCGGGGGAAAATTGACTTGTCCCTGTGGTCTTGGTAATAAAGCAAGACAAGACGGGATATCCATGACCGCACTCGTTAATGACACGGTCGGCATGCGTCAGCTCGTCCAATTGAACGTGTCCCTTGGCGACATCTCCGGGTGGTGACACGCTTGTGGGAAGCCTCATTGGAGGATAAAACGCATGGAGGGAGCCGAGAGCGCGAGAGAGAGAGAGAGGAGAGAGAGAGAGAGCAGAGAGGGAGAGAGAGAGAGGAGAGAGAGAGAGCAGAGAGAGAGAGAGAGAGAGAGAGAGAGAATCGAGAGAGAGAGAGAGAGAGAGGAGAGAGAGGAGAGAGAGAGAGAGACGAGAGAGAGATGAGAGGGAGAGAGAGAGAGGAGAGAGAGAGAGAGAGAGAGGAGAGAGAGAGAGAGAGAGAGAGAGAGAGAGAGGAGAGAGAGAGACCTGCCGTCTCTGATCACCCCTCAGCCGAGCATTCCTGATGAAGTCACGCTTTAAACCTCATTTCACTTACTCTCTGTGTGTGTTGTGTGTGTGTGTGTGTGCTTCATTGAAAATACGAGGTTCAGTCATCAATCACGTCTAGGGTCGCTCCGCCTGCCAGCGGACACCACACACACACACACACACAGCTAAATGGGAAAAATGAAGGGAACAGACAGGAGTCCAAGAAGCAAAGGAAACTAAGCGGGTGAATACGAGGATGATTAGAGTGGGAGAGTGAGGAAGAGTGAAGGAGGTCTGGAGGAAGAGGAGGCATCAGAGTGTGGTGTTAGACGGCCTAGGGACTGGACAGTGCCCCCGTGCCCCTGGTGCTGAGAGGATGTCTGGAGGAAGAGGGAGGCATCAGAGTGTGGTGTAGACGGCCTAGGGACTGGCAGTGCCCCTTCCCCTGGTGCTGAGAGGATGGAACCTTGTTTCGACAGCAGGCTTCGTGGGCTTTGCGTGATCTCAGGCTCAGCTGTGTGGGGAGACTCGAAAGCTCTCCACATCCCCCTTCGGTGAGCAGGCCTGTACGCTAGCAGGGAACACAGCCTGGGGCAAGGCATTGTGGGATATCTGACGGAGCTTCTTTTTTTTCATTCGCTGATACGATCACTCGGACTGGTAGCCTCCACACACCACACACCGCACACACACTCACACACAGACACACACACACACACACACGCACACACACACACACTCACTGTTACCTGCCCCTAGTTTGAGATTGTCCTAAAACTAGGATTAGTCTTGATTCCCTCGTTCCTATAAAGCAGGGTTCACAAACAGCAGCTTGCTTAAAGCTATTTTAGGATGTCATCCAATGGTTCCATAACTGCCTGTTTGGAACACCTAAGTGCTCTGTTGCTCAAGTCAGTTGGTCAAACCAAAGGAAGTCAAGGGAACACACACACACACACACCACACACGTACCAACACGAGCATGCGCTGGAGCTTCTCTTGCCCACCATAGTATTTGACGGTGGTTTAAAAGAAACATTTCAGAACCTGCTAACCCGCTGCCTGTCAAACCTCGACCCTGACCCTGACCTTTGACCCTAAAACTGACCCTGACCATAATCCTGGCCACAACCGTAGCCCTACCTCTAACCCTGACTCTATCTCTCACCATGGCCCAGACCTTGACTCAACCATCCAATTTGGCTAGGCCTCGACCACAACGCCATACACGACCAGCTCCATGTGTTTCATACCACAGAACAGAGGGCTCTCTGCCTCTGCATATAGAGTTACAGTAGACTTTTTGACAGTCTGTTTGACATCAAACTCCAGGTCATTCCGTTTTTTTCTCTGTATTCCACACTGAATGTGTTTCATCACACTCGCTTCTAACTCAGTTCATCACCATGTTGGGTTTGATATCACTCGAGGACGAATGTGAAGACAGAGAGAAAAAGAGGTGGGGAGAGGAAAATGGAGAATGAGAAGAGAGAGAGAGAGGGAGAGAGGGGAGAGAGAGAGAGAGAGAAGAGAGAGAGAGAGAGAGGGGGGGGGGGGGGGGGGTGGGGGAGGGCCGCTAGCTGCTGTGCCATTTGCGGTTCTCCTGTCAGAAACCCCCTGCTCGTGTTCTCCGCTGGGCGCATCATAAACACGGGGGCCATGTTTTTCCTGCCACCTGCGAAGAAGGAGCCTGCGTTTTGCGGAATCAAACCTTAATTCTTTCTGCTTCCTGCTACAGATGCTGCCTCCATTACAGAAGTATTTCCGCTGCCTGAGCAAACAATATTCCCATAAACATAGATCAAGGAGAAATGCACAGCGTCATTTATCTGTCCAGAACACAGCCTCTACACTGGGCTGCAGAGGGGTTTGTATGGGAAACCATTCCAACAGCCCGCCCCCCTCTCCAGAAGGGGGTGGACAAGGATAAAGGGTACCCCAGTGTTTAACAGGGCTATTGAGTGCTAACTATGTCCCCTTGATTGTTGTGATTCTCAGTTGTAACAAACTTGCTCATAAATGTCAGAAGTAGCGTGTTCTGTGTCTGTACACAGGAACGTTCCGGATCGGTAGGGCCTGGTTCTGCTGCAATAGGCTCTGCTCTGCTCTTCACACACACACACACACACACACACACACACACACACACACACACACACACACACACACACACACACACACACACACACACACAGTCCTACTGCCAGCCTACTGCTTTCTGTATTAAACCTTCCTCATACAGTAAACAAACACACAAACAAACACACACCAGGTCGTGACGCATAGATAGAAGCATGTCAGTGAAGAACTTTGAGGCCTCTCTCACGGTTTCTGACCACGGGGTGATGTGAGTGAGCGAAGGGTCAGTGTGTGTGAGTGGGTGTGTGATAAAAGGCTGTGCAGAGGTTATGGTGGTATAGCATCAGGAGCAATGAAATAGTGGGGATGGGGGGGGGGGAGGGGGGGTGGTGTTGTTGAATCTGGTTTGGTTTATGGCTCACTTTAAAAATTAGCCCCATTATAAATCTGCTCTCACACACTAAATTCTACAGCTTCCAATTTCTGGAAGAAATTGTGGGAGACAGGAGTATTGTGTTGCAGCTGTTAGAAAACATAGACACAGGGAAGTAGGAAAACAACCCTCTAGAGGAAGAGTCTGCTGGAAAATGAGTCAAAGACTTTAACTGAGGCCTTGATAGCAAGCAGCTGATATCAGACAGAGAGTCGTGGATGGAAGAGTGGAAAAAGGAGGGGGAGAGGGCGGGCGGGCGGGGTGGAGGGAGGGAGAGATCCAAAGAAGATGACATTACAGAAATCAAGATCATCTCTGCATGGTAATTCTCTGGTGCTTGGGATACAACAACAGACAGTCTGTGTAGCATCCAAGAAATATCGGTTCCCCTTCTTCGGGATAAACCGCAGCTTTGTTGACAATGACAAACCCTGAGGGAGATCAGTCCAATCACCCAGAGATGGAGGAACCTCCGAGACTGATCTACACCAGACAGGAGGACGTGGTAGGAAGGAGGAGGTGAGGAAGAAAAGGCGCGGAATTGGAGGGAGGGGACGAGGATCAGAGGGTCAAGAGGAAGAGAGGCGTAGGGACAGGTAGAGGAAGGAAGGAGAAGGGGAAAGAGGTCGAGGTAGACGAGGAAGAGGAGGCGGAGGAGGGGAGGCAGGGAAGAAGAGGTGAAGAGGAGGAGGCAGAGAGGAGGCATGGTGCTAGGAGCCCAGGAGCCTTATCACCCTCAGGCACTGTGGTGCATGGGCACTTTCTCCCACAAAACCCCCAATGTGGAAGCAATCAGCAGGATTGAGGATAGTGACTGAGGCGAAAGGGAAAAAAGGCCTCCCTCTACCCGCTCTCCTCCCGCCCTCCTCTTCTCCTCCCAGTCTCTCCTCTGTCCATCTCTCCTTCCATGACTCATGCCTCGTGGATGGTTGGTTTACAGAAACGAATAAATGAGCTGAGCTCTTGGTACTGGGACAGAGGCAGACATACCAGTGGTCAGGACTACTGGTATGGGACTAGGCACCACAGAATCCCCAACCACCCCTCCTCTCTTACACCCCGTCCTCTCCCTGCTCCTCCACAGAAGGGATTTGAGGTCTGCCTCCTGATATCAACACAGATACAACACTTCTATTGTTTGTGCTGGCTTCTTTTTGGATGGAACAGTGCTTTAGTTATTGAGCCCACATGGATCTCAGCCCTGGGTTTTTGATGAGGTTCACATTAGAACCAGACCCAGCGTAAGACCGATTCCCAGACCCAGACCCATGCCCACACCCCCACCCAGACCCAGACCCAAGCCCACACCCAGACCCAGACCCAAGCCCAGGCCCAGACCTAGGCCCAGACCCAAGCCCAGACCTAGGCCCAGACCCAAGCCCACACCCCAGGCCCAGACCCAAGCCCACACCCAGGCCCAGACCTAGGCCCAGACCCAAGCCCTGGCCCAGACCCAAGCCCTGGTGCACAACCATTAAAAAAGCTCTATGCTATTCACACAACACTCCCGTAAAAACAAATCTCCTTACTGCTATAAACATGATAGATGGATGAAGAAAAACCAGAATTATTTCTGAGGTAATTTAGTGATGAGTGTTGGTGATTGTGCAGACAGGGTCATGACCCCAGCCATATTAACGGCCCACACCCCTGGGGTGAGAAGGGCTTCATGTCTGGGTGTTGAAACCCCTCGGCCCAGTGAGTTATTACGCTAGTAACTCAGATTCACTCATATTCAGAACTGACACCGAACTGGGGCCGAAAACCCACGCAGACACATCTAGCCCAAAACAAACTGTGTGACGAAAGTTTGCCATTAGCTCACAGGTTAAAACTCACACACACACACCTACCATAAAGATGGACATCCCTCATAAAAACGTTAAAACCGTATAGCTGTCCTCAGACTGAAAACCTAGACTCTGATACTCAAATCCATTCCCCCTCCCCCAGACTCGAACCTACACACCCTTCCCTGCAGTCTCAAACCATATACACAGACATTCTGCCTGATAGTTCTGCACATTTTTCCACTTCCAAGCTGATAAACGACAGAGAAAATAAACAGTGTTATGCGGGCCCTTTGAAGAGGAGGGTTTCCTCCCAGGTTCTGCGATTTGTCCCGCTCCAACGACCGCTAGAGAATCACACAGAAAACCGGAGATGTTTTTAAAAAACCAGCAAGTTGTGGGGTTTCACCACACTGATGTCACTGTTTAATAACACATTTCTGCTGATTCATGAACTTTCCCCTCCTCTAAGTCATGTGACCACCCTGAGACCAGGAGACTCCATCCCCAGCGGCAGCCTTCTGCCCTTCAGCCTGTCAGGATGCCATTAAGCTCCATTAACTCACATTTATAGGCCTTACTTTGAGGGATCTGGTATGTGTGTGGGTGAGTGGTTGTGTGTGTGTGTGTGTGTGCGTGTAGGCGTGTGCGTCCTCTCTTCTCCGCATCTGACTCATTCTACATTGCAGGCACCAGATTTTGCAACCAGTTCACTATACTAACCCCCTACAGAGCAGATAGACCCAGCCCAGCTCAACTCCAGCCCAACTCCAGTCCAGATCCAGCCCAACTCTAGTCCAGATCCAGCCCAACTCCAGTCCAGATCCAGCCCAACTCCAGTCCAGATCCAGCCAACTCAGTCCAGATCCAGCCCAGCTCAACTCCAGCCCAACTCCAGTCCAGATCCAGCCCAACTCTAGTCCAGATCCAGCCCAACTCCAGTCCAGATCCAGCCCAACTCCAGTCCAGATCCAGCCCAACTCCAGTCCAGATCCAGCCCAACTCTAGTCCAGATCCAGCCCAACTCCAGTCCAGATCCAGCCCAACTCCAGTCCAGATCCAGCCCAACTCCAGGCCAGGCTCTCATGTCTTCCTAGACTGACTCCCCGAACAACCTCATCCATCATTTCCTGACAGGCTGCCCTGTCAATCACTGGCCTCCCAGGCCTGATAGAAAATAACATTTGTAAAAAGACATGTCTATCACTTGAACCGCCAGTCCACACATCTCCACGGGTGGTGGAGCGAGGCCGCATGCTAAGAATGTCATGAAGCTGCTCTGGGTGGGCGTGTGTGAGTGTCTGCGAGAGGGAGATGTGACTACAGATGAGTTAAAAGACGGAGAGCCATAGAACGAAGGAGGAAAAGAGAAGGATGTAGACGGACAAAGTGAAACTCTCTGTGAGACATGAGGATACAGGGTGCGCCGAACCTCGGAAAAGTCCAAAACCGCAACGGTAAACCGAGGGATAGATCGTGTGTGAGCGCATTGTGTAGAAAAGGTGCTCTCCCGGCGAATGAATGTTTCCAGGGATACTCGGGACTGTAGTCAAGGCTCCTGCCTAATGAGATAAGTCTGTCTCACCGTGAGGAGCCCTCAGCAGACTCTGCTAATAATCCCTACAGAGCTCATTTTTCATCTCAACCACAATAGGCTACTATTATATTCAAATGATGCATGCAGCGTGCATGAGCATCTGTGTGTGTGCGTGCGTGTGTGTGTGCGTGGCTTGTGTGTGTGTGCGTGTGTGTGCGTGTGTGTGTGTGTGTGTGCGTGTGTGTGTGTGTGTGAGGGTGAGAGAACGTCCCAGTACCCCGCCTGTGTTAGTTTGGTTTTCCCTCTGTGTCTGTGTGGGAGAGCTTCACAGGTCCAAATGTGTAGCCGCTGTGCGTGTTAGTGAGTGGCGCGTTGTTTCAGAGATCTGTTGTTAGGAGCAGACTGGCGAGCTGTGGCCTAGCGCCAAGCTGGCACACCGACTGGTGTGCCAGCGTGCACATGCTATGGTTAGGTTTGCTGATTGGGGATTATTCAATAACACAAACCAGCTACTGTTCAGGCCTGCATTTGAGCTGAGACAGGACCGCCTCCAGGCCATCAACACACACACACAAGTAAACACACAGCTCTGGAAGAGATCCATACATCCAAAGAGGACGAGAAAAAACGATCATATATCAGAATTTATATTTTGAGCATGCCCCGTGTGTAGATAAACATTCTCCACAGCTCTCTCTCTGCCAAAACACTTATTCTCTCTTTCCCTCCGTCTCAAATACTCTCACACTCCTTCCATCTCTCTCCCCAGTCCCTCCCTTTTCTCTCTGCTAAAGGAGGTGAGGTACGACCCGACAGGAGAACCAGTGGATGAACTGAGCAGAGGAGACCAAAACAATGAGGCCCCGCACCGATGCACTCTGGGAGTTGTAGTGAATAAGTCGTGTTGTAATGCCGCCTGAAGCGACAGCCGTTCACGCAGGGATGCAACTCACCTGGCCTAATGTTCCCGGGGTCACGCAGCAGACAGATGTGTTAAGCTATCAATCACCAATCGCTTCGCTCAACAACACGCTGCAGAAGTCAGATGGGAGACACAGAGGTCTGCCTTTCCCATTGAGTATCCTCATTCTAAAGAGCTTCCAGCATGTTGAATCCTGTATCTAAGACGCTTGTGACCAGAGATCATCCAAATAGGACAGAGGTCTTGACCGAGAGAGGGGGGGGGGGGGAGAGAAAGTACACCAGAGAACACAGTTAGTACCATCACTAGCACATATTTAGAGGTTGTGTGGGCGGAACTGGACATGCCTCCCAGACAAGAAAAAGACCTCTGTTTACCTTCTCCGTGCGTTCTGTCCCAAGAGGGCTACGAGGGGCCACAGAATCCTGCTCAAATCCCAAAGTTTACCCACAATTTCATGTTTAACTTGAAAGCAACTTTTCTGAACGTTCCATAAGAGGGTGGGAGGCCGACTGCACTTCCCTGAATCTGCTGTCTATTCTGGACCTGAGGAAGGTTATTCAGTTAATTACTGAACGCTCAAGTTCTTCATTTGGAAAACAGCTGGCTGTGGAATTTGAATGACAGAGTCATTGTTTCATCACTGTCCACCACCTTTCAAACAATTCCCATGTGCTTTCTTTTACTCTAACAATGTGTATTGTTCGGGGTATCTGGAAAGATATCTCTTTGTTGATTTGCTACTAATCTGGACTTGGCAGTTTCTCGAAAATAAGGATCAATACTGCTCCTCCACTTAAGGGACAGAGACCAGAATAACTAGGCGTATTGAGACCATGTGTCTGCAAGTTCAACATTTGCACAACCAAGTCTTTCTCTGCCAGCAGTAACCATGTCTGCTTTAGGACGAGACTCAGAAAGAAAAATGGCTGAAAACACAAGGAGAACCAGAGGAGAACCGGAGGAGAACCAGAGGAGAACCGGAGGAGAACCGGAGGAGAACCGGAGGAACCAGAGGAGAACCGGAGGAGAACCGGAGGAGAACCGGAGGAGGCCAAGAGAACCAGAGGAGAACCAGAGGAGAACCAGAGGAGAACCAGAGGAGAACCGGAGGAGGCCAAGAGAACCAGAGGAGAACCAGAGGAGAACCAGAGGAGAACCATGAGGAGGCCAAGAGAACCAGAGGAGGATGAGAGGAGGAGGAGAAGGAGGACGGGATGAGGTCCGGATGAGCACAGGACCAGAGATGGACCAGGGGATGACGGAGACGCGCTTGGACACATCCCCTGAGGACACACACACTGCACAGGCATGTTTCTGTACCGCTGCAAGCAATCATGGGAAGCTTTCCACTTCCTCCTGATAATTACACACACAAACACACACCGACACATGTACTTTACTGTTCACATACCCGCACACACCCCACCCCCCCCACCCCCCGCCCTCTCCAACACACACAGTTCACATGCGCACACAGCATGGTTACTGAGAGGGGCACAGTGTCCAGCGGCCACCTGTAGCATGTCTCAATCAGTGTGCCTCTCCAGAGAGAGAGGGGGGAGGCTGGGGGGGGAGGGCACTGTGGACACCCCTGCATGGCATCCGAACTGTCAGCAGGTCTCTGACACACATCCCTCTGTCAAGTCTGCACAGCCTCCTACAGTATGCACACACACACACACACATTCCTAGGTGGAGCACCAGCCGAGTGGAAGGAGGGGTGGGCGAGGGAGAGAGGGAGAGAAAGAGAGAGAGAGAGGAACAGAGAACTCTCTGGAATCAGGACAGCAGCATCTTTATAAGTCCTCAGGATAAATAGCCCAGCTTTTATGCACCTCAGTGTAGCCCGGGCTGGCCGCGCCCGCCCCCTGGCCACTCGCTCCCAAACATCTCGACAAGCATACAGGAAATCCAGATAAATACATAAATAAACCGGCGTGCTGTGCTTGGCAGGCACAGGTTGTTTGAGAATACCTCTGTGTATTTGGACTGCTACTGGAAGCCATCCTGGCCTGGTGGAGGCCAAGTCTATACAGGTCTTTCATGGGAGCTACCCTCTCAAACACATGTAGGGGGGGAGGGGGGGGGAGGGGGGAGGGGGGAGGAGGGAGGGGGGGGAGGAGGGGGGGGGAGGGGGGAGGGGGGAGGAGGGAGGGGGGGGAGGGGGGGGGGGAGGGGGGAGGAGGGGGCTCCTGGGGGGGCAAGGTGGGCTAGGTGGGAGTCTGGGAACTGGCACTAAAACCACCAAAAACATATAGATTTCCGTAATTTCTCTATGCCATTATGCATTAGATTATTTGAAGGACAGCCGGATGGTTAAAGGGGTTATTATTGGCACACAACAATGCCATCATCAGTCCCCGTTAAAAATATGACTATAAACAAAGTTGTTAGTCGTCGCGTACACCACGCAAATCAAGGACGTTATTCACCCTCATTGAACTCTCTCTACCGACTTCCACTCAGAAGGGCAAACCAGATTGTTTCCCATGCACACATGACTACTGGCCTCACAGCATTAATATTAGATGTATGTAATAAATTCTGGTTCTCCTAGGCCAAGGAGTTGAATTGCCTGTGAGGTTGAAGAGGACTGTGCTGCTGATGTGCTGCTGATGTGCTGCTGATGTGCTGCTGATGTGCTGCTGATGTGCTGCTGATGTGCTGCTGATGAACTC
>CM042870.1:18603142-18606297 GCA_023658055.1 Thaleichthys pacificus
GGGGCTGGGACTGGGGGCTGGAACGGGTGATGGGGCTAGGACTAAGATTGGGACTAGGACTAGATTAGGAGTGGGATTGGGGTTGGAGCAGAAATGGGGTTCAGGCTAGCTCTGCGGCTGTACCTAAAGGATGCAAATCAGTCGATCAAATTCAGAACGAACCAATAGGGAGAACCCCTTGGTGCCGTGTGGGCTCCTGCTAGCCATTGGTTGGGAGCTGCGTGTGCACATTTCTCACCTGTTAGGTCATGTGATATCAAAAACCATGACGTTAGTGTCAACATTTATTAGAAACAACATGAAAAGAGACTTACAGTAACATAGCTCACGTATGACATACTGTCGGTCGCCACGGCTGTAAAACTGTGTGTGTGCGATCCAGGTCTGAAGCCGGTCTGACAAGCATTAGGTCAACGTATCACACGTCTTGGAATACAGCAGGTGGTGAGGTGGTGGGAGGCTGAGGGACAGAGGAGTTCGATGGGGGGGTTGGAGAGAGACCAGGGGAGGCTGGAAATGAGTAGGGGAGACAGGGAGGGGGGGGGGGGCCAGAAGAAAGGAGCGTGGAGTGGATGAGTATCATGGGAGGGGAACGAGGCCCATGCTTGACCTCAGCTCCTGCTACGGAAATTATCCCTCCAATTACCCTGGCCGTGTTCCCCCGACGCTAGCCTCGCAGCGCACGCGGGGCCTTTACGACCTCGGAAAACTCTCTGTGTTGCTTTACTGTGGTGACCTCATCACCGGAGCTAGCGTGCTTTGCAGCTCTGCAGAGACTCTGGTCGCTGGTCACAGATCGGGGAGGGGGGGGGGTGGGGGGTGTTCAGAGGGTGCGAGGCAGACTATGGTCTGATCCGCATCATTGGTCGTGGGTGGCGTTGTGGGGTAGCAAGGCTCTGGTTGCTGCTGGTCTGTGAGTGTTCAGTCAATCCCATTTTCCGAAAGGACTCATCTGGATCATGGGAGTCACTGGTAGGCCAGACGACCTACGAAATAAATCGAATCGTTAATTGATAACATAATGCCTCCCCTGGTCCGCTGGTCCTCCCAGTCAGGCTGAAGCCCTGTGTTGCTTCCCCTCTCACATCATCACAGGGGGAAACACATTCATTTCTCACAGGCCACAGAGCACAGTTAATAACCCTGACACAGCCCAGTGAAACCATATGTAGCCCTCCAAAAATAACCGAGGCCCATGCCCACCGATCCCGTGCATGAGCAGAAGACCCTACGCGCCGGCGGCTGTCACGGTAACTTTGTGAGGATGTGTGTTTGTGTTCCATGTATGTTTGCTTGCATGGTTACAGTGCAAGTCCTTTAGTCAGCGCCCTGACGGACATTTCTGAGCATGTGTCACTGGCCGGACGATGTGTTCTGCCTGTTGGTTTGGACGGCAGACACGAAGAGGGTCAACGTCTCTATTCCCGTTTTTACTGAGTCACTGTACAAATGCAGGAAAAAAGCCAGCCAGGCAGAGAGAGAGAGAATATCCACATTTGATACAGCCACCCAGCTGGCTGCTTGATGGGTACTGGCTGGGACTGGATGTTTGGATCAACAGACGGGACCAACCCCAACACTGACACTGTGTCTAATAGATATGTCCTTTTGGACAGGTGCCACAGAATGTCTGGCTGTGTGTGTGTGCATGTGGTTTTATGTGTGTCTATACGCATGAGAAAGTGTGTGTGTGTGTGTTTGTGTGTGCACATGGGAGTGTGTGGTTGTAAAATAGTGGATGAGTAATCCGGTAAAGCTGATGATGGATCGAGTATGGAGGGGGGGGGGGGGGGGGGGGGGGTGGGGGTGTGTTCCACTCAGGTCTCCCCTAAGCTCTTAGCGTAGGAGAGATCCTTGTGATTTCACAGCAATGACATCATCACGGCCCAAAAGGACGCCAACATTCGAGTACCACCCATTTTCACCCTGCTGTGAGAAGGGTTTTAATTCGGCCTCGATTCCCGACAGAAATTATCCCCAGGCTTTTACAGGAAGAGAGCCTTTTGCACAACACACGGCTCATAGACAGTGTGCGGCAGGGCTGGTTAACATCCTTACACCAGAGCGGAGAGGCTGCCTTACTGGCCACTGGCACAGAGCAAGCCCACAGACAGAAGCAAGGGCTCTGGGCTAGAGGAGCGTGGTTACACACCATATAGCATAGTATCCTGTACCCACGGCCTCTCACACTGAGAGAGAGAGAGAGAGAGAGAGAGACAGTGAGAGAGAGAGAGAGACAGAGACGAGAGACAGAGACAGAGAGAGAGAGAGACAGAGACAGAGAGAGAGAGCGAGAGAGAGTAAGAGTGTGTGAGAGAGAGAGAGAGAGAGAGAGAGATGAGATGAGAGAGAGAGAGAGAGAGAGAGACAGTGAGAGAGAGAGAGAGAGCGAGAGAGAAAGAGACAGTGAGAGAGAGAGAGTGAGAGTGAGAGTGAGAGAGAGAGAGCGAGAGAGCGAGCGAGCGAGAGAAAGAGTGAGAGAAAGAGAGAGTGAGAGAGACCTCTGCTGTTTGTTTTTCCTTCCTATGTAAAAGCATCAGAAGACAGAGGGGAAGAATGTCTGCCGGACTGGGGAACATCCAGGAGCTGCTTCACAAATAAACCCCCGTACTACCTCTCGTGGTATTAGTTGTTTTAGCAGTAGTGGGCATCTCGATGTCTTGACGTGGAGGAGGTGGGGAAGAGGTCTGCGCGAGAGGCAGGAGATTTGTGAATGGCTGGGCTACTGTACACTAAAGTGAAGTCAAATAACCTTGGATATAAAAACACGCTAGGTGAATTGAAAAACATTGGACTGCTGGGCTTCACTGAGGCTCAGTGTACAGTAGCTATGGCTGTCTGAATGACAGCCAACAGATTTATGCACGGGGGGGGGGAAAGGTGATTTTTTTCCCCCCTTTTCGTTATTGTACCTATTGTGTTCATTATATTTAATACAGGTTGCGTTGCTACATTGGGCGTTTCATTGTGCAAGGTGTAAGCGCTTCGAAGAGCCGCTAACCTGGCACAGGCACAGAGGCCTGGCGGGGGGATTTACAAGGCAAATCTCAATCAAAGTTACAGTTTCATCAAAACCTAAACGGAAAGCACTGAGACGATTTACCGAAGATCTCTCTCAAGCAACAACACGACGGGGGGGTATGAGTCGGGTCAAA
>CM042870.1:18606397-18611397 GCA_023658055.1 Thaleichthys pacificus
CTCACCTCCCTCTCCTCCCCTCAGCTCACCTCCCACTCTCCTTCCCCCTCATCTCTCCTCCCCTCATCTCACCTCCCTCTCCTCACCTCATCTCAACCTCCCTCTCCTCCCCTCATCTCACCTCCCTCTCCTCCTCCCTCATGCCTCTCCCGCCTCCTCCCTCCCCCCCCGCTCATTTCTCACCTCCCTCTCCTTCCTCTCGTCTCTCCTCCCTCGCCGTCCCTCCTTACCATACCAAACGGCACTTCGCCTCCTCTCACCTCCTCTCCCTCCTCATCTCCCCTCCCTCTCTCTCCCGCTCATCTCACCTTGCCCCCTCCTCCCCTCTCTCTCCTCACCTCCCTCTCCTCCGCCTGATCTCACACCTCCCTCTCCTCCCCCCTCATCTCTTCCTCCCCTCATCCCCCCCTCCCTCTCCTCTCTCTCTCATCTCACCAGCCTCCCCTTCCTCCTCCTCTTCTCTCTCCTCCCCTCCTCTCACCTCCCTACGTCCCTCCCCTCCTCTCACCTCCCTCTCCTCCCCTCGTCTCACCTCCCTCTCCATCCCCCTCATCTCACCTCCCTCATCCTCCCTTCGTCCTTCCCCTCCGGTGGTGACATAGAAGGAGAGGAATGTAATGTTGAGTGCCTCGCAGCTCTGGCTGAGGGGTTCCTGCTGGATCAAGAGGAGAGCCGCAGATGACTATCATCGCTTATCTGCTGATAATAAATCACACAGTGGATCTCTGCGGAGTAACATGACCCATTCAGGCGTCTCCCTCCTCCAACTCCGCTCCGCTCTCCGCCCGGAGGTCTCCCTCCCCACGGGGAAAACACGTGGGGTAGACCCTTGGCCCTCAGCGCAACCACACTGCATGTACCACCACACACAGGCCACACGCGATGCGCACACACACACATACACACCAAAAACCCTTTTTCGCGGCACACACAACACTCGCTCACGGATGCAAAACAGAACAATGGACCGCAATCCAAGCACAACATCTGTTCCAGGCAGACGTCGACCGTATAGCCAGGAACGTGTTTTGAGAAGAGAGAGTAAATCCATGGGGTAAAAGGAGGAAGTAAAAATCCAACTGAAGACGGCCTGCGTGTGTATTTTTAATTCTTGTTTGAGGGCGTCGTGCCATTTTCCGAGCGGCTTCGCTCCGCCACAACCAGTTCCGGCTCAGATGCGTCTCTCAGATGATAAATCAAACTGAGAGGTCTATGGCCAGGAATTCAGAGTGACATGTAAACATCAGAAAAAAGGCAAGAAAGGAAAGATTATTGTCGAATTAGAATGAGGCAGGAACGCAGAAAAGAAACCTTAAAAAGGATATTAGTCCTTGTGACTAAGACTGTACGGACGGCATATAATATAGGGCCAGGACGAAGCGGAAAGAGAGTGTGCGGATGGAAACACAAACACAAGCGCGCAACGCTCGCACGCACGGCGCGCGGCAACACACTCTTACACATCATATCAGCAGCGTGTGTTTAGACAGCAGTGTTCACTGTGGATTTCAGCCCCTAGCTCCGCCAAACACCACAAACAGAGGCTGTAGGCCTCTGAGCTCCGCTGTAGGCCTCGCCAGTCTGCCTGATAGAAACCACAGCGAACAGACAGGAACTGTTTTCACTTCGGGCCCTGTCAAATACCCAAGGGAGCTGAGAGAACGATCACGCTGCTGATAACTACGCCACACCTTAAAGAGGACATTCATGGATTAGCTCATTTGGAGCCAGTAGTTGCGGAGAGGAAATCTACCTCGAAGAGAAAGAGGTGGGGGGGAGAGGTTTTTGCGATGCAAGATTAGGTTTTTTCCTATGTTGTCAAGCGACAGATGAACAGGCTGGCTCTTGGTCGAGCCTAATCTCCTGTTTTCTGGCAAGAAAACCCACGGCTGGAACGCTCGCTTTACCTGACCGACTGATGAATGTGTACGGTAGGTGTGTGTACATACCATTCGGAATGCACTCAGGACAGCTCTGCCATGGCGACGCCAACAACAGGTAGGCTATGTTTTCCTGACCAGAGGTTGGGTCCGCCAGCTCAAGCGCTGAGCGTATGAGACAGTGCTGTGTTCGTTGTGCACCCACAAGCCAATGTCCTGCGGCTTGCAACAGGTCAGTTTCCAGCCTCGTGGATTTAAATGTTCTGTGCCCGGCGGCATGGACATATCAGTCTGGATAAAGCTTGAGGCAGTCAATTAGGAGACGGACATAAACCACACACCTACAGACCTGGCAGCCACCTGCAGGGCCCTTCCGCGTAATCCCGGCCTCCTCCCACTACCCGCTCCCCTACCTGGGCAAGGGCCGTGTGGGACCCTTCAGACTGCTCGAGCGACCGGGCTTGAGGTGGGGAGGGATACAGAAACACAGGAGGTGCCAGGCCTAGCCCCCTCCAACGGAACTTGACTGGATGAGGGAGGCAGCTTGTGTGCTCTGTGTGCGTGTGCTCACTTGTTAGTGTGTACTTACAGGTCAAGGGAAGGTCACGACAGCTGCGCAATGACTTGTCCCGCATGGCAAATGAGTCATAGATTCCAGAGCTTCCCTCGACCTCGGAAAATTACGCTTATCGAAGTCTCCTCTAGAGTGTCCCCTTCCATGTGTGGTGGTGGGGGGGGGGACAGAGTGTGTGTGTGTGTGTGTGTGGTGACATGAGCCAAAAGGTAATTCCTAAATACCAAGACATAGATAAATGGAGATAGACAGACAGATAGACAGAGAGAGACAGTAAGGGAAGAGAAAGAAAGTCAAAGAACCAGAAGGGCAAAAACCATCACTGAGAACCCCCAAATAAAGAGACATGAAAAGAGATAAAGGAGAACCAAGAAGCGATAATTCAGTGAGTGGGGGGGGGGAACATGCACAATCATCAAGAGAGAGTAGATAGAGGCTCCTGCCCTTAGCTAGAGGGAACATGTGCTTAAGTAATCTAAGGGGCCCGCTCTGCTCGTCGTCGCTCCCAGTGAACAATGGCCTCGTCTTCGATGGCGTGTAGTCCCGCCCACCGCGCCCCGACCGCCGCACGGCGCTGGGTCACGCCCTCTCCCATTCAAAGCGACCCCCGCCGCCGATCCTGCCTTTTAACAAGCCTTGCTCATTACCCAACCCCTCCCTGCAAGGAGGACGCACTGATGACTGACTGGAAACACTGCCCCCGCCCCCCTCCTCCACCCCTCCCCCTTTCCAGCTCCTCTGCTGACCTCGATACACTTCCGTCCGTGTCCGCCTTCCCCTGACCCAGCCTCTGTCGTCACCCTCCCCAATGATTGTCTTGAGGTTCCGAGGTAAGTATAGGGCACCCAACATTCTGGCCCCCCCCCCCCCTACCCCCCCGCAGCACTGGACACTGTGCTGGGGTAACTCATAGCATCAGAGACGGGGTTGCCTGGAGGTTATGAGGAGAGAGCTCAAGCAGCAGGACAGACTCAAGAATGTATGCTTGTGGAAAATGTGGCTCTCTGTAACCATGAGACTGTGGTGGATGCACGGCCATGACTGGAAAGCTCCCTTTACCAGATCCTACTATAACTCTCTTTTCTGCGTGTATGTGTCCTTGTTTGTGTGTGTAGTGTTTCGTTCGACACCGCACGCCTACACCAAACAACAAGCACCACGCATGAAAGGTAGGAGGTGAAACTAGCAGGATCTGGTGAAAGGGAGTCTTCCAGCGGGCCGTCGCAACACCCACAGTCCGCAGACTGTTACAGGTGAGCACACTTTTTCCACGCGACCAGCAATTGCTGTGAGCTGCCTGTGTTGAGCTCATCATCTCTCCATAACCTCCAGTCAACCCCGTCCTGATGCATGAGTACCACCAGCACAACGTGTCCAGTGCGGGGGGGGTAGAGGGGGGGGGGCAGAATGTATGGATGCACACTATAGTCTGTACCTGAGACCCTCAGTGAAACATGGGGAGGGAGAGGGGCGAGGGGTAAGGGGGGGGGACGGAAGTGATGAGGTCAGACGGGACAGCTGAAAAGGGGGAGATGGGGTCGCGAGAGGGGGGGGGGCACGTCGATCACAGTCTAGATCATCAGTGCGTCCTCACTGCAAGGGAGGGTTTGGGTAATGAGCCAGGGCTATGTAAAAGGTCGACTGATGCGGACGGCGTCGAGGTGTCCACTTTGAAGGACCGAGGGCGTGACCCCAGCGCCCGGGGGGGGGCGCGGAGGGCGACACACGCCATGAAGAGAGGCCATTGTCACTGGGAGAGACGAGAGCAGAGAGGCCCCTTAGATTACTTAAGCACATGTCCCTCTAGCTAAGGCAGAGCCTCTCTCTCTCTCTCTTGATGATTTGTATGTCCCCCCCCCCCCACTCACTGAATATCGCTCTTGTTCTCCTTATCTCTTTTCATGTCTCTTTATTTGTCTCAGTGATTTTTTTTTCCTTCTGTTTTCTTTCTTTCTCTCCCTTACTGTCTCTCTGTCTATCTGTCTGTCTATCTCATTTATCTGTCTTGGTATTTAGGAATTCCTTTTGCATGTCCACCACACACACACACACACACTCTGTCCCCCCCCCACACACACACATGGAAGGGACACTAGAGGAGACTTCGAGTGGGGAAGCTCTGTCTATGCTATTTGCATGCGGGACAAGTCATTGCTCAGGTGTGACCTTCCCTTGACCTGTAAGTACACACAAGTGAGCACACGCACACAGACACACAAGCTGCCTCCCTCACAGTCAAGTTCCGTTGGAGGGGACAGGCCTGGCACCTCCGTGTTCTGTATCCCTCCCCCCTCAAGTCGGTCGCTCGAGTCGAGGTCCAGGCCTTGCCCAGGTAGGGGAGGGAGGGAGGGGGATTAGGGAGGGGCCCTGCAGGTGGCTGCAGGTCTGTATGTGTGTGTTATTGTCCGTCTCCTAATTGACGCCTCAAGCTTATCAGACTGATATGTCCATGCGTGCAGAACATTAAATCCACGAGGTAAACGAGTGAGCCGCAGACATGGCTGTGGTGCACACGAACACAGCCTGTCTCAACGCTCAGCGCTGAG